>WARS01000034.1:4866206-5385117 GCA_008933995.1 Datnioides undecimradiatus
CGCATGGGTGTGAGTGAGCGTGCGCTCACGTCCAGGTGATGTGGAGGCACTTGGTTTATTTTAACGCCCGGTCCCGAGACTTAGCCGGAGGACTCGATGGTTGGATTGGAGTGAAACGGCGAGCGAGTAGAGAGCGAGTATAGAGGAGGGGGGGGGGCTTGCATTTGAAACCCGGAAAGGAAGAGAGGTTTGAGGAAGAGGGCTCTCCTGCCTCGCCTTACCTTCCCGGTGGGCCGACAGCGATAAGAGTCTCATTAGGTAGTTAATGACAGGCATAAAGGACATGACATTAACGCTGGGTTAATGTCAGAAGCCGTCGCCAGCTGTGGCCGGCCCTTTCATGTCTGCCATTTCTCCAGCTGGGGCGCGTCGTGCTCATTTCCACAGGAAGTTCCTTTAAGCGGATCAATTGTGCATCACGCCGCGTTTGTTGCCCTTAGTGCCTTTCATAGCTTTTAAATGATAACGGTGGCCATGCAGAAAGACCAGCAGGAGGCTGTAGCATTTCCACTAACAGGCGCCGAGCGGGGCAAAGCGTGGGGATGAATCCGTGTGACTTTTGTCGCCTGCGCGCTTGTTGCTCCCCTTCCAAACGACGAGCTCTGCCTCACGTGAGATCGCCAAACCTGGGAGCTGTTTGGATCGGCTTTAACGAGACACAACAAAAAGAATATGAAATACAACGTGCTCCAGAATTCACTTAATAAGACAAATAAGCCAGGGGTTGTGTATCTACATCTGCCAAACTATGTAATCATGTGCAGTGGGATGTGACGAAAACAAGTCACTGTGCAAACATGTGTTGCGTTTGCAGTGGTTGCAACAGTTTACTCACATGACAAATCTGGATCCTTGCTCGTGACGTGACCTCCGCGTAAACTCCCACAACGCACCGGGGCTGACCCATCTGCTCCCAATAACGCAGCGCTTTCTCCCGCGCCGCATTCCAGCCGGGGGCCTGCTCGACATGTGTCCGACCGTTGGCTCGCTCATGCCCGGCGCGTTGTTTGTGATGCACGTGTGCTTGAATTGACGTTAAGGGCAGGGAGAGGATCGCACGTTTCTTGTTCTTGCAGAGGGAGGGAGACACGCACGAGAGCTCACGCACAGGAAAACTACGTGCGCGCGTGCTCTGTGTTCTCCCTGACAGCCAGTGAGGATTCCCAGAGTGCGATCATCCCGTCCAAGGTCGAGGGGAGTTTGTTAGACACATCCATCCATCAGCCTTAGCCCGGGCGCGTGTGTCACTCCGTGTGTGTACTAGCATGTGGACAGTGTGTGCCTGCGCGTCTGCATGCTCGACTCAGCCTGCGTCTTAGACAGACAGTGACGCCTGAGCACCCAGACACAACATGACCGGGGCCCCTCTGGGCGCCTTATGGCTATCTGCGCCCCCCCCTGCCTGTCTCTGACGCTCTGGGTGGGATGGCTGAACACAGACAGGAAGCGAGCGATAGACTTCGGACCTCCAAACTCAGTCTATCACGCTGAATTATGGGCAACAATGACCCGAAATAACACAGGTGCATAAAGCCACTATACCTCATTATGCCTTTGTTGCTTATCACTTCCTGTCCCATCTGTACTTCCTGGCTCTCCCTCGCCACCGGAGGAGAAATTCCACATAAATAATCTGTTAAACAAACAGCGGGTGATTGATGTCGCCTCTTTACAGCGGTCCAATGCCTGGGGATTGTTTCGCCCGGCCACCTTTGACCCCAGTTGTGTTCTGTTTGCGTCCGTAGAAACCACCACGCCGGCGGACACGGTCACGCCGACTCTGCCCGCCGACATTGAAACCACCACGGTCCCCGTCACGACTACAGGTGAGATGGTTTTTGCATTCTGTAAAAAGAGATGCCGGGCTAATTGTGGTATTAGGAAGCTGTAACTAAAGACGAAAGCCTTTTGTGTGACATTATGCGGCAGTGTATCTGAAATGACTGTGATTTCTCATGCCTCCGTGCCCTCTGGCTCTCGCTCTTCCCTCCCGCCCTACCCTCTACCTCTGCAGCAGCCACCTCTCCCCCATCAGACAGCGCGTGTGACTTTGACCACGGCCTGTGTGGGTGGACGCACGACCCCAACGCCCCCCTCCTCTGGTCCCTGCACAGCCACGGTGAGTCTCCTCATCAGTCACGTGAAGATTCTGCATGACTCACCGCCGCTGTCTGGTTAGCAGAACGACTCGGAGCTGCTGCAGGGAGCTGCTGCAGGGAGCTCCGGCGTACCTCCGCGTAGCGAGCGTTTGATGGACACTGACCCGCAGGGGCTCTCTCAGGTCTGGATGGTTTTACAAAACAACGCAGTTACCGGCTCAGGCATCTCAAATGCTGTTTTGTTTCCGCGGGTTCCTGTATCAGCTTCTGTCAACTGTTTGCTGCAGAGCTTTTATGTATGCAGCTGCAAGGAGAATTTCATTTGGCCACAGAAAATTGCACAGCCACAAATGCATTAAGTTTATTTTATCAACTTCAGTGGGTCTAGACAAGACACTGTTTTCTATAATTAAATGGAGTCATTCTCCTGGTGCATCTTCATTGAGTCCCTTTTCAATTTGATTAAAATAATTCCTTAAATTGAAACCGCTCTAATTTAGCGGCAACATTGTCTGTCAGCCGCACCACTCTTTCCGAGCGAATGAGGATGAAAATGAATTGGGGGGGGGATATCAGAGGGAAAGAGACGCCGCCACCACAGCCGCTGCCGCGTCGAACCGCGTGAAGCTCCGGGCAGGGAAAGGGTTAAGACCCAGTAGCTCCAGAGCAGGAGATTCCAAAGACGAGCCGTTATTCCCAGCTGTCCATAACTCAGGCACATCCCAGATGATGCCGCGTAGTCTTTCATCTACGCTCATTTTCCCTTAATACACACCCGCGGATCAGGAGTGCAGCTTTTGGCGTGTTTAAAAACAACAGACAACGTTTCCTGCTGGGTTTAGGGAGGGGGTTCTTCTTCTTCTTCTTCTTCCTTTTTTTAAAGCACTATTTATAATTTTTCCTAGGCAGGGCAAAGGGATTGTTATCCAAACCTTGCTTTAAAATTCATTGGTTTTGAGCAAGTCTCCATGAAAGATTCAGCATCTCCGCAGCTGCAGAGAATTAAACGAGAGCCCCCCCCCTTCTTTGTCAAATTTGCGAAGTCACCTGGGTCGTGTTCGACAGGGCAGCGGCAAAGACGGGAAAAAAAACCCCTCCTGAAGTATGACCTAGTTAGGTCAAAACCACCTCTGACAGGGGGCTTCAAAGCAGCGTCTTTCATCACTGCCCGACTGGAAAAGGTTGCTTAGATTAGCCAGGTTGTGGCTTTCATGTATGGAGTATCATTTCCAGCCGTTCTGACACGCCACGCCGGCCTTTGATTCTCCCGCGGATGTCAAAGGTCAGAAATCCCAGCCAGCACGCGGGATCATTAGATCGCTGCTATCAAATCGCAGTTTAATCCACCGTAGGGGCCCTTTTTGCTCATGCGACCCAGAAACCATGATCCCCTCACCTCTTGACCTCGGTCACAGAACCAGTAATTAGGCACCGAGGTGGAATTAGCCAGCATCTACTGTATGCTTCGCCTTAATACACCCCCGCTAGTAAAAAGCGCGCTAACTAGGCTTCATAGATTGAATCCTTGTTTGCTTCTCGCTGCAGGAGACCGCTGTGAAATGGATTAATAATGCTCTGTTGTGCCGCGTATGGCGAGGCAGTCTCGATTATGAGCTGTCTGGCGAACAAGAGGCACAACAATGGGGGGGCTCGCTGCGAGACGCCGCGCCCCGACGCGAGGCAGAGACGATGGGAAGGGCTTTGGCGCGCGCATTAGAATGAGCGATAAACTGCCTCGCGGAGTCACAAACAAGCACGTCCTCTCCAGGCGCACACGCGCACACATACGCAAAAACAACACAGCATCATGGGGCGGCGAGGGAGAGTTCGCAGGCGCACACATACATACTCATTCCAGGGTCGCCAAGGGATATACTGTCACACACACTGTCTGAAGTGTCACACACAGGCGAGCCTGGGCGTATGGCGGGCAGAGGGGAGCTGTCAACTCGGAGGAAGACTCGTCCGCCCCCAGATACTGCTTGTCGGATCTGGTGGAAGGAGCGCGCGCACACGCCCCACACACAGCGAAAGGTTATCGACCCAGTCACTCAACGACTCGAGCATGGCTGTGCTAAAAACACACGCACACACACACACACACACACACACACACACACACACACACGGACCCAACCGGACTGGATGCCACTGTAAGGTGCTTTGGATGAGAAGCAGATGACGCGTTCAAGACGAACAGACGCGCGCGGCACCTGAACGCTCCTGAATGATTTGCCTCAGTAAGACAGAGAGGCTCAACACACGCACACACACACAGACACACACATGATAAAGCAGGTGATTTAATCTGCAGATTGTTGATACTGGACATTTTCCCACAGGGCCCACTTAAGAAATTTTGCACCAGACGCCTATTTGAGTCACTCTCACACACACACACACACACACACACACACACAGACTCATACATACAGCGGGCTCACCAATCTTACTCTCTCACAATGGAATTCATGTCAGCGTCCAATTTGCAAACTAAACATCCTCTGCTGTAAACAAACGGAGTGGCGTGCGTTTTGTGGGACTTTTCCGTCGTTGAAGTCATTCACCTGGAAGAGAATGAAGAGAAATAGGCCCCGAGGGTCCTGGCTGGAGTTCTGGTAGCGCTCCATGTGCGAATGACGCTCCCTCCCCGGGCCCATTCTTCTGCGTGTTTATATTTGTCACATCCCCATTGTTTGGCGTGACTATTGTGCGGCACTGATTCCGTTCCTGTTAGCAACTGGTGATTAGTTTCTCTCTTGTTTGCGAGTCACGTCGGAGATATCTGTAATTGTGTGAAAACACACACTGTACATGGGCGCGTACGGATCTACTGTAAGTGCGTCTGTCGCGGTGATTGATGATGGCGATGCAGGCGCCCGGCAAAACTCGCTCCAGCAGCATCCGTTAAAATATGCTAAAATATGGAAAACGACATCTGGATTTATTCTGTGCAGAGTCACTTTAAGTAATCTTCATCCGATCCCATCCCACCTCCAGAGCTCAACAGCTACCTGTACATGGACGCCAGCCTGAAGACGGAGCAGCAGCGAGCACGCCTCGTGAGCCCCGTGGTGGCGGCCGACACGGGGCCCCTCTGCCTCCTCTTCTCCTACCAGCTGTGGGGCGAGGCCCACGGCCACCTGAAGGTCCTGCTGCGGGACGCCCACAACGACGAGACGGTCCTGTGGACGCTGAAAGACGATCAGGGCCCCGTGTGGAAGGAGGGGCGCACCATCCTGCCGCGCTCCCCTAAAGACTTCCAGGTAGTAATAAACCCAGGTTTGTTTGGTTTTTAGGTAGAGTAAAGACTGGGATGAGCTTTATGTTTACTGGCATGGAAAAGTGAAAGCATGTAAGTGGAAAAGTCATAACAAAGCATCAGACTTCTGGCAAATATCAGCAAGCTATATTAAAGTCTGCTTGATAAATAGGTATCTGGGTCAGACCTTTTATTATACGTCGCTCCTGGAAGAGGAACCGTCTTTAACGTCTCTGCCAGGGTCGGCCGCAGAGAGGCGCGTACGTCTCAGAGCGCGCGGGAGCGTCACTTTTAACCTCTGTCACCTTAGGCCAGGTTTGACTTCAAAAGGAGCTAAAGTAAGCCACGTTGTCTCCACTGGCTGAGCGTGATTGTTCGGGGACGGTGGCGCGTTTGTCAGAGACATCACAAGCAGTTAATGTTCTCATGAAAAAGTGAGCTGCCGGAGTAAGGCGGAGGACGATTGCAAGTGTTGAGCGCAACTTTGAAATCACAGGCACCGTATTAAGTTTTTATCTTTCTCCTCCTCCTCCTCCCGCTTGTCCCCGTTCTCAATTTGCCTCCACCTCCCCGCTCCCCCATGCCTTCATCCTGTCTCCGTCTTCCTCTTCCCCCTTCTTCTTTCTCAACTTTCCTTCCTCTTCCTCTTCCTCCCCCTCCCCTCCTCCCCACGTTTTGGCTGCGGTAGGTTGTGATGGAGGGCTTCTTCGTGCACGGCACCAGAGGACACATCTGGATAGACAACATCCACATGAGCTCGAGCATCCCTCTGAAGGAGTGCACGCGTAAGTCGTACACCAGCGCCACACACACACACACACACACCTCAGGACCTCACGCCCTCACACACACACTGTGTTGTTTGCCTCAGTTTGCTAAAATCCCCTCCATCCAGGGGAAGATTGAAAAAGCCTCCACTGACCCAGCAGCTCCCTCTCATCCAGCCTCGCCTCATCAGCTCTCCCATCAATCTGCCATTCCCTCTACTTCCCTTCCACCTCCTCCACTTATAGCCTTAAGGTCCTTGAACAGTGACACATATGAAGTGATAAACTCCCCCCCACCGCCGCACACACACACGCTCCCCCATCCCTCCCTCGCACTCCCATTCCAGTTTTCGGAGACAGCCTCTCCTCCAAAGAGCCCACCAAATACAGAGATGAAAGGAGGAAGGAGAGGGAGGGACAGCATTTATTCCTCCACAAAAAAAGAAGAGGAAAGAAGAATGGGAAAAGTAGGCCATAAACGCCCCGTGGGCCCCTGCGATGCTAATCTATGTTTCATTAGATTTCTCTTCCTCTCTTTCTCTCCTCTCCCTCCATCCGTCTTGCGCTCCGGCTCCTCTGTCGTATTTGTAAACAGAGCTCTTCCCGAGCCGTCAAAGGGAATTACTAGACAGGCTGTTTCCCAAGCAAAGTTTCCGGGTGCCTGGTGCGAGCCGAGCGCCAGCACAGCCCCCTTAATCTGGCCCGAGCAGCGGCTTTGGAGAGGGTCTTAAAGAGATCAGAGACCGAGCGCGGGCTTCGGAGCCAAAAAACCTGCCGTCATCACTTCTGACTGACGTCCAGTGTGCTTTGGAGCCGGACCACAGAGTGTAATTGAGGGAGAGAGCGCGCGTGTGTGTTAAGTGTGTTAAGCTTGCAGGCAAACACCCCGGTTTTGTGTGTTTGTGCCTCTTTGTGTTTGCGCTGCATCAGTCAGTTTTAGTGCAGCGCGCGCGTGTCACGAGAGTCTCGAGCTTGGGAGGCAAAGATGACAGCCCCTCCCAATCCTCTCAACCTCCTTCCTCCCTTCCATTGCCACTCCCAGAGCATTCTGGGATGTCGCTTATCACCCAACGCAGTTGAGTTTTTCACAGTACGTTGGCGCTCCCGCCAAAAGGCGCCAGTTCCCAAGTCGGTTTCCCCCTTTCTTTCTGTTTTACCCCCCCAACGCACAAACACACACATAGACAGACTGTCTAACACACACTGAGACACACACACACACCAGTTCTTTGTGTTTGCATTCCAGGCAATCAAAGTGAAGGTTCTGCTCTGTGCATTTGCAGCAAGCCAAAACCCCCCCTGCCCGCTCCAGTTTAACTGGGCTCTGCAGATAAACAACTTGAAATGCGTGAACTTTTGCGAAAACACACACACACACACACACACACCCCAACGTAGCCTATACACTCTCAGCACAGCCCATCTCATATTCCCAACTCACACAATGTACTCTGTTTGAAATTGCATTCTAGCAAAGGAGCAGAGTAAATGCCATAATTCATGTGAGTTATCTGAGGAATTAAGTTAAATTTCCTCAGGAGGAGTTTGATAGTCTTGTGACATTTGTGTGACATTTGGCTGACTTTTCCCTCGTATTTAAAGTTATCTAACGGCTCTCCCTCTTCCTCTCTCTCTGCTCCTGTCTCTCCATGTCTGCCCGACTCGCTCTCTCTCTCTCTCTCTCTCTCTGTCCTCGCAGAACCCTTTGCGGCGTTTCCTCCCGAAAACCCAGGTGAGTTTGCTTTTGGTATGACGTCACTTCCTCTCTGGTCTTGCTTCCCGCCCCGTTGGTATGCACTAGCCTGGGGGTCCGTTTGCTTGGTGGCACTAAGTCGTCCAAACCACTAAACGCTCAGCCCCGGGGGCCGACCCTTCACCGACGACACGGGGGCCGAGTCTGCATTCATTTTTCAAGCTAGTGATTCATCGCATCATCAGCAGCATGTAGACCTCACCAAACGAATACTAAACCCGCTCACTCAAACCGAAACGATCGAGTCTGCGAATGAATTCCTCTCAAACCTTTAACCCAGTTGGAAAATAGACGATTCAGTGTTGCTGCTGCGTTAGTTTTACCATGACAGTCTCGGTGGAAACAGAGGATTAGTCTCAAAAGAGTAAACCCTGCGTGCAAGGCGAGCTAAATCAAGCGCACCTCACGGAGTCAGATATTTGAAAAGAGCTACATACACTCAGTTCTAGGCCGCCTGACGCAGCCTGAAGTGTTTTAAATAACTGTCTGCCTCATGAAAAATATTTAGAGCATCCTGGGGGACTCTATGAGATTGATGTTAGTGTTTTGGCATCTCATAATGTCTACCAATAAGATAAGAGCTCGGCGGTTTCACTGCGAATGTGATGCGTGTGCACTTCTCCGGCTTTTCTGCTCCTCCGCCTTCACGCGCGCGCTCGCACACACCTTCGCGCGGCGCCTCTAACCCTTGACAAACATGCACAAAAAACACACACGCTAATATCACCGCACACATACACACCAGGGTCCCCGGTGAAAAGCAATCAGATAGAGTGACTGAGCAGCGGCAAGCGCGGGTGTCTCGCCCTCCTCTCCCGAACTCAGCTCTGTCTAATGAGTGTGTGCAGTGTGAAGTAGCAGGAGCACGCACCATTTCCCTCTGTAATTATGTGACACGGTCCAAAAATCAGGATGTATTCAGCTCTGCTTCACTTTCCCTAGTTCAATTTGACATCCACTCGGTCTTACAACTCTCCACGTCAAGTCTGGATGGTACATGTGGGCTTTATTTTTTAGTTTTCCAGCATCTCCGGGGATTCGTTTTTGCATAGCAGCCTTGGATAGCTGAGTAGAGGCTTCTTGGAAGGTGGTTAGTTGGTTCTTACCAAGAATTTGAGACGGGAGTTCAAGCCAGGGGCAGCAGTGTAGAGGATCTGTGGAGATAGTCTCCAAGGAGACAGAGCTTGGCTTGAGGAGGAGAGGACTGGCCAGGAGGCTGATGCATGAGAAAAAGGAAAATGAAAAACCAAGAACAGAGAACAGGATAAATTATGTACTCAAAAACAAATCTGCCAACTTGAGCCAGATAAATAACAAATCCCAATCCAGCCTCAGCTCAGAGAGAGCTCTGGAACACTGGACTCCCATGTGGTACCCGACTGATGCTTGCATGGTTCCGAGACTTTATCGTCGGGTTATTTGTGACTTCCTGTGCCAGTGCGAAACAGGAAGAGGAAGCTCCTTAATTCAATGTGTGTGGGTGCTTTTATAACTAATTATTTTGGCTTTCGTTTCACACCAAGCCATTTCATCGATGCTTTGAAAAATTTTAATTGAATTGCGTTTGATTGGACCAACCATTGGACTGATTTCAAGCCAAATCTCTTGATGATCTTGGTGTGAAAACTTGTAGTCCAACTGCAACCCAAGCTACATGAGAGAAATGGATGCATTTGAATTTTTCTCCTTTTTTTTTTTGGCCTTGGAGATTTATTTTATTTTTTTGCAACTGGCATGCTTGTGCATGCTCACACGAGGTGCACGCCTGCTGTTCGTATGATGAAGACCAATAGGGATAGGAAGTAGAGAATTAAATGTAGAAAATAAACAAGTGCCACTCCTCTCTTTTCCCGCTGGCCAATTATTCTGTATCTCTCCACCAGGGGGAGGCGTTCCGGTGCCTCCCTTGCCCATCCACTGGTATTACATTATGGCCGCCGGAGGCGCCCTCCTTCTCCTGGCGGTGGCCATCTTGGTCAGAGCCCTCTGTTGCTGCCGACAACACCTGGCCACCAAGAAGAGCCAGCTGTCAGTGGCCTATCACAGCTCCTCGCAGTGCTTCCAGTATTCTAACTGGTCCTCCAGTATGGCCGCCCCAGGGGTGGAGCCAGTCCTGACAGTGAGGTTGGACAGCCGGGACCGACACCGTACCCTCTGCTGAAAAGAAGCACTTAGCTGCGTTGCGTTTGGCAGAGCAGGACGCCAACTTGTGATGTCAGTGGCAGCGTGTGTCGCGATGCCGCAAGATTGACAGGACACCCCTCCCTCATTTAGTTTACAGTTGCAAGGGTGATGATGACACAGACATTGTCCTAAACTGCCAAGTGGAAATCTACAAAGAAACACTGTGCTCTCTCTCTCTCTCTCTCTCTCTCTCTCTCTCTCTCTCTCTCTCTGTCTAATGGATGTAGCTTTGGTTGCTGTTTTCTTCTTTGTTCCATTAAGGAGTTTGTTGTTGACATTTCACACTATGCTGCTCCTGATGAGAGGACTGAAGTCTGAGTAAGTTATTTATCCGAACAGCTTGTTTCGGACCATTGAGTGCCGTCTGGCTCCTCATAACCCCAGTGGTCCTCCTGAAATGACCCCAGCATGGACATACACACAGACATGTGTGGGCTGGGAAGAGGAGGGGAGTGGGGGTGGGGTGGGGGTGGGGGGGTTCTGCTGCGAGAGCCAGCCAGAGCTGCCAAACCACAGGCTAAAACAAGACCCCAGAGACATGAGGAGCTGTGCACTGCTGAGAGAGAGCGGAGAAAACTGTTAGGCTGAGAGGCATCC
Organism: Datnioides undecimradiatus; assembly: GCA_008933995.1. Taxonomy (NCBI): domain Eukaryota; kingdom Metazoa; phylum Chordata; class Actinopteri; order Lobotiformes; family Datnioididae; genus Datnioides; species Datnioides undecimradiatus. The sequence continues at coordinate 4,876,869 of WARS01000034.1, forward strand.
AATGTGCTAGCTGTGGAAATGATCTGGCAAGCCCCTGAAAATAAAGCTCTTGGTATCTCTGTAGTAACAACATGAGATAGCTGCGATATGAGTTGTACCAAGAGGGTACGATTGGTGAAGGGGGGGGGGGGGTCCTTCCATTGTCCTTTTCAACTGAGCATGTGCACATTTAAAACAAAGGAATGCAAATCCATCACACTTTAAGTCCTGAATCGCGAATGGAGATAACCAGCTCATTTGATTGAACGTCTTGTCTTCCCCTGATAAAGGCATCAGCCGGTGATGGATGCGGCCGTCGTCAGCGTTTAGCGTTTGATCTTGATTCTCCGGCGTAATAAAGCACGCTGCTCCACTCCCATTCGCGCTCCGCACCGCCCACTCCCGTTGTTCGCCGTGTCTCCAAGCTGCCCAGATGAAAGCCACGCCGCGCCGAGCCTTGTTGTGTTTTCACTGGGAATCTGCGCTTGTTGTTTTTAGGGTTGTAAATAGACACAGCTGTCCGCCATCACCACTTCGTTCTTGATTTATAATCCTACAAATCCCACAATGCCGCCGGACCAGCTGGAAGCCATAAGTGCGGTGTTTTGCTGTATATGTGCACCCTTGAGAAGGATCCAAGACTTTATGAAAACCAGAACGGAGCTCCAGCTATTGATGGTTCTTCCCTCAGTGCCATATGATGCCATAAATGGCTATTAACATTAAAAAAAAAAAAAAAAGATATTGCTAATGCACTTATTACTAATATTTCACATACCTGGGATCTAAAAGCCTGTTCTATTCTCAAAACACTGAAGGCTGAGCTAGACAAATTGGCAGCGTTCTTCTCTCATCAGTCGGTAAAGAGGTGGGGAGATCTGACAGGAGCTCAGTTTAACACCCGGGACTGGGCGAAATCGAGGTCTTCACTCTGTGGCTTAACGGGCCGTGCTTTCGTGATCTGGCGCACCAGCAAATATCCATCACCTCGTAGCCCACAGCTCAGCAGAATGCACCTCGATTTGTCGCCACAATTTCGACGCTTTCCGGAGCTGGGGGTAGGGGGTGGAGGGGGTGTTTTGGCACGCGCTCGCTGTGTGCTTTTAAATCAAATGGGGAGGAGGGATTGGACACCCTTACTGGTCCATCTCAACACCGTTACGCTCCAACCCTCTAATAGTCGTAATTAGTTAATGGACAGATAACATTTATTAAGGCTGCGGTAAGCACTTTTCCCTCCCAACTACCGCACCTCCGTCGCCCAATCCGCTGCCAAACACAGTTGCCCTGGAAACAGCATTAATAACGCCATTGGCCATCAAAGACCTCCAGATCTAGACGCGTGCCTTGCCAAGTAGTTACTCCCACTCCCGCGCGCTTGCCAAGAGCGGCGAGAGCAAAAAACACACACACACACACACACACACACACACACACACAAAAGTGAAAAGAAAGCTCATCTAAAGTAGAAGTACACTCGAGCTATTGGGCTCAGCTGAAGTGCTGCGGCCGTCGCTAGTTTCACCACACTTGTAATCTTCCAGTTCAGAAGCTCACATACGAATCGACTCTCAGCTCCCACCGGTTTTCGGCGAAACCGGAAACCAGGACTATCACACGCACTACTTAATCGTTGCCATTTGTTGCCAGTAGTTTTGTTTTTTTCTGTAATCATCTTATTCAGAACTCTTAAACTTGACAGTAACATGTGTCGATGACTTTACCTGGCGACAATGATGGGTTAACGTTAATTGTCTGACGGCGCCACGTTTGCATCGCTAATCACGCGGAATGAACAGTCTTACGCCGTCAGTATGCTATGTTATGACTGTGTGTTTGACGGGAATGTGTCATAATGATCTTTCTCTATTAATAAAGTCATATTTTTCTATTATTCCAAGACTTTTGTGCGTGTGTGTGGATGCCGAACCAAACGCAGTTAGCACGTGCGAATACAAACGCACGATATGCAAAAGGTTGTTTATCTCGTACCTGCAAACACATGAGCGGCGCCAGCTGCTGGTGCACTTACTGTGCTGTGTAGCAGTAATTGTGTTTAGTATGTGCTTGATGTTTAAAGTCTGTGTTTCCTGTGCTTCTCTCTGACAGTTAAGAGACCCACTGAATTTGGAGACGGGCGACTTTTCAGCAGCAGAGACCCGCTCGGTGGAGGTAAGACACAAGGACTTCGCCACGTCAGTCCCATCCTGTCCAGATTTCGGAAAAACTGATGTCTCCAAGTGGATTTTGTTTTTTCTGAAGTTAACTTTCCTTTTCCTTCCCACAGCTATACAGTTTCCAGAGTGGAACACAGCATCCCCGTCATCTGAGCCTCCGGTGACCCGTGTCTCAGAGAAGGACAACTCGTGGTTGTACACCCTGGACCCCATCCTGGTCACCATCATCGTCATGAGCTCCCTGGGTGTCCTGCTCGGGGCGGTGTGCGCCGGCCTCCTCCTGTACTGCACCTGCTCCTACAGCGGCCTGTCATCGCGCTCCTCCACCACCCTGGAGAACTACAACTTCGAACTGTACGACGGCCTCAAGCACAAGGTCAAACTGAACCAACAGCGCTGCTGCACCGAGGCGTGAAGAGGCCGGGGGAAGGAAACACAAAGGGAGACGGAGCGAGAGCGAGAGATACAGCCATTTTGTGAAAACCTCTTTCTTCATTTCCTCCAGTTCACTTTCGCGTCAGTTTACTTCCTCAGCGGCGCAGATCCCCGGACGCACTGACAACAAGAAAGCCACTTTTTAGCTCAAACGAGAACTCACTTCCTGCCCGGAAGACGTGGCACGGTCCAGTGTTAGCAGCTCAACGCGGCGAACCAACGAGAGAAAGACCGGGGTGACCCACGTGGATTGCTCCACTGCGGGGATGATAGGCCTCAAAAAATAAATATCTACACATATCAATTACAGATTCCTGCTCCACCAAAAGAGAAGTGTTTATAAATGCATCATAGATTTGTAAGAGGTCTAGTTTTGAAACTGGATACTGTAAGCTACACATACTGAGTCAGAACACATTGTGTTGGAAAGGTGGTAGGTTAGGAACGTGCTTAGAAAGCGTCTTTTTTGATCACATGTGAACACAGTGGCCTAGAACTTAGCTCCTTCGTGTCGCCTGTTGGCTTTTCTGTTCCGTCGTAGACTCTGCTGCCTATCAGCCTCAGTTATCCTCTTAGTTCCCGACAGCCTGTGGTGTTCTTAGTCACCGACGTCCATCAAGCTCGTCTTTCGGCCGCCCTCTTTCTGTTTAATGTTTTCGTTCTGGCCTGTTGCCGGTCTGTGATGGCGGATAAGTAGAAAAAAAAAAAAACAAGGCAAAGAAAGTGTATGTGTGTGTAGAGGCGGGGAGGGGGGCGTTTAACACATTCTTTTAACAGCAGAGAGAGTTATTGTTAGATTTAGTTGTTGCTGGTTCCTGTCAAAGAGAAGGTCATGTTTACATTGTGGTTAATGGCGAAAGGTCAAGGAGCTTTGGTCGGTGCAACCTATGGATTGCTGGCGAGGGCAGAGACTGGAAACCACTGACGAGAGAGAGAGAGAGAGAGAGAAACCAAGAGAGAGTGAGAGAGACTATGACTGACAGAGCACTGAAATCCCCCGGCTCCTCTCTCGCAGGGGCGATGTTCTCCCTGCGCTTTCGGGAGGACAAAACAGAACAAAAAGAACAAAAAAGAAAAGAAAAAAAAACCAAAACGGGATCAAAACGCGAATGCACAGCCAGAAACAGCTCTTCTCAATCGACTGACTGTGTGCCCGGACACGCAACAAGCCTTAAAAAGCAAACTGTCCTCGGAAACGTTGGAAAAGGAACGTTGAGGCGACAGCGAGACAAGAGAGGAGGCGTCCATCTCTGTCTTGTCGTATGTGGACCTCATAAGCCATGATTGAAAAGGACCTACCCACCCCACACCCTCCTCCCCTCCAGCACACACACACATATCACACCACCCTCACCTCAACCTTGCCGGCTAACTCTGGCCTGTTCCCTGATGTACCCTTCTTTGTTTTCTCCGTGTGTCGGCTCCCGCACAGGGGACCAATCAGAAAGGGTCCCGTCTTGCACGCTCTGAACGGACGCAGAAGCCATGAGATGGAGAGGGCGAGAGCGAAGAGTCTCGGATTTCCCTCCCCCATGCACACGCACACACTGCTTCACTTGTATATACAGATGTGTATACAGAACACACACCCCTATCTCGCTCACACGAGAACTCTGGAAGCCCGCACACACACGCACCGAGAGGCGCTCACACCAAAAGGGAACAGTGTCCGCTGCTGAGAGGCCTGAGGTGTGTATTTGAGACCGCGGCGTGCATAAATGCCATGGGTTCACCACACACACAGACACACGTGCATTCGACATTTCAGCTGATTTCTTGTCGCCATGCACACACACACACACAAACACGCACACACAAGCCGCCCCTCTCCTCTGAGGCCCGCTTCTCTGGACCCCACTGACTCTCTTCAAAGTGCCTTGGAGCCTCGGGGATCCAGCTTGCCTTTGGAGCCGGTATCAGATACAGTAATTTGACACTGACTGTGACAGCCACAGCGCCCCCTTCTGCCTGGGAGGACCAAACCCACGTTAAAAAGGACAGGACCCCCCTCCTTTCGCACTGCTCGGACTGCTGTTGTTGTTGTTTTAAAGGGGTCTTTGTACAGAAATGCTCTTTTTATGATTGTTATTATAATTATTGTTATGATTATTTAATAAAGGATTTATACCATATCGAGGAAAGAGCTGGCCGACGCTTCCTGACTGCGATCTGTTCCGAGACGGTGTAAGTTTGATTGATGCCGTGTTTCCTTAGCGTTATTGACATTCCTGGAACACGAGTAAACACTTCCTGTCCAATTACCCGCAGACTCCATGCGAGAGACTCGGAGCCAAACTTTCACTTTTAATTGCGAAAAGAATACACACGGGGTGTCACACACACACGCAAGCTCGCATTCCCGCTCCCTTTCTCTGTCACACACACATACATACATAATGCCGTGTTGTCAGCCCCGCTGCATTTGGCCTCTAATCTCCCCATGATGTCCCATTAGTCGGGACCTCTGGTGGCCCTCATTTAGGAGCTTCAACATCAAAGCTTTGAAGTGGCCGCCGTCTCAACCATACACACACACACACACACACACAAAACTCATACAGTACACATGCAATTACTCTGCCTCACTTTCATACAGCTTGCTGAGTCTCCCACACACGGTTCCATTTATCCACATAAGCTTTCCTCACCTAAATGCAAACCCTGTTAGCAAATCCAGCACAGAGTTTCAGATCCAGAGTGAGATATCTTTGACTCTTTGGGGTCTCCTGGACAACAGAAGGGGGGGGGGCTTACGATGGCTGTCGCAGTTAATGAGCGTGCCAAAGTTAATGTTGCAGTCCTCCTGAAATGTGTTTTCCTGGCTGTGATAGACCGTCATCATCGCTTATTAATTAAAGGAAACGCAACCCTGAGTTGATACGAAACGGAGCCTGTAAGCACAGGTACCACATTACGGGCCATACAAAGCAGAACGACACGTGTTGTCGCCGCACAGGGGCGACGGCGGCGGCTGTTAGCATGCTCCGGTCCGTGACATAGCGGGCCAATTACCGCCTCTGAAAAAAACACAGACAATCCCCCCCAGCCTGCCGGAGGAGTGCGATGCCATCTGCTCACAGGTTTGATTGATCCCGGCAGAACAGTCACGACCACATCACACGAATGAACGCCGACAGGAAATTACCAAAGGAGCCAGATTGTCATTGTTCCATACCACCTCTTGTTTTCACAACCAAATTATTCTTAATTTTTTTTCTCCCCCCTTGGAGTGTGTGTGTTACCCAAATGTTGTTTTCCTAGGTTTTTATCAGTCCTGTAACCGCACACTGCAGGGGCCCTTTCCTTTAGCCGTCAGATCAGAGAGTTCTTTTGCCTCTGAAGCCGAGGCGGCCTTCAAAGAAAAAGCTCTGGCACCCTGTAAGTCGATAGGCCAGATTGCGGAGGGAGCCGATTTGAGGGTCGCGCTACAGGAAGTGACTGAAACACACAGCTAATTAATCTGGGGATTATGTAATCAAGATGGAAGAGAGGGCAAACAGGCAGCACGTTAGTCATCACAGTTTGGGAGAAAACTTTGTTTGGTTTTCTAACTTAATCATTTAATTTCGTTATTGTGCCGCACAGAGTGCCCCAGCACGGCGAAGAGTGGGTGTATCAGGGCTTTAAACCTTCGAAATAGCTCGCGATACATTCATGCAGAATATTGTTAAAGCAGAATTACACCTTCCCAGGAGAGATTCAGAAATCAGAAATTCTAAAATCCTCCATATCCTCCTCCTTGCACCTTCAGCGACAGTCTGAGGAAGAGAACCACCTGGAGACTAAACCGTACATCTCTTTCAACGGCATCCAAAGCGCTGTCACAAACCGCGGCGCCGTTGCACATACACGCGCACGCGCTGAGACTGAAGGCTTCCATGTTTCATGCGCGCACGCACACCGCCGCGTGCCCACATCCCAATGGTCTTCCTGGGAAGGGGGCCCAGATAATCTTGTCGGGCCTGCCAGCGGTTCAAAGCACCTATATGGGTCAGAGTGGGGAGGGTGCGCGTGTTTGTGTGTGTGTGGAGGATGGAGAGGGGCTCTGTGGCAACTTGCCTGCCAATGACGACTGAGCTAATGACAACAAATGCCAGAGTCTTGTATAAACACCAGGCAGACCATCACTTTCCTTCCTCCGTGACATTATCATCTCGCCACCACCAGAGGATACTGCCTCGGAAAACAAATACATGAAGGAAATGATTGGAATGAGAAAAGCTCCATTGAGAGCTCCGAACTAGGCCAGCTTCCTTGTCATTGTGAAGCAGCATAGAGGAAATTAACATGAGAAAACAGATATTGGGGGCGATTTGATGCTAAAACTGAAGCTGGTGTCTCGCGCCGGGACTGCTCAGCGACATTTTTTGGGGTGCGGAATTCTGGACCTGGTTCCCCAGAAGCGGATTTTAGGCCATCACTCGGTACCAAGCAATTAAAAAAGACTGGAGCACTTCTTCATATCTGAACTTTTGTTGTGGACACGCAGCGTGACCAGAGGTCCTATGTGGTGGGCCACCTGTTCGCTCCACTTGGGGCTGGTGTGTTTACAGTCACGGTTGCCCTATATAGCGCAAGGCACTTGTTATCAGACGTGGTGGGGGGGCCTCTCGCGATGGGTCTGAACCATCTGTCTGCGGCGTTTGTGGGTGAATTTGAGCGAAGGTGTTGCCGTTGGAGTGCTTGACGTCGGGGAGCCGTTACTCCAGCATGGGGACTGCTTGAGAAAGTCTTTACTTTAGCAATTACAGGGATTTAATTCAAATTAGCAGGAACATAAAGAGTTTGCGGAGCTGTTAATCTGACTCAAATATTCCACGCAAAATGTTGATTTTTGCCTCAAATTCAATTAGAAAGTGGCTTTTTTTTCCCCCCAAATCAGCGCAAGAACTCTTCCAATTTAGTCGGATTCTTATAATATGAGTAGTGGCTGACGGAACCCCAGTCCTTAACCCCTTTGGGCAGAGATGGAGCAGGCTGGAGAGCTCTGCTAATTTGCTACAACTGTGTTTCTCGGACTTTGATGTGTAAAACCGCGGGAGTTCCCCTTTGATGAAGGCCAAGAAGTCACATCACATTGAGTGCCCCTCACATGTAAAGCAACCTTTCTAATAACCTTCCCATTAGGTCAGGATCCTGCCTCAAACAACCGGCCCCACCCCAAGTCTGTCAAACTGCATTTAAGGGGAAAGAACGGTTATTGTGCTGGCGCTCTAAGGAATAACTGATGACTATTAAAAGTTTTAACAAAACCCAGCTCTAAAAACAGATCAAACAACTTCTTTGAAACCTTAATCAATATGAACTCCTGAACCTGAGGGAAGAAAATCCCTAAAAATATATCTGCCAATCACAAGTTGAGTAAAGGAACGCTGTTAGTGCAGCAATCACGCTTGACAGGTTGTCAGGGTTTGAACGTTCTTGGACAAAACATCTCAAAGTTTCTGTAATAATCTGTTCGATGCCAGCGCAGTAGACAATTCTTTACTCCGAATCTGTCAAATGATTTCAGCGGAGCTGAGCTGCCAAGCCTGTTATTATTTGAACGAGCGCATCGATAAGAGAACGAAAAACAAAGTTGCGTTTCATGAAAAGTGGGAATCAATTAGCGGCGACAAAGGCGTCGCACATTCGAGAACGCAGCTGGGGCAGATTTCAGAAACAAGCAAATAAACAGCTGCGCTCATCATGATTCACTCGCGCTGTCATTAAAGGGGGAAGAAAGAAAGAAAATAAGAAATAGAAAATCATCTGAACGCCCGAGTCGGCCGCGCGAGGCTGCTACCCAAGTTTAGCACGCGGAGTAATTGAAATGGCCTTCTCATAACTTTCTCTCCAAATTAGGCCTCTTTCATTATGTATTCCATTGAGGCGATAATCAAATTCAATTGCACTTTGAGACCCATCTGTTCCAAAATAATTGACGATTCTACCCTCAAAAAAGAAGCAACCTCCCGAGTCTCCTCGGCTCTGCACATAAATCTCCTCATCTGAATCAAATTAGCTTCGCGTGTTTACGGAGCCGCTTTTGTGTGAACACCCGCCACATTTCCCCTTTGATGGAGTTGGACACTGCAGTTCGGCGCGGCAGCAAATGAAAAGGTAATGATAAATCTCCCTAAAGTCAAATTATGAATCGGGTCAGAAATCGTAACGTACATTTCTTATAAGAGGAACAGTGAACTATAAAAACTCTTCCCCCTGCTTTGTTTTATTTATGCGTGCTGAGTTCCATTATGGCATGAAATGGAGCTGTCAGTCAGTGACCGTCTTGTTGTTTTCATGAATTGATCATAAGCAGTGTGAGCTGTGAGGAAGAGTGATGTGGCAGAGGCAGATTATGTGTCGGGAGGCCAGCGTGGATGCGAGGCCTCTAGAGAGGAGAGGAGAGCTCTGTGTGTTTGCTTAATGTGGGATGGAGCTCTGAGCCCTGCGTATATCCTCAGTCCTCTGAGTGGGTTGCTGTTGATGGTACTGGGGTGTATTTTATGCCTTGTAGGAGGTCGAGCGCGTGTGAATGCATGCGCGTGCATGCGTGACAGTAATGTGGCGACATCCTTCTACTCTGTGATAGTTCTGTGCCATGGCGCTCGGAGTAACTGCACCCAGGAGAAAGCGGATCTCCAGCCTCATTCAACTGTGCTGAGCTCCGGTTAAACATCATTCAAACCGCCGACTTAGCGATCCATCTCTCTCGTTTTCTCAGTCTCATCACACACACGCGCGCACACACACACACACCCTTCTTCATAACAACGCACACGGACTCACACTGACTGACGCATCTGCAGCGAGCGTTTTGGACATTCATATCCGTGCATTCCTCTCGTATATATCTGCACCTTATTGTTTTGCACCCCGGTTATTATATTCCAAGGGTGGATCTCACAGTTGCATGGACTTGGAAAAACGCTGTGTTCCCACAAGCCTCGGCGCTCGTGCTCAGAAATATTCATAAAACGCACAGTGATTTAAGGAGAAAGAGAGAAGGCAGTAAGAGGGAGAAAATACTCTGCGCGGGTGAAACAATCGCTCCGCATATAAGCAAACAGAGCAGGGAGGAAAGGGGCCTGCTCAATTTGCTTATCAGTCCCTCTCAAGCTACAGTTTGGGCCCTTGGAGACATAACAGCATCAGGCCACTGGGGCACAAGCAAGGAGTCGAGTAAACACATCGTAGTAGTATAAGCAAGCCACACAAAAGGCCTTCCTCCCATGACCAAGGCCACACACAAAGACACAGTCGCTGCAGTTTCCATATATACACCGGGAAGAACAACAAACAATAACCAAATGCGCAGACAAACACCCCTGCAAATATCAAATCAATATCCCGTCTTTATTTTTGAAACTGTTTGGACTTGGCGTCATCGTGGGATTATTTGTAACAGTAATAACTCTCAGAGGATGGAACCAGGGGAGCGCACACCACCTGCCCTCTCCGCTGAACACAGGGCGGGGAAACAACAGGAGTGGGTGGATAGGTGGGTTTGCTGCAGCCGGGGTGTGTAAAAATACGACTACACCTGCATGCATGTTTGTATTTTTGTGCATTTGTGTATCGTGAGCTCGTTGCGTACGTGTGTGTGTGTGTGTGCACACGCGTGCACGCGTTGAGTTCCCGTGTGTCCTCCCACCCAGGCTGCTCTGAGTTTTTTGGTTAGAGGCCTGTCTCCTTCACATTTAGTTGTTATGGAAACAAGAGCGGCTGCAGGAGCAGCATTAGCATGGGTGTTGTACGTTAGCCCCGCAGAGCGTGGCATGCTAAACAGAGCAGGTTCAGCGGGTCAAATTATAGTATCTCTCGCTCTCTCTGCACCTTGCCAAAAAGATAAAGTATTGTACTGTACTGAGTGGATTGCCTCCCCCAGTTATATGGAAGTGAAAATACAAAAGGTTTTGCAAATTATGCGCATATAAATTCACTGCTGCACTGCATTCCACCTGTATTTTCCAGCCATTTGTGTCCAAAATGTGTTTTTTTTTTTATTTTGTTTTTTTTAACTTGATATTTTCCCTGCGAATGAGTCGGACAGAATGTGAGCCTTCCCGCCGAACAATCCCGTCCCCCTGCTGAGTCGCGACCGGCGAGGGTTTCAGACATGTTGCCATTTAAAACGGCAAAATTCGCATCCCCTACGTGTGCAGGCACAACAAATACACAAGCCTGCGTGTTTCTTTTTGCGTTGCCGTGTCTCCTTCCTTCCCACCAAACAGCCTGGTTGCGTGTTGTTGAAGGCAGCCTTTGACACAGAGCACACACCACCTCTGGCACTGCAATGTGTCTGAGAGCATCAGTTCTTCATCAGCAAGAAGATGCTTCCAGTATTCCCACGACCCCAGACCGAATAAATAACCCGCCCCCGCTTGACACCAGTGAGAGTCCCTGTCTCCAGATGCTCTGCCTGCACTGCATCTACCCACAAGGCCTCCTGCTCCAACCCCTCCCCTTCTGTAACCACACTAAAGCCTCGAGGAGAGCAACGCTACCTGCATACGATGAGCACATGCGCATACTGTACACACACACACACACTCACGCACCAGCACATGCGCATACCCATGATGGATGGCCTTCCCCTCTCGGTAATGCACAAAAGCATTATCTGTCACCCCCCCAGCCCAGAGGAAAGAGATGCTCTTTTAAAATTTGACACTCTGCTCCGTGGCAGCGCCCACGTGGAAGTCAGCCCAGCTGCGGAGCTACTCATGCAGGAAGGTGCCTCCTCCTAATCTTTCTTGGGTGGGGGATCACAGAAGCACTTCCAGTTCATTTAACGCCTCTCACTTCATACTCAGTTATTCAAAGTTGTTAAGGATAAATCACACTAAGTATGTGCGGCGGGTTGTGTGCTTTCTCTCTTGCGCCATGTGATGGATAAGGCACAGGCTGTCATATTTTGGCTGCAGCCCGCCATTTATTCTGATAATGACAGAGTCATTTTAGGTCTCACGGCCAACTTTGAGGTACCAGGCTGCAGAGAATACACGGGGAGGGGACGCGGGTAACAGAATATGGGGTGCACCCATCAGGTTTGCAGGGGCCCAGCAGTCCTGATGATAAAGTTATAATAATAAACTCTGACAAAAATGCACTTGTAAAGTTATGTGAAATAATAAAACTACCTCACAAGGACAATCCAGAAGGTAACAGGTATGCTGCTGATCTTTGATTAATTACTTTGTTTTCTGGCTGTAACTGTACTGTCTCCTGTGGCGCCTGATTCTGTTGGACTCTCCTGCGTACAGGCTCCATATTGGCTGTATTTATTTATTCTCATCACATGAATAAAACCAATATTTCAATCGTTTCTTATTTACAGTATTTTGTCTAATTGATCTTTGTAGTCGGTAAGATCAAATTCAAACCAAGATCACCTCAGACGGAAGCCACTTTGTGACTAAACCTTGATATTATGTATTCCATTGCATCAGGTGTGTTTCAGCTGAATGTGGTTATTTCCTGCGGTCCAATCAGCCACTCCTGTTTCAGTCAGTGGCACCTGACAAAGCTACAAACGATCCTCAGCTGGCACCCTGCAGGAGGAGCGTCTCCCCACGCCACCATTTGTGCCTTTTGACTGAGGTTTGTCACAAATTTGAATTACCCAGAATTCATTGCTCATGTGCTTACATTCAATGTGGTTTGTGTTTGTCGGTTATCGTTTGATCCGCTCTCTTTGCTGTTGTGCTGCGGTTTAAGTTAGATGCCAAGTCGACCAGGCGAACTGATGTTTTGAATCTTCATCTGCTCACAACACATCTTGTTTTGAGTGTATCCTGGCTCAGACATTGTTTGTTGGAGTTATGCTTAAGGAGACCACTGTACGAGTCAAGGCCAGGTCAGTTTGGTGCGGACTGTGATATGCACTGCTATGTTTTTAGTTTCTGGAGTACTAAAAGTAGATATCAACATAATCATCATCACCCACTCTTGACATTAGCTGGATTAAAGGAAATCACCTCTTACAGATGATTCTCCCTAGCTGTATACCTGACGCTATTGCTCCACATTTAAATGAGCAGAATCTTTAAAATCATAGGAGGCTGAGTCAAATACTGACTTTTTATTCACAAACTAAGAAGAAAAATAAGAAGTAGTGTAAAATATCCTCAAATGTCATCATCCAGACAAGGAAATTTGACAACGCTTAAATCAAGGTATCTCCTCTCTGCGAGATGTGGAACTTCAACATGTGGAGGACGTGAAGGCAGAGGCTCTTCATCATCAAGAGAAGGAAATCCGATGTAACTTAGATCTTGGTATTTCTTCTCATTGGTTTCTCTGATGTGACGTACAGTTTGAGCAGGAGTGAAGCTTTGAGGAAGCGGAAGTTCTTGAGGTGTCAGGTTAATAGGACTCGGAGGCAGCGAGACGTCACAGGCTCTTGGTTTGACAGTTTTGGGTATCACAAAGGCCTCTTCGTCGTCCAGACATGGAAACCTCATGTGTGACAGATCTGGGTATCTTGGGATCTTGTTAGTGTGCTTCATGTCTATCTCAGGCCTGGCAGGCAGGGGGCTTGGAGGCAGAGGGATTTTAGCCAACTGGTCCAGGGTCAACAAACCCTCAGGTGAAGGACTTGCAGGAAGTGGAACATCCCAAGGCATTACATCATCCAGAGATGGAAATCCAATGTTTTTGAGATCTGGATATTTCCTCTCAGCGTCAGCTGGCGGCAGGCTTGGAGCCGGGCTCCGAGGCAGAGGAATGTCAGCCAACCGGTCAAGAGTTAGTCCGGGCACAGGGCTCGGAGGAAGTAGAACATCGCAGGCAACAGGCCGGGACATAAAAAAAGCCACTTTGTCATCAAGTGAGGGAAACCCAATGTATCTGAGGTCTGGGTATCTCTTCTCAGTGGTGCTCTTCATGTAAACTGTAGAATCAGTTGGCGGAGGACTTGGAGGCAGCGGGACATCCTCGGCAGCAAAGAACGCTGAGTGGTAGTATTCTTCTGGTTGAGGTGGTTTGGTGGCTGCCGCTTTGCTGCACAATCTGCAAAAACAGCGTCAGCGATTGATAATTAGACAAAAGAGGCGAAATATTGTCGGGTGTTGAAGCACAAAGTAAAACATCAATATTGTAAATTCTATTTAATTTAATTCGGTGAAGACGTCTCTGCCAACTTAAAGGCCAAACTGGGCAACTGAGGCAACCTGGAAGGATGATTATCTGTAGCATAGTTGTAATAAGAACTGTAATTCATTGCAACAATTAATATTTGTCTAGACTGAAGCAACAAACAGCCAGTCCTACGAAAGACAGCTGTTAGCTGGACGCAGGTGTGTTAAACATTCACATTATAACTGCCCACCCCTCCTCTGATGAAAATGTAGTTAATGCTAAGTTGCTGCACATTATTCTACTTTAACAGTGCACCACAAATCTCACCTTCCCAGGCTTTATATTAAAGTTATTTAAAATCAAGTGCAAGGCTTACCCCAAGTTCTTTGTGTTGAGATGATGACTGTTAACCTAAAAAAGATTTGTAGTCATTAATCTGTTCATTGAAAATGTTGTAAAGCTCATAATTTAGTGTTTAAAACAGTGATACAGCAGACAGCAGGAACTTACCAGTCTCTCAGCTGGTGTTAGGCTTTCTTCAGACCAGAGGTCCATGGTGTGTTTGGTTGACAGACTGTGTAAGATTAAGAGAGCGTTGTCAGAAACATAATTCAATTAATGCAATGGGAAGGCTGAGGTCAAACTCTAAGAAGGCTGCAATATCAGAACCGATGCAGGTTCTGTGTCACTGTTACCCGCGTGTTAGAACCCGCTGTAGCCTGGAGTGCAGTGATGTGTTGGTTTCTGTTGTTTTTTTTTTTAACTTGACTCAACATTCAAGTGTAAACAGTCAAAATTTAAATATTATCTATAATGCCTCTGCCTGAAATGCTAAGTTTAAGTTATTATAAACAGATACGTGACCAGTTATTTTCTAATACAACATCACATCAATGCTGCAAACCAAGGCCTTCAAAATAAAATCAAAGTAAAATCAAAACCACACTGACATCATCACAGCAAAAAACATTTTATATCTTAAGTAAAATTAAGTAAAGTAAAAATTTTACGATTTTTTTTTTTAAATCTTAAGTAAAATTTTCAGTTTTCACATGAAACATGAGTGGCTTCTGTCCTTTAAGATTATTTATTTTCCCCCTTGATATGAATATAAACCAACTCCGGCCCACAGCGGTGTAGCTTTACCTCTTTCTGCTGGAGCCAGGTTCACAGTCTTTAGACCTGACACGCCAACAAGCATTTTTGTTTATTTCACACTCGCTGCGAGTGGATGCAGTGTAGTGCTTTTGATCGACGGACCCACGATGTCCAGGAGCAGCCATAGTTGTGTAAAAGCCACTGCAGCTCACTGTAGGGTTGAGGATTTGGCAGACGCCGCATCAAAGTACCTGAAGGTCAAACGCATCAACCCTCACGACCTTTGCAGCAGGCCGCTGGAGGTCGTGAGGAGCTGGAATGGCTCATCAAAGCCTCCGTCACTGGTGGTGGTGTCAACCCCCACATCCTCAAATCTGTGACTAGAAAGGAGGGGGCAACAGAAGACTGTTTAACCTGCGCTGTGTAAACTGGATCATCCCACAGTACGTCTTGGGCAATTGCCTCAATTTCTTCGCTCGGTGTTTATTTTTAAGTAGCTTCAATAATAACGGTGTTTATTTTTTGGCTTTTGAAGAGATAATCCTGCGTTTATGCGCATTCATTTTCAGCTGTCTTGAATATGCATGGAATTTTTATTTTTTTTTAAGGGGATTTAAGAAATCTCTGCGTTACTCTAGGATGAGAGAACTATGAAAGTGTTTTGCATGAAGTCCATGAGTGTCCAAAAACCATTTTTTCCTGCAGGGACGGTTAACAGACATCGTCGCCATTCATCCTTACACTTCCTTTGGTCCACTTTTGCGCAAAAGTGCCCGCCTTCAATTTAGAGTGCAACAGATATGCACAAACCCACTTTTATTGCAGTTAAGAATGAGTTTAGGGAGGCGAGTGTACAGCTCACGAGACCAAATCCTCATACATTTATATATTTCAGCTGTGCAAGGTGTGTGTGTGTGTGTGTGCGTTCATGTGTGTCTGGCATCCAGTTCGATAGTGCCGCTAGTTTTCCACTCCATTGTGCCTAAAGTGTGTAGATTAGGTTCGTTTGGGGCTCTGCATCTTCTCTAACAATACCTCTCTGCCTCAGCCTATCTGCCTCTGCATCTGTGACATATTCGCCCACACACTCGCTGCACTGGAGCGTCGATCTGCTTTCACTAGCCTGTGTTACAATCTTGCACACACACACACACACACACTTCCTTTTTCCTATCTTGTCTTTCCCTACCACCTCTCACTCACCTTCCGGCGTCCAAGCTCCCCCACCCTTTCTGTCCACTCTGCCTCTCTATCTGCGTACATATGTGTGTGGTAAAGGTGCAGTTCAGCAGCTGCGGAGGTAGCCCCTTTGTGTTTGTCAAGAGCAGCTTCACCGGAGATCTTATCCACTGTGCTGTTCTCTTCACAGCGGGGAAAGGTGGCTCAGTGGGCTGCCAGGGCCGGGCAGTTCAAGCTCAAACTCGGAGACACAATGTCAAGCTCAGTGCACGAAGTGGAAAGTCTTTCTGAGTGAAAAGCTCTTTTCAAACATCTCTTTAACCGGAGGTCACTGACCCCATGTACTGAGAAGCTGGTCACCCGTTTAACAGCTCACGGGCACATTCATAAAGTATGAAAACATAAGAGCATCTCATTCTTTACAATCCCTTTTCCCAGAAAACCTGCTATTTGAGTGCAACTTAACTCGGCACAAACTCAGCTGGTGGTCCGTTCGCTCAAGTAGCACAATGATGAAACAAGTTGAAAACTTCATGAATGGAGAATTCCTTTTTTCCCCTGCAGACAGCCATCAGCGCTGCGGGCCAGAGGAAGAGGCCAGACCAGATGTCTGAACCGAAAAACTTGGCGCACGCGTTATTCCAGGAAATTCCGTATGTGATTTTTAACTGTGGGTCAGTTCTGGCAGATAAGCACACGTACAACAACAAAGGTAGACGCTTTGCCAGGCCGCATGCTTGATACGAGCAGCCTGGCTGCACACTTGGTAGCTGGTCTACCACACAATAGATTGTGGGTGATTTGTGAGTATTAAAGGTAGCAAAGGTCACCTGCCAGTGAGCCTGTGGTAAGAACTGAATTCACAAAGCCCAATCCTTCAGTGAATACTACATTCAGTGGAACCCGAAAGCTTTATTGATCGCCCCTGGTACTAATGAGATTGGACGCAGCATTCCTAACACCACCAATATTCTTTGCTCACTAAATCAAGGGATTAGATTGGCATACACATCCGTCTTATCCCTGCCTGTAACCATCCATATGTGTCAGGCAGCCTCGAGCGGACAAAGGAGCATAAATGAGAATGAAAGAAAAGGTGGGATTGAATACAAGAAAAGAAGCCCGCCTGAAGGACTTATAGGGATCCAGCTGAGTCTGTACGCTGAGGTAGAGACGTCCACAAAAGGGGAGAGAGATGAGGGTTGTGATGGGCAGGCCATCACATCCACTGGGAGACAAAAGAGCGGGGCGACTAGCAGCCGATGGACAGAAGGTCCATTTCCACTCGCACAAAAGAGCCGGGGAGATGAAGCAGATTAGCAGCTCTTTATGGCCATTGTGGAGCCTCTAAATGATAAGATTTACCCCCTTTTCCATCCCAGCCAGTGTCCTACGTGTGTGTGTGTGTGTGTGTGTGTGTGTGTGTGTGTGTGTGTGTGTGTGTGTAGGCTCACACAAGACATCACAAGCTCCCACGTTTCCTTTATTCCCTCTTCCTTGTGCGCACCACATCAGGATATGCATTCCACCCCCCCCCCCTTCACATGCAGGTACACAGACACTTCTTCTGAAGAGCCTTTTATTCGGGAAGGACAGATGCGACAGCTGGCTTTTGAGTCACTTCCCGTCTTTGTGCTAATCCGTGAATTTACAGTTTGATGGGAAAGCTCTTAACTTAAACCCCGTCATCACGGCAAGACGATGCTCTTTTTATGTTTCTTTGACTTGAAAATTACTCTTTTCAGCCGAACAGGCAGACTTGGGTTATGTTGCTATAGTCATTATTCACTCATTCACTGGCTTGAATATAGCAGCAAAATTACAACTACTTGGCAATTAATATCATGCCACTATATTGCGATGTAATTATGTTCCATCTACAACACCTGTAGGCATGGTCTTTTGGGATTTACTATCTGTAACCAGTTATTATCCATTGTTCATACATGTGTTGTTTACAGTGGTTTCCTTTGACGATACCTTAGTATTTAGTGCCATCTACTGTACATCTTGTAACACTGCAAGCTCCTATACTACTCATTCATTTCACCAGAGATGTCTTTCTACTGTATACAATACATAGCTCTAAATCTCTAAATCTCTAAATTGCATGAAACTATATTGGGGCAGAAATATGTCAATAATAATTAGTAATAACCAATATAAAACTTATATCACAGACACAGCACCTTTAAATCGTTTATAAAGTAGTTACAGTTGCCGATCTTGACAACATTAAGTGACGCGCTTGCACGTTAAAGCATATGTAAGTATATTGAAATAATTTAAAAAAAACTTTATTTATATATTGTAATTTAATAAAAATATCAACGCAGAACCTTTATATGTACTGTGGTAGTGCATCTTTAAGTAGATATTATAAATACAATCTCAATACGTCTCCCACCCATGTCAATTTCCTGTTTTTGTTTACTAAAGGTGTATTGCACTGTGCTCTCGGTCCGCGTTGCTCCCTTCCTGTCTCCACGAGTCATTTCCGGTTGCATCCTCAGGGGGGCGCTCACTCTCAGGCCGTGCAGTCGAGCGCCGTTGCGTAAAGTGTCGACTGCCGAGTCATGGATGGTTAGCTGTTGCTTAACGCGCACGCAGCAAGGACAACAGTCGCGGCAGCGCGAGCACACGCAGTTGACAGTGGGTATGACAGAGACCTAGCTATGTGTCGCACGCTCTTAGCAGCCGGTCGCGTTATAAACTGCCGTTAATGTCAAAGTGTTGTGTAGCCGACTAAGCTAGTCTTAAGCTAATTGTGTTTGCTGGATATGCTAGCCCCTCTTGAATAACCTCTGTTACTGACAAGTGAATTGTCTGCACCGTTGGGGTACCTGTGAAGTTGACACCAGTCGCCAAACAAATAAGGTAATGTTCCAACCAGCAACCGCGTGTTACTGTTGTTACCGCTTTTGCTGCATGAATGATGTTGTAGTGGGTGTAATTACACTTAATAAGAGTTCATATTTCTTTGTTTGAATGATCTTTTCCTATTCTCCGCCTGTTTTCTTTTATTGGTGTGCAGTCACTTAACCACTTGCACTCAGTCTGTTGTTGCTGCTGTGTTTCTAATCACCTCTGTCCCTCCTCAGCTGCAGCCATGGTGTTTATCCAGAGCTACTGCGAGGCCAATTCCTCCATCTCCCACACCTGGGTGGACGAAGGCATCTCCCCCTGCTTCTACTTCACGCTGGTCCCCGCCACCCTGCTCACAATCGCCTTCTTCCTCGGCACCATCCACTGCATATTCTACCAGAAATACGGCACGGCGATGGAGCCCAAGTTCATCCCACGCTCGCGGCTCTATGGTTTCCAGCTGGCCGTCTCCGTCC
The DNA here is from genome assembly GCA_008933995.1 of Datnioides undecimradiatus. NCBI lineage: Eukaryota > Metazoa > Chordata > Actinopteri > Lobotiformes > Datnioididae > Datnioides > Datnioides undecimradiatus. The sequence goes on from WARS01000034.1 coordinate 4,896,142, forward strand.
TTCTCCTGGTCCAGTTTCTGAGTGCGATGGTGTGGAGGGCTGCCAGCGGAGGTGAGCTCCCAGGTTATGTGGTGCTGTATGGCTGCTTCTCGACCCTGGCTTGGGTCTGGGCTATAGCCCTACTCAGGGTGGAGAGACGCAGGGTCCTGGTGATGGACCGGACGAGGGGGCACAGCACGGCCTTGCTGCTGTTCTGGGCTGTGGCTTTCTCTGCTGAAAACCTGGCCTTCATCTCCTGGTACAGTCCTCACTGGTGGTGGGGGCTGGAGAACAATCAACAACAGGTGAGGAGTATTTTGATCTTCATTTTAAAAATACCCACCCCTCACCCCCCAATAAAAACAGAACCTCTTAATATTGCAAGCCTCTATTTTCAACCTGGGCTTGGTCATTACATTGCACACTGTTTGCTGCATTACTACTGTTGTCCTCTGTGCCAGCATGCAGCTCGTGTTTTGCTATCTGCATTCCTATCTAATCAGCACCAACTCTACCTAGCCTTTCTCTGATGGTAATCCAGGACTCGAATACTGCGATAGGCTTGTGTGAGCTCTTCATTAATGGGGAGGACGTATGTTTTAACAGCGTAATGGGCTAAAGGTCAGCTATTTATGAAAGAGGGTGTGTCTATTGAGTCACTCTGCTCAGAGCTGACCAGTCTGTCTTGTTTTAAGTACAACAGTCTCACCTCCCCCCCACCTTTTAAAATGTAACAAATGCAGAACACCAGCGCTAGTGAGCGTGCGACTGTTTGGTTGGGGTTTTTTTTGCTGAGTCATTGCACCGTCTGACTTTCAGATCCCAAACCCCGCCCCTCCCACTCTGAGTCAGCTGCGGTAGTAACTTAGGGGTTTTGTAATTGTAAGCATGACTTGGAGTTTGTGTGTATGTAACGGGCTGCTTGTATTATTTCATATTGTCCTTAGTTTAATATGTTGTTTTGTAACACACTGTATTTTACTCAGTCTGATACCTCATTATCAGCCTGAAGTTCCCTTTGTAGGAGTCTAGAATAAATATTGTCATTTATAACAATAACCTGGGTGATCATTTATTAATATAGATGACTGAGATGATTGGATATTGTATAATCAATGACACACCTAATGCAGTCATCAGTTTAGTCATTTCCCCATACACAGCTGCATTACGAGCATTGAATTTACACGTCACCACCATCAATTGCCCATGAACCCCTCAGGTGCAGTTTGCGCTATGGCTGATGCGATACATCGGCACCGGACTGCTCTTCTTCATTGGTCTCAGAGCTCCGGGGTTGCCACGGAGACCGTACATGCTGCTGATAAACGAAGATGAGCGGGACGTGGAGAACAGTGGACAGGTAGGGATGCACCTGCCTCACCTGCAAGATTTGAAGTGGGTCCTCTGGCGTGGCCTCCATGCAATGATGCAACCGTCTTTCTCTGTGTCAGAGCCTTCTGGGCCAAACAGAAGAGAACCAGTCCACCTGGCAGGGTTTCAGGAAGAAGGTCCGCCTCCTTGTTCCCTACATGTGGCCCCGGGGCAACATCTTCCTCCAGCTGCTGGTCGTCTTCTGCCTGGGGCTGCTCGGAATCGAGAGAGCCATCAACGTCTTCGTCCCCATTTACTACAAGAATATTGGTGAGTGCCGTGCTTTAAATGCTCGTTTAGTTTAGCGTTAAATGGCCCATTTCTGCAACGAGCTCGACCCGCAAGCTAATAGTGGTTTTTACTAAAGGGGCCACATAAAAAGTTTAGCACGTGCTGTTCAGACATGCTTCTCCCCATGGTTAAATGCCTCCAGAGGGTTAGAGAGAGGCAAATAAAACGCCCTGGTGTCGGACAACAGCTTCCAGATTTAACGGGCCTCATTTATCGTCTTGTTGTTGAGCTTTTAGGCATTTTTCCTCATCTCCTTTAATGTCTGCGTCCCTTTCTCAGTGAACGAACTGACTGATGGCAGCAGCTGGCGCACCCTGGCCACTACAGTGTGTATTTACGTCCTGCTCAAGTTCATGCAGGGGGGCGGCGCAGGTAGGACCAGCTCATTCATGTTCTAGATGTTTAATGTCAAGTGTGTGTCAGCTCGCATGATGTCACCGTGGCCTCCACCTCCTCCCAGGTGCCTCGGGGTTCATCAGTAACATGCGCTCCTTCCTGTGGATCCGGGTGCAGCAGCACACCAACCGCATCGTCGAAGTACGCCTCTTCTCCCACTTGCACTCCCTCTCCCTGCGCTGGCACCTGGGCCGCAAGACGGGCGACGTGCTGCGAAGCATCGACCGCGGCACCTCCTCCATCAACAGCCTGCTCAGGTAGCGCCACCGCAGGCTGTGATGGAGGATAGCAAACTGTTTTAGCTACACAATGCCACATTCTTATCTTATCTTCTAATTCCAGAAAGATGCATGCATTTCCTGAAATTGTATCCGATTTGAATCCGAAGACCAAAGCTGACTCGGTTGTCCCTTTATTTCCTGCACAGCTACATAGTTTTCAGCATCTTCCCCACCATTGCCGATATTGTCATCTCTATCATCTACTTCATCACTTACTTCAACGCCTGGTTCGGCCTTATCATCTTTGTCTGCATGGGCCTGTATCTCAGTAAGCAGTAACCACAGCTATCCAAACATCCATTAAAGACCGGATTGGTTTTGCCTTTTCTGATTGGCTGATTATCTTTCCTCCAGCTCTCACCATCATCATCACCGAATGGAGAACCAAGTACAGACGAGACATGAATCAGCAGGACAACAACGCCAAGTCCAAGGCTGTGGACTCCTTGCTAAACTTTGAGACGGTACACCACACGTGTCCTTTCTCTGTCCGCCTTCTGAGGTTTCAGTCAATTTGAGGTGACAGGTTGTATTTCACCTGCATTTTTTATTGTCAACAGGTAAAATACTACAACGCGGAGAACTATGAGGTCAGCCGTTTCGAGGACGCCATCTTAAAATATCAGGTGAGCCAGGAAAGTGTGGATTTCGCCTTGAACGTGTTATTTTGTGACACCTGGTAAAGAGAAACTGAAACGTGTGACGCAGCACAGCAGGCGCACGCACCTGACACGCCTTGTCAACCCTGATCATCATTTATACACCATCCAGAGCCGCTGCTATGAGAAACAAATTAGCAAATCACTGATATGATTACAAACCCAACTTCCTCAGCTGTTGTAGTTCAGCAGAATACTGAGAAGAAGGCGCCGGGGCGCTGTCCCTGACAGAAGGCGAAAACAAACCCGGAGGAGAGCTCAGTGCTGCTCTGTCTGTGTTTAGTTTCTGCTGCCAGCGCCAGGATGCACAAGATGCTGCGTGGAAGCGAAGCGGCGAGTTGCCCAACAGCAGATGGCTGAAAGCTCCAGGAAAGATGATTATTTGTGGCAGGTTTAGCTGCAGAACGGAGAAGACGAACGTATGAATGAGTCAGAGCTGTCGCCAGCAAGAACACATTCATGAATTCTGGTTGTCATTATCTGGAGTACGCAGAACATTAAGTGGGGGAGCTAGACTTCTCCCAGTATCCCTCTGTCACTGTTACAAAGGTATTACTAGCTGCATATGGAAGCCAATGGAATGCATGCGTCGTTAAATGATTAATACGGTGTATGCTGGCTTTCGTCCGCCTCCTTAGGTGTCAGAGTGGAAGACCCAGGCGTCGCTGGCCTTCCTCAACCAAACACAGAACCTCATCATCGGGTCAGGCCTGCTCGCCGGCTCCCTGCTCTGCGCCTACTTCGTGACTGAGGGAAAGTTTCAGGTGCTGATCGCGACAACCTGCCAACCCTGAACGCCCCTACGATGATTAATATAATATGACAATGATCAGTTTGTGAAGAATAACAATGGCAGTCTAAAGAGTTCTTTCAGTCTGACTGTGAACTGGATCCTCTCATGCTAGGTTGGAGATTTCATTCTCTTTGGCACATACATCATCCAACTGTACACCCCCCTCAACTGGTTTGGAACCTACTACAGGTAAGAAGAGAACAGTGGCATCAAAATCAAAAATAGAATAATAAAACATTGAATGAAAGTTGTTGTTGTTGTTTACCTCATGATTCTTTTTTTTTTTGTTACTGCAGAGTGATCCAGAAGTCGTTCATTGACATGGAGAGCATGTTCAAACTTTTTGAAGAGGAGGAAGAGGTAGTTTGTCCATTTTTTGTTCTGCGTCTCTCTTTTAAACGCTGTGTTGCGATCAGTTTGTGTTAAATACGTTGTGCGCTTGTCCTCCCGCAGGTGAAAGACGAAGTAAACGCAGGGAATTTTCTCTTCAAGCTGGGAAAAGTGGAGTTTGAGAACGTTTACTTCAGCTACACAAACGGGTTGGTTCAGGTTCAGGTTGTCGTCTGGATTAAAGCCAACGTGTCACTTTGTCCGGTTTAAGACTTTTGTTGCTGTTTTGCAGGAAGGAGATCCTCAAGGATGTTTCCTTCACTGTGCTTCCAGGAGAGAGTGTTGCCCTGGTAAGTCTAAGAAGCGACGCACATTTAAAGTAGCCTCCACCCACTCATCCAGTTCTGCACAATACTAATCCTGCATTAATCTCTCCAGGTGGGACCATCAGGCTCCGGGAAGAGCACCATCATTCGACTCCTCTTCCGTTTCTATGACGTTCAGGGAGGCTGCATTAAGATCGATGGCCAGGATATATCAAAAGTGAACGTTCATTTAGAATCAGACAAATGCAAGGCGAAGGGTTCAGGGCAATGTGTGCTTTAGTAATAAAAAACAAAATGATAACAGAACAAAAATGTTAAAATCTTTATGAGAGCTACAGGCCACTTCATCTGCATTAGCTGCTGTAATATACTTACAGCATAGTTCAGTTCAATTTAGCATTATAAGCTTTACACTATAAGCAAATACCACTGGCATAGACTGCTAGCTTCATCCAGCACCACCAGAGCTTATTAGGGAGTTCTTGTGTGCATTAGAAGGCTCTGTACATCATCTCGTGTGCAAATGAAGTCATCTAACGGCTATGAGCATACATTAGCACCTTGTTATGTTGCTCTTGAGAATACCAAGAGCAATCAAAGCCCAAGTTACAGTGTCTTTAATATCACTCTGTGTGTGTGTGTGTGTTCAGAGCCAGCAATTACTCTGTCTCCTCATCGTCTCTCCTCAGGTGAAGCAGATGTCTCTGCGAGCTCACATCGGCGTGGTCCCCCAGGACACGGTGCTTTTCAACGACACCATCCAGAATAACATTCGCTACGGCCGCATCTCTGCCAGTGACCAGGAGGTGGAGGAGGCCGCGTTAGCTGCTGATATCCATGATAAAATCATGACTTTCCCTGAAGGTAACAGAGTTTAACCCTTTAGTGTTGTTCAGCATTGGCATATTTGACCCAGACGGGTTTGCTTTACAGGCACGGAGTAACAGTAAGGTCTCCCACAATGCTGACACACGTTTGCACCGACTTGTGTATTTCTGGCAGGTTATGATACGCAGGTGGGTGAAAGAGGTCTGAAGCTGAGTGGAGGAGAGAAGCAAAGGGTGGCCATCGCCAGAACTATTCTCAAAGCACCACAGATTGTCCTGCTGGATGAGGTGAGCCCACGATATGCAGGCAGAATCTCTTGCATGATGCATTAATTTAACTCATTGTTTGTCCTATTTGAATATTTCTAATCATGAATCCGCTGCTGCACAGCTTTTAATGTAACGCCGTTACGGTCCACATTGTTGGTGTTACTTCCAGTTTTATTTAGTAACGTCTCTCTGCAGGCCACATCCGCACTAGACACACAGACAGAGCGCAACATCCAGGCCTCACTGGCGAAAGTCTGTGCCAACCGGACAACGATCGTCGTAGCACACAGGTGAGATGCGCGCACTGTGAAGCTGTTTTCGTCATGGTTTCCTTGTTTTTCTTCTGTTTTGTTTATTTGCTTTGTTTGATAAATGTTCTTTTTTAATATTAAAGGTTGTCAACTATAATCGGAGCGGACCAGATTCTGGTCATCAGTGACGGCCGGATTGCTGAGCGAGGACGGTAAGTGAGCTTTAATGACCTGTAGCCGTGGCTGTCATACTGACAACACAACAGTCCATGCTCTTGCTCTGTGAACTCCATGTGACTGAATCTGAATCTCTCTCCATCCAAGACACGACGAGTTGCTCCACAAGGGAGGCCTGTACGCCGACATGTGGATGAAGCAACAGCAGGCCGAGGACTCGGATGCCTCTTCAGAGACAGAATCCAAAGACCGCAAGTCCGAGAAACTGCAGCCGCCGTCAACTTCCTCGGGGCACGGCGGCCACTGAACGAATGTTTCTTTGCTTCGTTTTTAAAGAGAACTCCACGTTTTGATCCCGCTCCTGGTTTTTAAAAGGTGACGGATGATTGTGGGGAGATAGAAAATGTTATTTATTTTTAGAAGTTTCAAAGCCATGGAGGAAAGGGAAAGCACTAACGAAAGTGAGGAGGTACAAACACTCTGGTAGTGTTCAAACGCGTCAAGACATTCATTTTTATACCCTGGGGTAGTTTTTATGTTTGGTCGCGAGCAAAAAGGTCAAATCATTACCACATCAGAAACAAATGATCTAGGCAATTTCACCATCAATATTTTTCATATTTCAAACCATAATAACTTCATTAGTGATTATTTTTAGAACCTCAATCAGTTTTGAGGATATTATTATTTCACACCTTCCACCTTTTTGATATTCCCTGTCTTTTTCTTGTCCTATCACACACCGACACTGTTAATTTATGCCGTCGGATCTATTAAAAACAAACTAATGTATTCCACGGCGTGCATTATTTACAGATACAACAAGAGGAGCTGCAAAACCAGTTGAATAAAGAACACTCAAATCACAGCCTCAACATTGCTACTGTTTAGTTGGGCTAATGATTCTGTTTGCTTATTGAATATTGAGTTGAACATCATGTGAATGACAATAAGTGAGTGCACTGTCAGGGATTTTATTCAGTTTTATATTTTAAGTTTTGGAATGTCTGTCAGACTTCTGCTGTTATTTAAAGTGATACTATTTTATGAATGTAAGCCTCTGCGTACTTCGGATCACCTTGGTAAAGCGGGCTGTGCTGCTCATCTGCATTGTTGTGTTTTCTAAATTCTTGTCGGGGATTAATAAATACACAAAAGGTTTAAGTAACATTTGTGTGTGTGTGTGTGTGTGTGTGACAGTTTTAGACTGTCTGATTTCCATATAAAGTACAATTCATGTCAGTCTGTCTCTGGCAGTTGAAAACAAATAGACCATTCTCGTGAAAACATTTTGACCTGGTGCGTGGATGTAATTTCACCAAGTTAGTAATTAGATCTGTGCATTTGCTGCCTTAAAACACTATGCTTATTCAGGAATCATACTCACCATTATTCTCACTCATTGTAATAAAGTATATACTGTCGGTTTTGCATTTTGATTAAATAAAAACATCATTGTTTTATTAGATATAAATAGCATACTATAAGAGTCTTTGTATGCAGTTAAGTTAAAAATACATGTGTCCTTTAGCCAGTAGCAGTTTGCAACTGTTGTGTAACAGCTTTGGTACAGCGCCCCCTCCCAGTCCCTGCATCTGTAGCCGTCTGCAAAGCGAGGTAAACAGCTGGAGGCTTCAGTCGTCACACACTGTCCCCGGTCAGGGCGTGTTGTTAGCTGAGCACTTCCAGCCAGGCGGGGGCCAGGCCAAGCAGTCGTCTTTCCAGCGATCGGTCTACTAATGTTTAATTCACATTAAACATGGATTTCGACGCTTTATTTAACGAAAAAACATTTCAGTTTTCGGACTTCCAGGAGTTCACGGTATGTTTCTTACGAGTTAAGACTACGCCAACGTTCCGGAAGCTAACGCTAGGCGCGTTAGCTGAGTTACCTGACGTTTATATCAGCTAACGTAGCTAATACGCTTAGCGTTAGCGAAGGTGGCGAACGCGCCTAGCGTCAGCTAACTTAACTGATGTTTGTACTGCCAGTTAACTTAACGTTATGTTCTGTGTTCGAATATACAAGCAGAGGACATTGCCTGCTTACGACCACGCCACGGTACATTGTTGAATTGTTTTAAGTGAAGCTCAGTATTGTGTCTTAAAAAAAACTAAGAACCACAACCCTAGCACAGCTAATACTACCAATTTGTTAACGTCAGCTATGTACACAAGCTAACTACGTACATAGCGTTAGCCTAGCTAAAGTTGTCATGTTTTGTAACGTTAAGAAGTAATGACTGTAATTGATAAGCCTTTGTGTGTTTATGTTTATGATTTAAGTTAGTTTGCAGCTAATTAGAGTAACCTGTTTCTGTTCAGTAGCCAGGTTTACGTATCTGCTCACAAATCGAGCTAAGCTAGCTTAACTTTAAGCTTCGTTAAGCTAATGTTATTGTTTTGCAGTTTCTTCCTGGACACCAGAAGTTGACTGAACGAGTGAGAAAGCGACTGTACTATGGCCTGGACAAAGACGTTTCTTTAGATGCCCTCTCTTGCCCTGTTACAGGCGAGTTAACGTTAAATACTTGGAAACTAGAAAGCTTTGCCAAGCCGTAACGATTGTATATCTGTTTTGAGCTAAGGTAAACACGTGTGAGTGCAATAACCGGTGCTCACTTTTGTCTCTTTACCCTCTGCGATTGTAGATATTGTTGTCGAAATCTTCCAGAAGTCTGCCCCAAGCCCAATACGAAAGCTGCAAAAGAAGTATGCTGCCCATGTCTCCAGGTTTGTACTGTGTGCTATGCATGCATAGATTGTAACATGACGTTCTTAACAGAGCACCGCCAGTCATGCATCGATCTATTTTTGCTCCAGGGAGGCTTGCATCTCTCCGTGTGCCATGATGCTGGCTCTAGTTTACATAGAAAGGCTCCGACATAGAAACCCTGAATACCTACAAAAGATCTCCTCCTCTGACCTCTTCCTGATCTCCATGGTATGTGTGTTGGGTTCACAGGTCACTCTAAACGTCTAAGTGTCACATTGCAGCTCCATTCTGAATGGGCCGAGACGCCGTTTACACATTTGTGCTCCACCATGCTGTCGATATTTAAGTCTAATGCCGATCTCCCACTTTGTATTAGATGATTGCCAGCAAGTACCTTTACGACGAAGGAGAGGAAGAGGAGGTGTTCAATGACGAATGGGGGGCAGCTGGGAAGCTGGATGTCAAAACTGTCAATAACCTGGAGATGAACTTCTTGAATGCCATTGTAAGTGTTTAGTGAATTTGTGTGTGATGTGTGATTACATGCACGTTTGGTTCTTCCTTTGTCCCAACCAGTGTGTCATATCTTCTAGGGGTGGAGCCTCTTCACAGAGCCCAACGACTTATTTGACACACTAAGCCATCTGGAAACCAGGTTTGTGTTCAGCTATGTCAAACTCACACTACACTACACTACAGGTGTCAAATAATTAGTCACTGTGTTTCAGTTCTGTAAAGTAAATGATGGATAAGCGGGGTGAATACTTCAGCAACGCTCTATAGTCATAGCCAGTTCGTGCAGAAAGAATATTTGTGACCGTGGGCTCTGTATCCCCAGCATTGCGGAGCGGCAGGGGATGAAACGTGGATGGTTCACCTACACTGACCTGTGTGTGCTGCTGGAGCAAACGGTGTGGAGTCAAGCCCTAACAGCCATCTACCAGCACTTTACCAAGGTGAGAAGAGATGCGTCAACAACAAAGTCATATCTCTTAAAGAGGAGGTGAACATAGAGCTGTTGACATTGGGTTTGATAATTAGATTTGACCTTTGACTTTGTTTTCAGGTGTCCTGTATGCTCGGCCTGGTCTACCTGACCAGTGTTGCTGGCCTCATTGCCACCAGCGCCGTGCTGCACCAGCACAGTGTGTCCAGAAGCGGCCAGTCCCTGCTTCCGCTTCCAGCTGAGATCAGCCCAGCCCAGCATCAGATCTCCAACCTAAACTCTGCAGCCCAGCGCCGACCCTGTTGCGTTCTCGCCAACAAGAGTCTGAACCGCCAGACCGGAGCCCCTGAAGTCGGCCAACACCACACAAAGAGTCCCCCATCGGCTTCCTCACAGACATCTGTATTGTGTCTCTGGGGCTCTCTCCTCGCTTCGATGGGTCACATACATCCTGAAACAAAGTCTGAGATGGAACCTCCCCACACTTGGTCTCCTGCCTCCTTCTTCTGTCCTGGCTGTCTTGCATCGCTCCCTCCTCTACAGTGTGGCTTTAAAAACACCTCAGCACTTTTCAGTCAAGGCCCTAACGGTAACCATCAGCAGCACGCGCCGTGGCTGGCCTCCAGCCTCATAGGAGGGGCCGAGCCAGGTCTGAACTCTCACCTGGGGGTGTTTCCCCCCTTACAGCTGGGACCCTGCCATCCAAAGTCCATGTTACCTGTCAACAAAGCCCAGTCTCTGCTCATGCCTGGCTAGAGACCGGCAAACTCTCCTGCTGCCAGCCTGTAGTAATGGCCTCTGGAAACGAAACCAGCACTTTTTCATCCGTCGTTGACTGCTCCAAGTCATGTTTTTGTTTACCTTTCCAGGTCTAGAATACAGATGCAAAGGCGAGGGTAATTAGGCGTGTTTTGAACGCAGGGGAGTTTAATGGGGTTGAAATCCACTTACAGTCCACTTACTGCAGAATAAATTTGCCATGAGTAAAATGCCATAGTGTTCAGCTAATGCTCTGCAGGGAGAAGATCTGAAGGGATTTGAGGATCATTTGACGTGTTTTTCTTGGCTGCAACCAAAAAGTTTTGCTACCAACATTCATCACTGAATGTTTAAACCTGTCCGACGATGATATCACACCGCAGCCGACTGTTAAAGCGAGTTGCTATGAGAGCGTGCGGAGGTTTCGCAGCACGCGCGAAAGCTGAGCGATCACCGTAAGTTTTGAGGGGAAGAGAAGGGATTAAACAAGTTTACGTTGTTCGCTGAATTTAAGCTTTTCCATATATGTTTAGTGTTACCATATGTTTTTCATTTATGCGTGAAGCGCTTTCCGTCAGGCACCAGTCTGTCACATACAGCAAGCACTGATTTTATACACCTGGTAGACTTTGTTACTTTCTGTAAAACAGGCTGTCTCCTGCCTTTGTAAACTTCATAGACAGGAAGCAGTTTGAATGCAGACACCATCTCCATACCTCAGTGTAATGTCGTTGATATTAGAACACAGAAATCGCCAACGGCTCCTCTTATTCTAGTCAATATTGACCAGATCTGAGATGTCACTCGACGTCTATAACAGGGTGGTGTTTAAGAGAAGGTCTGGGTTACAGGGATGAGTTTCTGGGGTTTCGTTCAGTCTCTCGTTGGTTTTCTGGTTGGTGTTTTTGAAGTGAACATTTTGAATTAGACATGTTAAAGGCTAGCAGCAGTGCTTCTTTGTTAACACGGTCTGCAGTATGCACACCTGGCTTCATTTTCCTTGCCACACGGCATTTCACTCCATTGTTCCTGCGTAGTCAAGTATCTTTTAACACCAGAGGAAAATGTAAAGAACGCATTACTTTGTGTTATGTCCACCGTTGCACGCGGTCCCCAGGACATTTGCTTTGTAATTGGACCTTTTTAAAGGAATTGCTCCGAGCATCTGAATTTGATACAGTTTGAAGCACTAAGTCCTTTAATTTTGTACATGGTGTAAAATGCAAACATTGTACAAATCTGTAGAAAAAGAGATAATAAAGAATGCATTTCTTTGTGACGTGTGTTCAGCGTTTCTGTCAGCGTGGTGTGAAGCCAAGGGAGAATCATCGTTTGACACACCGCTGTCACAAGTTAACCCACCTTTGTGTGTTCGGACCCTCGGGAAGATCATAACGTATGTATCCTTGACATTTACTCTTTACAGACCAAGGCATAGCAGGTGAAATCTTCATATAGGCTTAATAAATCATTTAAGCCAGATACATAAAACAATAAAGATGGATTCTTTGCTGGAAGTTTGACCTTGTTTATGCTCTGCAGCTAATGCACAGTAGCAAAAAAGATGTAATCTGAGACGGCAGTATGTATGAAAACACAGACTTGAGAATGCACGTCGACAGCCAGTGCATTCCTTTAAAGAACGATGAATATGAGTGGACGGCTGCTGTGTTTAATAGAAACAGGAAGTAGGTGTCTGGTTTGGGCAGACTCTGGACTGTCCCACCCCCAGAGCCTGCGCCAGCTTCTTTTACTCCTCCCCTGCCCCCCTACCTCTCACATACCACTCGAGAGTTCCTAATATAGACCCAACTGCTTTGTCGGAAAGGGTAACAAACCGAGCAGAGCGTTTGCTGCTTTCGCAACTTTTTTTTTTTTTTTTTTGATGTACACACAGGAGAATCATGGAGCCGATCTCACAGGTGAAATGTCGCTTTGGAGTAAATGTCACTAGTGGGAAACTGTTACTGGAGCAAACGAAATGAGTAAACTCGAGGATTTCAAACTATGTTGACAATGTCATGTAGAGAATGCTTGGCTTTGCTGTTTTGTAGGTGTCATCCCCAGAGAGGAAGCAGGAACTACAGAAACGAGGTATGATTCTGATAATTGGCACGTGTGTGTTTTGATCTGTACATGCCAGGGTTGTATGTACACGTGCAACTACGTGTACCTCAGCAGTGTAATCAGCTGTTATTCGTGACTCCCCGCAGAGCCTGATGCCACGGTCTACATGAATTTCATGAAGAGCCACTGCTGCTACGATGCCATTCCAACCAGCTGTAAACTGGTCATATTTGATACCACGCTACAAGTAAGTCTTTGAGTGTAAGTAGCTCACATATCTGCTATATTAAACAGAAATATACAGAAGCGTGAATCGCCGTCTGCAGTTTCTGATTATAAATCCTCAAATCAATGTGAATTTATTACCCCCAAAGGTGAAAAAGGCCTTTTTTGCACTGGTTGCAAATGGCTTGAGGGCTGCGCCTTTGTGGGACAGCAAGTTACAAAGATTTGTGGGTAAGATGGGAGTTTAATGGCATAGGCACTGGTGCATTAGTCACTGTGACTTATAATAATGGCAATATAAATCCTTTTCTCTGGCAGGTATGCTGACTATTACAGATTTCATCAACATCCTCCATTGCTATTACAAGTCCCCACTGGTGAGCAAGAATACGCTACAGTTTAATATACGTTTTAATATTGATAATGTATTTGATTTGACCTGTCACGGATCTGTAATCGCTGACTCATGACCCGACTTTGGCGGTTTTCCTCTCAAAGGTTCAAATGTATGCGCTGGAGAGCCACAAGATTGAGACATGGCGAGGTGACTCATTTCAAAGTAAATAACCATCGCAGACTGATGAAGCTATCTGTGTGTGCACACGTCTGTGAATTTCCATTAGAGCTCTCTCTGTCTCTTCCCCCGCCTAGATGTCTACTTACAGTGTTCCAATCACTTCCTCATTAGTATTTCTCCAGAGGCCAGGTGAGCTTGCACAATGCCCGGATGTAATCTTTGATTCTATTTTAACTCTGTTTACATTCTAGTCAACCTGCAAGGCAGTGAATTCCTCTTAAGTCTCTTCTGTTCTTTCCTCTCGAGTCTCTTTGAGGCCATCTATTCCCTACTTAAGTACAAGATCCACAGGCTGCCAGTCATCGATCCGCAGTCTGGGAACGTCTTGCACATTCTGACCCACAAAAGGATCCTCAAGTTCCTCCATATATTCGTGAGCAAGCTTTAACACCGATGTTTAGCCTGTAATTTACTTTTGGGGCCGTGTGAACTGATGCTCTGTCAATGTGCTGTTGGGATGTCCTCAGGGGGAGAAAGTTCCCAAGCCCGCATTCATTGGGAGGCAGATCCAGCAGCTGGGCATCGGAACTTTCAGGAACATCGCCACCATTCAGCAAACAGCGTCACTGTACGAGGCCCTGTCCATTTTTGTGGAAAGGCGGGTGTCTGCACTACCTGTGGTGGACGAACAAGGTATTCTCTTATAAGCTATGCTCTATATAACTGTATGTCTGTGTGTTGACTGATAATATACTTTATGAATTGCACAAAATGAAGAAAAAGGGTCTAATCATAGCATCCAACAATTTCTTTTCCCAGGCAAAGTGGTGTCGCTCTACTCGAGATTTGATGTGATCGTAAGTAAAACAGTACAGATTACTATCGTTGCATATCATAGCGTTGCTGATACCTGCTCACAAACCCGTTATCTGCGCTTTGGCAGAATCTAGCAGCCCAGAAGACCTACAACAACCTGGACATGACTATGGCGGAGGCGGTCCGCAGGCGCACATGTTTTGTTGAGGGAGTGATCAAGTGCTATCCCGATGAAACCTTGGAGACCATCATAGACCGCATCGTCAAAGCTGAGGTAATGTTTAAAAACTTCTTCTCGTGTCAGAGGATTGTGGACAGACAGAACAATGTTTTATGTCATTTCCCTCTAATCCCCAGGTCCATCGGCTGGTCCTGGTAGACAGGGCCGATGTGGTGAAGGGCATCATCTCTCTGTCTGACCTGCTGCAGGCCATGGTCTTAACCCCTGCAGGTATTGATGCTCTTTGGTCCTAGCACCACGGGAAAGAGGGTCCCCCTTGCCCTACTTTACCACCAGTGTAGCCTTGAGTCCTGGTCGTGTACCCAGGCAGGTAGGCCCTAGAGCCTCCTCCCCTCCCCAAACACCCAGATCCCACCCTACAGTGTGGTTACAATCACTTAAAAGGTCTTAACCTGCACATGTTGTCTTTTTGTGTGTCCGGATTAGAAAACCTTGAGCTGCTGCTTCCGCTGTTTTGTGCAATTGACCCAAACTTGCACACAAGACACGCGCGTGCTGCTCGGCTGATGCTTTGCAAGCGAGGACTGTCCAAATTCTTCCAGTAATCGTTGCTGAGTAGCTTTTGTTTATGTCTTTCAGAGATCAACTTGTAAGTGACGTGCGAGATCACAAGAGAAAGAGGAATCCTCTGACAGTGCTGCTGTTTACTCTAAGTGTAAATTCAATTCAATTCAGTTTTATTTGTATAGCGCCAATTCACAACAGAAGTCATCTCAGGGCACTTTACAAACAGAGCGGGTCTAGACCACACTCATTACTGTTAATTACACCCAACAGTTCCACCATGAGCAAGCACTTGGCGACAGTGGCAAGCAGAAACTTCCTTTTAACAGGCAGATACCTTGGGCAGATCCTGGCTCTAGGTGGACGGCCATCTGCCCTGACCGGTTGGGGGGAAAGAAAGAGAGAGAAGTACAATATAGAATGATGACAGCAAATGAGAGCAAATGGCAACAGAGGACACGGGGCAAGTCGGTGGAGCCACAGATCAGATGTTCAGCTCTGGAGCCACAGGTATCTGTAGAGAGGTACAGAGAGAGAGACCAGAGAGAAACAAGCACAGCACTAGGGGAGAGAGGACAGAGTTAATGGTTAATCTGTGATGGTTAAAATGAGTTTGAGGAGAGAGAGGGGAGAGGAGGATAGCTAAAGGCTCGGCCTCCCATTCTACTTTTGGAGATTCTGGGAACCACAAGCAAACCTGCACTCTGGGAGCGAAGTGATCTGTAGGGGTAATAGGGACTTAGCATCTCATTGAAGTAGCTGGAGCTTGGCCATTAAGGGCCTTGTAGGTAAGGAAAAGGACTTTAAAATCTATTCTGGACGTTACAGGGAGCCAATGAAGAGAAGCTAAAACTGGAGAAATATGATCTCTCTTGCTAATTCCCATCAGAACCCTTGCAGCAGCATTTTGGATGAGCTGGAGGCCTCGCAGTGAGCTAGTCGGACAACCCGACAACAAGGAATTACAATAATCCAGCCTTGAGGTAACAAATGCGTGGACTAGCTTTTTGGTGCCACTTTTGGACAGGATACTCCTGATCTTCTGTGAAATATGTGCTGTGTTCATATTACAATAATGGACAGTCAGCTGACCTTGACATGGTTATAAATCCTCGCAGGTCCCCAGCACAAAGGCTGCATTTGATCAAGTTGATCAATATATGTTTACTCAAGACTGTATATTTCTGAATTAAACATTTGTATGAAAACTTGCTGGTGTTTTCAGTGTACATTTCATGTAAGAATGCAGTGTTTGGACCATGGCTTAACTGTTTTATATAGAACAGATGATGCATCAAATTATATACAATATGAATTATCAGAGTTACACTTGAAGTACTTGTAGAGGGAGATTATACATGTTCTTGCAGGACTAAGTGTTTTCCCTTAATGCAACATTTCATGCACGCAGCTCGCCTGGCATCGCCCGACTAATCCGCAAATGCACAGCACATGATCCAGAGCGAATTAAAAAGGCGCTCGGCGGATTCTTGTTTCCCGGGGAAGCGTGCAGCAGTGTCCGCGACCACATGGTGGTACACTTGGGCTTTAACCCCATTCTCGCTATACAGTAAACAAGGAAACACGTGACTTGAGGGTTTTTTTTTTTCTCAGCCGTGACGGCCCTTGTGATCCGTCCGCCCATCTGTGTCATTCGTACATCAAGCAACCAGAAACGACTAAGGACGGGACCGGAAATCAATAGTGCCTTCAAAGTAAAACAAGCCTCTCTTACGTAAACAAATACATTGCGAGTTAAATCATTACTTTAACTGTTACTAATCACCATGAAAACATTTTGTAATTAGCCATTTATGTAATACAATGTGAATGATGCAAATCAAATTATCTTCACGAAAAAATACAGTTTTGTTTTCATCTCTCAATAAGTTTTGCTACACATTCACTAACAACTGTTTTATTTTAGTTGCATAGCTATATTGTGTGTTTGGTTTAAATTGTTCGTGTAATATAATTGTCAGAAATTTTTTTCAAACCTGTATTTTCATTCAACTTTTCGGCGTTTTAGCCTTGGCACTCAATGTACATGTTGCCATCCAGGGGAAGATGTTTTATTGTGAAAGTCCCAACCGGAAGCCTGATATTTTTATGTTTGTAACACTTGACGCTGATCTTTCCATATACCCCGTGATATCCAAAACAACACAACAAAGTGGGGGAAACATGGCGAGCGGAGAGGAGGCCAGAAGACGCCCCTCTGTTACCTCGTCTTCGGTCGGCCTGGAGGATCTGTTCCCCGCAGGGACGTCCGAGCAAGCCAGCGGGGACGTGAACCCGGAGCTCGTCCGCCTGCGGGAGCGTCTTCAGGGCTGGCTATCGCAGTATGAGCCCCTGCTGCTGTGGGTGCAGAGGCTGCTGGTGTGGGAGAGGCCGTTGTACAGCATCTCTGTCGCCTTGACACTCAACACTTTATTCTGGTAAACGTCGTGTCCGCGTTCATTCACCCTTTCCCCTTTTTGACTGCTTGACGTTGTTGGATATTGCACCGTTAGCTAGCTGGCTAACGTCGCGAGGATATTACGAGTGAATGTCAAGATAAGTTAGCTAATCCCACGTCTTTAGCCTAGTGCTAACGTAGCTTGCAAGCTAGTCAAAACTTACATTTCAGCTCGGAAAATCCGGTGTCACGCATCGAAAACTACTTGGAACACGTTGTTGCGCAGAGCGAATAGTCACACAGAGTTATTTTGAGTTGTTACACTCGTTAGCTTTTGTTCTGCTGGACCCTAACAAACACTCATGTCATGCTGAGTGGCCCGGGCCTTGTTAACCAGCTGTCAGTAACAGCCACCCAGCACAGGTGCAATGTGAATGCATTTGTCAAGTTTAACGTGGAAGTGAGTTTTGTGCCATTGCACGTGTGCTTGTTATATTTATGTGTTTATGCGTTGAACATAAGCCAGTTGATAGGCTGTTTATCTGTCTCCACAGGCTCCTGTCATCCACCTCCCTGCGGCCTCTGTTCCTGCTGAGTGTGTCCCTGCTGGGACTTATGCTACTGGAGAGATGGAAGCCCAAGTTGCCCATCATTACTGGTAAGCGCAGGCCTTTATGTAATTGGAATCTGCTCCTTGGGCTTTGTCACTCACTGCCCGAGCAAATGTCCACTGTTGCCGAGCCAATTAAAATCTATATTTGTTGAGTGCAGGGGATGGAGAAGCCCTGTGCAGCTGTCATTGTTTGCAGTGTTTATCTGCTCAAGATGTTCTTCTAAATACTTTGATTTAACTTTGATTAACACCACCCTGTTTGGGGGTTTAGCTCCCGGTGTTGACGTCAACATATTCAGTTAAAAATCATTTATTAATCCAATTAATGTCCAGTATTATGTTGTTAATTTGAAGCTGCTGACAGCTGATGGTTCTTAAAGGGCAATTTTTAGGAGAGTTTACTACTATATGTTTGTCTTTGGAGCTTTTTCATTGACACTGTGGGTAATCCTTAAACAAATGTAACTGAAGGACTGTGAAACTGTGGAGAATCAGCATAGTTCAGTATCACTTTTCTGATAATGTAACCAAACTCTAATCTAATGCTCGTGATCTGCTGCTAATTGTGTTTTTTGTTTTTCTCCGACCGCAGTTCAACACGCAGAGGCTCACCCTGCGCAAAGGTGTGTGATTTAAACCCGACATATTATATGCAACATAGTTTTCTTTATTACATCTCATATCTCTCTCATATCATGTAGCCATTCAAAACAAAACCCTCTGTTAAATTCCAAGTCTGCCTTTTATGTTTGACATTTTGGTGAATGTCACACCGTATCATCAGAGGTATTTTATGCCACTAGCCTGGTTTAGTCCCTTCCACTGTCATTACATGAACATGGAATCCTCCTTCTCTGCAGTCATTTAAGTAGAGCCTTAAGCACTTCAAGTACAGACTTTAGTTCTTTACAAGTGCTGATTTTGTCACTCTCTTCCTGTCTTTGTGTGTAACCTTGTTTGCGAGCAGCGAAACAATGAGCGTGGAGCCACGCCTGCTCAGCGTTCCTGAGCTCAGCCACCACCTGGCTGAGAGCTACCTGACCTGCTGCATGTACCTGCAGGAGATGCTGCAGTACAAACGACAGAACCATGGCAAGGTACAGGCACCTCGACACTGCCAACTTAAATTCAAGCATACAGGATAAAATATAGTGTGTGGAAGAGTTAACATTGCACAGTACGGCTGGATAAACAGCAAATGAACAAGATGCTTGTGTAACAATGAAATGAAAGACGGGATGCAGATTCTCTGAACTCAGCAGATGCTGCGGCTGCAAGAACTCATCGAGACATGCTCGTGCGTCGCGCGCAGATGCGCCACACACCTGCAGAGACTCCGCTGTTTAACTTGCAGCTTGGAGGTGTTTAGCCTAATTCCCCCTTACTTGTTCTGTTTCCCAGTTCTGTGTGATGATGTGCAGCGGCTGCTTCGTGCTCGCTGTTGTTGGACATTATGTACCAGGAATCATGATCTCCTACATTATCGGTGAGTTACCGCGCTCCTGCAGGACATAGACAAACTATGCGCCAGGCTAAATTTCCAGTAGATGTTGTGCTTATCATGATAAACACAGTGTGTGTGACAATAGGCATCCTGTTGGTGCCAGTTAATGTGTAACTAATAGGTCATACTGTATTTTACAGTTTTTTTAGTAAGTGGATATGATTACAACACCTGTTAACAAACTTTCTTGCTTTGATACCTATGAAGAATAACAGCAGTATAACGTTTTGTCTGTGCACCTTTCCAGTCCTGAGCGTGCTCTTGTGGCCGCTGGTGGTGTACCACGAACTGATCCAGAAGATGTACACGGGCCTGGAGCCAATCCTGATGAAACTGGACTACAGCATGAAGGGAGACACCGAGCACCGCAAGCACGACAAGAGGAGTGAGTGTTACCGTGACGCCTTCAGGCTACAGACATTAACCTGCGTGCTTTACATCAAATGATCTGGCAGCTATTAAAACCCACGCTTGTGTTTGAAATGTTAATACAGGAGTTAAGCATGCAAGGAGGATGTGCTGCACAAGGAGCATGAGTTTTCAATTGATGCTGCTCTTTCCCTTTACTAACATAGACAATCATAGCCATTCTAATGCGTAAACAGACCAATGCTCAGGCTCAAGAAATGACATGGTATGGCATCATGTGCAGTTCGTGTGCAGGTCTTTCCCCCGGGCCACATTTGAAACATGCGTGTGTGTTTAAACAGAGGTGAAGAAGGAGGTGGAGGAGGGGGACGAGCCCAGAGCCGAAACGGAGAGTGAGAGCGAGGAGGAGCTGTCCTGTTTCGCCCCGACGGTACGGACGCAGCCTGACACTGAGCCCGCGTTACGCTGCCACATGGGCTCGACTTTGTAGTGGCGTGAGCCTGTAGGACCCGCAGAGGAAGCGGCGGTATACTGGGGAGCATGGGAGAATGTGTTAGCTGGATCTTTTTTAGCTGGAATGGGGGTGGAGCTCTGCTGTGTGGTGACATAAATGGCTCCAGGGAATATATTTCAAGTACAACCATGTTCCATTAGCTGTGCGACGCACATAGCTCCATTCGGTAACCGATCATTTTACAGCCATGTCAGGTATTTATTCACTGTGCTGTCTCCACGGAATCCATGTGTCATATTACATAATAACGCGTACTGTGGTTCGGTTGCTCAGGTGGATGTGAAGACCACAGCTCTGGCGATGGCCATCACGGACTCAGAGTTGTCGGATGAGGAGGCATCCATCTTAGAGAGCGGGGGCTTCTCGGTGTCCAGAGCCACCACTCCTCAGCTCACCGACTTCTCTGAAGGTATGCGATCACTCACATCAACACTTGTGTCCGCATAGAAGACACAGGTTCTCAGCTGATTGCTGTGAACGAGCTTGTCCTACCTAATATAAGGTAGCTGGCTGTGATGCATACAATGCGTCCTCCCTACCAGCAGAGTTAAGGTTTTCTATTCTTCCTCTGTTGTAGTTTGAAACAGCATAGTTAATGCACTCAGTTTAAAAGTCCACCTGTTGTCACGGTGACGGGTGACAAACGGGACTCATTTAGACTCAGTCGTGCAGTCTCGGTGCGTCAAACATAATAAAGAGAACCGTTTGCCCCTTTTGAACTGTATTAGTGGTTGCTCATTTTCCCACCGCTGCAGCATTAGCATTGCTAATTGTCTGTCACCTCTGACTTGTTCGTCCAGGTGGTACCATGCTGTGTCCGTAGATGCAGGTTGCAGTTTGCTTGCAGTTGCACACAAAGGAGCAGGATAACTTAACAAACGTAGACTTGCATCAGTCAAGTGTTGTCTTGACTGACTGTTCTCCTAGAAACAAATGATGGTATGGGAAGTAACCCTCAATCCTGCCCAGAGCAGGAAGTATAGTGTTTTCTGATGAATGTTTGGTTTTCATGCCTAATGTATTTGCCATCTCCTTCCCACCACAGATCTGGACCAGCAGAGTTTCCACAGTGACCCAGAGGAGTCCTACCTGCGGGATCTCCCCGAGTTCCCCTCAGTGGAGGAGTTCCCGTCCATAGAACACAGCCTGCTTCACTTCCCTCTGCGGGGCCCCAGCCCGGGTGACGGAGCCCAGGCTGGTGCTCAGTCAGAGGGGGAACTGTTGAGCCCTGCCAGCCTCCTTATCCAGCACCTAGCATCTCCACTGCACTTTGTGAACACGCATTTCAACGGACATGGACGACCACCTGGGGGTGAGGAGGGCATGTTGCCTGTGCCAGCTGCAGGGGAGGAAGCGGGGAGGCAGGGGGGAGAGGGGAAGGAGGATGCAGCAGCCCAGGGCGCGCAGCGGTCCCTGGAGGCCTTGAGCGAGGAGATAGTGAGCACAGCCATCTCCACTGTGGTGCAGAACACTCTGTCAGCCCTGCTGCGCTCCAGTGAAGCCAGCGAGGAGCCCTCCTTGGCTGAGTTCCTTCCTACTGAAACCCCACCAGGTGCTCTGGAGACCTCCACCCATCCCGCCGACGCGACTGCTAACACTACAATATCCACAGTAGGGGCGCTGGGGGCTGACGAGGACCTGGATGAGGCAATTACGGCAGAAAGCGGCGCCGGCGAGGAGATGCCCGACGACACGTTAGTTCCGACCGAGGAAGAGGACTTTGAGCTTCTGGACCAAAGTGAACTGGAGCTGGCGGATGAAGGGCTGGACCTCAGCTCTGACAGACAGGTGGTGGGTGGAGCCTCGGGAGTTCCAGAGACACCTCCATCACCCCAGCATCAACCACAGTCATAGCTTCCCTGTTGCCTCTCCCTGCCCCCACCTCCAACTGTTCTGTTTTTATTTGTACGTTAGATCTACATATATCCATACATACTGCTATATACAAAACATTTATCAAAGAGTTTGGCATTTAATGCTGTTGGCCGGTGATTGTGTGGCAGATGATTGAGATTACATGGTGCATTTTGCTTTTACAGCCTCTAATTACACGGTTTGGTTCAGCCTCGGTACCTGAGTTGTTTCTAGTCCAGGACCACCACGTTACCGGGATCATTAGCCACTATTACACAGCATTAACAATTAGACAGACCCGTAAACGTAAACGAATATACAGACATGATCAATGATGCATTGACAATGGAGTTCTTCGCGGCGTTATTCTGCCGACCAGCCTGACAGAATCATGTTCAGAGCAGGATGCAGGGCAGAGCTGGCTCGTGTTAGCAGCTGCAGAGACGCCATTACTGTCCGGGGCAGCAGAGCATGTCCCGCCTGGTTCAGCTCGATCATCCAGCACTGAGAGTTCCTTGTTAAGTTAGCAAGCAAACCTCTCACTGCGGAGTGCAAAAGCTGTCCACGTTCAATCTCGCGTCACAACAACAAGGCCTTCATTTCCTACCTTGGCTTGTCCTTCCACCTTGTTTTCGCTCAGAAGCAGATGTTTATCCAGATGGTGCGATGAAGAGCTGAAATGTTGGATTATATAGCTATTAATATATATTATAAATTATTTAATTTAACGGTCAGTTGATGAAATTTTTTTTTGTTGTTGAGCTGAGTTTAAAAGCAAATTTAATCCCTTCAGTTGCCCATAATGATTGTATGCTAGTTATTTTAACAATGACACCATGGACACACGGGTCCGAGGAGTAGTTACGCGTACCCAGAGTTAGACTTAGTCTTATCCTTCACTTTATCTTGACCTCTGCGGTTACAGTTTGGCCAGAAGCATTCAGTCATCAGTGGTCTTTCACTTGTTGCCTGGAAATGGGAAAAACTTAATCTTTGACATTGTTGGATGTGGACAAGTAGTAGATCTTAACCCGCACACTTAAGTGACTTTGACGTGGCTCAGATAAAATGAATCTCCACGGCGATTGAAGCCTCGTTCTCATTCAGATTTAATTTCACGCATCCAGATGTAACTGAATTCACTCTTGATCTCTGTTGAAACACACAGGCTTCTTGCGAGACAGGCCCATCTGTAACCCAACTGTTTGTACATGTATAGCCATCACTGGGATATGTATATTTACCGAATAACATCCTTCGTGCCACGACAAGTCCATGCATGCCATGCATCAACGCATGTATCTAACATGATCAATATTTGAGGTCGGTTTCCAAAAGAGCGTTACTTTCACTGGAGCGGTTCTTTTTCGTGAACATAATTGTTAAATTCCGCATCACGTGTCCGGCTGCTGGCGGGGATCTGTGGACGATCGTCAACAAAAAGAAATCCAGCGCTACGCTCGACTGTGTGACGGGGCCGGTCTTTTGCTTTTGTAAACCACTCAGCATCCAAATCTCAGGGGTGGGTTGTACAAATTGAATATAGCATTGCAGAATGTGTGTCCATTTCCCGACCTGTCGTAGTGCATCGTATTTGTACTAACCTTTTCCTTTTTCTCAGTCGACGCCTCCTTGTGTATAGTGTAGAAATGCTGAAAAGGAACGTGTATATTCTGCATGTAAAAACAGCGCTCCGTTCAAGTTCTCCTTGTCGACTGACAAAGTACTGCGCAATTTGTGACCAGGGAAAAAAAAAAAAATCAAATTTGAATGTGTTAGGTTTCAAAGGCCCATTAAATTCAGTTTATTTGATATTTGATTACCAACCAGGGGAATACAAGTTTTGATGTGTCCTCGTTTTTAAAAGTCTACCCAGCTGTGAATGGAAACGGGTGGCTCGTGGTAACATCAGATATAGAGAAGGATATTAACAGACTAGTTTGTGTATGGTATTAGTGTGTTACATGCTTAAAATATTGCTTCTTGAACTATAAAAAAGGCACTTACTGAACTGTACAATTTAAAAAAAAAAAAAAAAAAAAGGAATATATTTTCTAATTTCTCCTTTTTCCATAAAGTACTCAGTTTGATCTTTTACATCTAAAATAAAACCCATAACGGCTACGGACGAGTTTCACAAAGCGGGAAAAAGATGTATTGTCATGAAACCGGTAAAACAAAACTGCAACTCCACGTGTGAAAGTAAGAGAATAAAAGAACAAACTGAAATGAATCTGGATTATTTCCTTGGATCATTTTAACTCAGCTCCGGTGTTTTTGGTCTGTTCTGTATCTGTGTCTTCTTTATTCATCAGTGCTGCAGTTTTCTGATGCTAGTTCTTTTTCCTGGGAAAGGAAAACATCTGTTAGTACGTCAGAAGCATTTTTACTATACACCGAAATAGCTGCCCCAGATTATATGATGATATATGTCTTGCAGCATCCCTTATGTTTCTAACTTGACGTACCTGCCTGAGTTCCCTGGCATAAAGCAGGAGTCTGTCCTTCAGCTTGTCTCCAGCAGTCACGTCAAACCGTATGGACCATTTACCATCCGTGAAGGTGACCGGAACCGAGAAGACGATGCCATCTGGGAGTTCGTAGTACCCTGCAGGTAAACAAGACACTCTCACTTCAGTCCCAGCTAATATGTGGAATTGAGCATGCATCTCTGTCTGAAAACAATGTCTAAATTTTTTTTTTTTTTTTTTTTTTTTTTTTTTTACACATTGTGCCTGGCCCTGTCCTCACCTAGGCAAAGTACGCCCATAGAGAAAACTTCATCTGGTCGACAGATGCCATTCCAAGCCTTCAGGACGGCAAGGATCCCATTTGCGAATGACATTGCAGCTGCTCTGCAGGTCTTTGAAGCTACAGCTGCACGCTGACAGCATACCAAGTCTTGAAAGTCAGTTTCAAGCCATTTCCTGGAAGAGAGAAGGAGATTATTGGCTTTTTGGCATTTCCCAGCACAGGATGTTTTTGATCAGGGCAGTCAGTCCGCTGGGTCAGCTCTATTGTGCAATCAACATTGGCACAGAGTGGAGTCACAGCAGGGTACGGTTTGGCTTCGTAATTTGATGGTAGACAAGTGCCAGGTCTTATCATATTTTGTTTGTTTAGCCTGCCAAAGCGGCAGATGGCTGGAATTACCCAGTGAAATGCGTGCTGTAAAGTAAATAAGACCAATGTTTAAAGCACACCAAGAAATAATCACTCCAGCTTTGGAACCAGGAGCCATAAACACTCATGTTACAAACCTTTCATGGAGAACGTTTTGGACCGGTTGGGAGAAGAAAGCTGGTCCCTTGATTGCCCCATCATAGTTGAAAACTTTCGCCCTCTGCAGGTCAATGTAGAAACTACCACTGATGTTTCCCCACACTATGACATTTGTAATATCTGGAACGGCAGAGAGTGTTTATTCACACCACGGGTATGCACAGTAGGTAAAATGTGAGTCAGCTGTGAAACAGAGAGTTTACTGTGGCTACCTGAAGTCTTCACTTTCAGCTTCTCTGCAATGATGGCCCTGGCCTCATTCTCCAGCTGAGTTGCCATGGCAACAAACTGGTGGCTGTCGATGGAGCTTGCATTGTCCAAAAGCAGCGAGCATCTCAGGTTGACGAATGAGTCACCAGACACAATCACCTTCACTTCCTTGTTTGCCCTCATGTCAATCAGCTGTCCGTACTCTCTGTATCTGTCTGAGATCCTCTTTACCTTTTTCTTCTTCTTCTCCTCCTCATTCTCTGTCTCTGTGTCGCTGTCATCAGACCACCCCTCATCCAGCAGGAGAATGACATCCGCTTCTTGGAAGGCATGTTCCAGATCTGTGTGAATGGTCACCTGTTAAGGTGAGGAAGATGTAATGGCTTTCTTTCCTTCCTGGTGTGGTTTAAAAAAAAAAAAAAAAAGCAAAAACAAACAGAAAAATGCATTACTTGATAGAGCAGATGGAGTGCCAGTTCCTCAGTCTCCATCCTAAGCCACTGCAACTCCTCCTTGTCCCCGTCCAGGTCCAGTAGGTGGAGGCTGATTGCAGAAACGTGGGGGAACACGTCAGCAGAGAGCAGATTGGGGATCAGGAAGTGGCAGGTTTGGCTAAGAGCACTGGAAAAATATGGGGAAAAAATGCAGATGCAGTCCATCAGTGCAACATCATCTGCAGTGAGAGGGCAAAAACCGTTCTTTGGTTTCAGGTTTTTTCCAACTAACCCACCTGCTGATCCAGACATGAAGGGGTTTGATCAGACTGGCACGATGCTGCTCCTCCAGTATAAGCCTCATCTTGGTGTCCAGATTCTCTGCTGCAATACTCAGCATCATGTCTGTGGGCATGTCTGATGTCATGCGATAGTAGTCCTACACAACCACAGAGCAAAGGACACTGCCAGGTTTGGGAGTTTCAAAGTGATTTGGATTTAGAAGACTTAATGTATGCCTACCTGGCAGTGCTCTAGGAAATCGCTGAAACCCCCTAAGAGCATTCCTTTCCCTCCTTGGGCCACCAGTTCCCTCCAAATTAGAGGGGATTGCTCATGTTTCCAGCCATTTCTTTTGCAAGTGGCTTCCAGCCATTCCTATCAGGCCACATTAAGGTGACAAAAGAAGGATTTGTTGATAAAATAATACAGATAATTCTAACTTATTTTAAATTAACAATTTCAAAATAAGAAAATTACCTTCCATTCATCTGGGAGGACGGAGATCTTATGTATCCTGAAGTCTGGAAGGGATTGCTGCAGACAGTCTGCTAATAGTTCCGCTTTGGCATAATGTGGGCAGTCTGCTTTGCCTGGAGAAGTTCATATTGTGGTCAGAAATGCGATAGTTCCACACACAACATAAAAAAGTAAATTCAGACTTTACCAGCGAGCACAAGTTTGGCCATCCTATCCGTATGGTGTTCGTTGCTAGGAAACCAGGAAACACGACAAGCAACAAAATATCTGTAAGTGTTATAATGTATGTGAGACCCAAAAAGTCACTGGTGCTTTTATCACCTAGAATTAAACTTATATTTTAGGCATTTCTATCCACAATAAACCCAATTTATAATGTTTTTTATTTAAATGTAATGTTTTATCTCAAACGTACGTGCTGTTTCATGTTGATAGGGGGACGGAATAGGGCAGCGTACACGGCACGATGCAGCGCGTGCTAGGTAACCAGAATGATTGACTATGTATTCAGCGCAATTTAGCTTAGCGTCTGTTCGTTAACAAACCTTTTCTGCCAAATGTCACACGCTCCGACAACTAGCGTGCTAAACGTTGGGACGTTATTATTCTACGGTTTCAACGGTTAAAGTAAGGTAGGCTAACATTAGTACTTTGCTTCCACAAGCTCATGTAAGCTAGCCGGAGTTGTCAGAACATAAAGGGGTTGTTTTGACCTTGCTGTCAACTTAGGCCTTGTACTGTATTATATTATTTATCGGTCTTATGCGTCCAGAAATGTACAGTTAAACCAGAAAATAATGTAAATTTAGTAATAGTCGCCATTACTCTGCCTCTATCAATACAGTTTGCCTAATACTGGGCTTTATTGGTGTTTGTAGCTACTAGGTCCATACTAGGGTGGTACTTAAGTTAAGTGCGCCATAGTTTCTAATATATATTTTCATTCTTTTCACCGTGAATTATTACAAAATGATGTCCGTCCGGGTGATAGACGACGCCATGAGACGAGGTCTGCGCTTTTGCAGCCGCAAGTCTCTATGGCAACAGCGCAGTTTCCCCGTTACAACGTCATTTAAAGACGCATCTTTCGTCAATGAAACGTTAGCACATATTCGGGGCACAGAGCAAAGCCGGACATGGCTGGCCAGCAGTCTCCTCACTCCGGTGAGGTTTTACACACATGACGGGAATCACACCGTGGACTTGCAAACGAAGGAGCATCCCTCTTCTCCACTGGGAGAATCTTTGCTGCCAGTTGAGATCCAATCTGACGGCACAACCACAGTGCAGAGACAGAGGAATCACCCTTTGTATGACCGCCTGCAGCTCTGTGACTCCCCATCAGATGTGCTCGACATCACCCTTCAATACTGCCCTACAGTCAGAGAGATTAGCTACTGCCTGACCCGTATTTGGTCCATCAATAAGAAGATGTCAGATGAGCAGAGGCGCTATGAGCTGCAGCTGATGTTTGAGCATCCTGCTTTCGAAAGGCTACTGCAAGATGCCATGAGGAATGTGGCGCACATGCACATGGAGGACATGGTTTACTCACTCTTATGCATGGTCAAGCTGGGGGTTCCCCAACAGAGTCGTGTGGTCCAGACTTTCATCCGAACCTGCCAGGTAGGCAGTGAGTGATTCGCCCACAGCAAGCATACATGTTTGTCATGTTCTCGTGTTGTCATTTTGATATGCGCCTTATTGTCCACAAACAGGAGAAGCTGAATGACTTTGATGAGAAGTGCCTCTCTATCTTATCCTCCTGTCTGGAACCTATGAAGGACAGCCCCAACGTTGCCGCACTTAAAGAGGGCATGAGGTCAGGATAATTGACCGACTGTTATCCAGAAAATGGAAGCCTCAGCGATGTCAATCATAACGCTGATTTGTCAGTGAGTGAGTTCAGGTGTTGTTTATTTTGTCTGTGTCTTAGGCTGGTAGTTGAGGCCCATCTGCCCAACATCCAGAACGTAGTGGCTCTGCAGACCATGATGCGTTTGGTGGGAAAGGATGCTCCACAGGGCCTCAGACGCAAACTAGAGGTTGGTTTATGAATCTTTGATCATATTTGTGATTCTGACATTATCCGGGAATACGCTTGCCACATGTTGTGCAGGGATGTCTTGAATTAACACAGACAGAAATGTTTTGGCACAGTTCGCAGTCTGTTCGACATGTAGTTATTGCAAGATTTAATAATTTGAGATTATTATTGATGATATTTTGATGGTTAACGAAAAACAGTTGGTGAAGAAACAGCAAATATTGTAGTTTACAACTTTTAAAGACTATAAATCAGTCAATTTCATCGTGTCTGAAACATTGTGGTGACTCCTTGATGTTATCTTTCTCATTGTAACATGAACTACTATCATGTCATGACCAAAAGTGAAGCATGTTTGTGTTTTTATCCTGTATCCATTCCACACTGACCTTCCTCCTATGCACTGCTTCCTTCCTTCAGGGAAAGGCTCTATCAATGGCAAACCAGTTCACCCTTCCCAACAGCCAATACATGATCTCCACTATGGCCACAATGGAATTCCACTCTAAACCGCTGCTGGACATCTGCAGTAAGAAGATCAGAGGTAAAATACTACTTTAAATGAGACACACGTTGGAATATTATATTTTACCCCAAACAGACTTCTGTCTTATTGTTTTACTAACTGCTGTCCTCTCTGGTAGAAAACCTCCATGGGGTCCCCTTCCCCAGACTGTATAAAGTTCTGCAGTCCTTCAAGGAGCTGCACTACAGAGACTTCGATGTGCTCAATGACATGTCAGACTTCTGTGCCTCTATGGTGGACATATGGACAAACAAACAGGTGCTGCAGCAGACGACTGCTTTACAACCCCTCTTTGTAAAATATTCTTAAGCTCAGCAGAATTCTATCAGTGAACACCCAGCTGAGGTTTGTCCTCCATAACCCTTTTTTCTGTCTCTCTGTTCAGTTGCTGCTCTTCCTGTCTGTGTTTGATAACCTCACCTTCTGTCCCACTGCCCTAATGGAGGCGTTTGCTAAGAAGGTGATCGCTAATCCAGACGCTTTAACGCTCAAAGACCTCCTCTCGGTCCTCCGGGTGTACTCCTCTCTAAACTATGATCTGCAGCACCAACAACAACAGTACGTCTCTCTCGTTGTACTCAAACACAGCTCCTTTACACACAAGTTTGATTCAATATAGTTGTCATCTGTCATTATAAAGCCCACTGGAAGAGTATATATTCCACCTCTAGGGTCTTCAGGCAACCTTTTTATTTTAATTCAGTGATGAAAAAAGATGTTGCATAATGTGGTTATGACCTGATTACTGGTGTCCAGGCTTGATGCGTTTGTCGGGTCTCGTCTTGCTGTTGCAGGTTCCTGGACAGTGTCCAACAGGCGCTGAACTCTTACCTGCCCAAGATGTCCACGTTTGAGCTGTTTAAGACTGTATACTATTTCTGTCTACTGGAACGCTTTCCCCCTGCACTACTGGAGCAACTCCTGGAGAGCAGTTCGCTGGAGCAGCTTAAGACTACGTGTAAGCCAGCCGCCTCATTCACATGAGCACACTCCTGCCAGCTGCGTTATTGGTTTTCTGCATGATTGATCACTTATTCTCATCATCACCATCATTTTTTAGCCCTCACTTGTCTGTCAGCATTTCCCTGTGTCCCTTTAGCCCCCAGGTTTCTCCATATGTGTCAGAGGATGTTTCAGACACTGAACTTGTGCCTCCGTCTCGACCGCCCTCCTCTCCCTCGGCCCCTGACTGTACCCCCATGTGTCCTCGGAGAGTGTGCCCCAGTCAGTCCATCAGCCAACCCGTGGTTCTTCCAGAGCCTGCGAACTGTGTTAAAGGAGCAGGCACATACAACCCTACAGGAAATGGTTGTCGTGGAGAACTCTTACCTCATAGGTAAAGACGGAACCTTGAGGTTAAATTGGAGCTGAAAATCAGCTCATTTTGTCAATGTTCTTATTCTTTAACTTCAAGAAAATGTTACATTTATAAACTGTAATGCCATAAAGTGCCCGTGCGTTGACTCGCAGATGGTGTGATAACCAAAGCTCTGCCAGAGCAAACCGGTGAGACTGAAGCGAGTCACCATGCAGGAGAGGCCTGTTCTCCAGCAGAGAGCAGTCAAAGGTAAGATATCAGCCGGGGCCTGTAGCTGATGACATCCCCAGACTGGGTTTAGAACAAATCAGCTGTTGCGCAGTATCT
Source organism: Datnioides undecimradiatus (assembly GCA_008933995.1). Lineage (NCBI taxonomy): Eukaryota > Metazoa > Chordata > Actinopteri > Lobotiformes > Datnioididae > Datnioides > Datnioides undecimradiatus. Next base: position 4,927,042 of record WARS01000034.1, read on the forward strand.
TACTTGCACATTTTGTTTTTGACTTAAGTATGTGTCAAATTTAGGTGAGGTTTGATGAAAGCAGGTGAAGAGGATGCTTTGGCTTCCGTTACCGTTAATGTGGGGTACTGTGCGTGCATACATCAACCCATTAGTGCATAAAACAGGGCCGCGTGTTCCATATATTTAACAGCATAATGTTTAGAATCGCTGTGGAGCTGAAATCTCATTTTGAGCTCATTTTAAAAATGTTTGAGATGCAGAGAAACGGCACAAAGCTCAGTCACTTGCTTTCACTGAGCAGCAGACCACCACTGCAAAGCCCCCCTCATGGTTCTGATGTGCAGCTGCTCTAAACTGCTCCCGAACGTTTGACAGATACATTTAACTGACAACACCTAATACAAACATCTTACCTGTAACAAGCCTGCATGGTAAAGATTTATACTTAAGTGTGCGTCAGAGGAAGTCAGAAGCTCAAAGTGCCCGAAACACGGCACTGTTCCAGAAAAAGAAAGCCACAATCTACTTTGTCTGCAGTTCAGTTTTGAGATTTCGATGTTTCATCTTGTCATGCCTGTACCTCAATTCAAATTTTGACATTTGAAAGCCGAGAAACGTTTGTCTTGATGTTCTAGAATCGCAGTAATTTGCACACAGCAGTTCTGCTACGGCACGTCCAATCCCCGTGGCCCTCTGGCCGTCAAGATTCGCCATCTGAAGATCCTGGGATACAAGCCTGTCCTGGTGAGACTCAAAGATGATCGCCGTTTGAGTTTGGCTTTGCCTTTATCCAAGAATCTAGTAGTTTTGACAGTTTAGTGACTGTTCTGATCATATTTCTTACAGCATGTTCCTCACAAGGTGTTTAATTAGACTAATTTGTCTCTGTCATCATCTGGAATGACCAATGCACTAACTCCCCCAGAGCTTTGATACATATTCACAGTGGAGCATGCAGGTTTTTGAAGAGTTGAGTGAAATACAGAAATTCTAACTATGTTAACGTTTAAGGCCTGACTGCATAAGTCTGCACACCCCGGCCAGCTAAAGCTTTGTGTTCACTACAGCAGCAAACCTTCGTATCTTCTTTGAACGATGAGCTGCGTTGGATTTGTTATCTTATCAAACTAAAGACTATTTTGGGTAGATTGTCAGAATATGTTTTCTGTTTTGTAAGAAAGAGTTTCATCTCGCCTCCACAACCCACAGCTCAGACGTGCAGAATAGAGACGATGCATGTGACAGTGCAAGGATTGACCAATACTGGGGTGTGCAGACTTATAATTTACTATTTATTCTCTTTTCCTCTGAAGTGTTGTTTGTGAGAAGATCACATAAATCACAAAAACCTGTCATTTCGTAAGGGTGTGTTGACTTTTTGTGATTTATCTAAATATCATCTTCCTCATTGAGTAAAACGTGGCTTCAAACCAGTGCTGGGTGCATTTCAGTGACAGCGATATTTAGATATTTACGCCATCCCCCTCCTGTTCTCCAGGTGAAGACGAAGAAGCTGAAGGCCATGCCTGAGGAAAAGAGGACGGAGGTCCTGAGGGAACTGATATTTCCTGAACACCACAGATCCGACAGTCTTGAGGACAAACGTCAGGAGCCATTCCTGACTCAGGAGTCTCACTGTGTACAGTCATCATTGAACCAGTGAATTGTGCCGTTAGAAGCTTTGAAACTAAAGGACTGGATTTATTAAAGTATTTAAATAGACGTGGTCACTGGATACATTTTTTTGAAGTTTGAGAGAGAGTCAGTCTTGACGGGGAGAGTGACTGTGTCAGAGGAAAAATATCTGTAAGCGTTTTTTGTTTTTGATCATTTGTCCCAAAGTGGCCTAGAAACCGAACCGAAACGACGTGTTATTCTCGCCGATGCGTGCGGTAGTTGATGAGTAACACCATAGGGCTGGGTGACACCACTGAAGGCAGCGTGCGCACTTGCAGTAGCTGCACAGAAACTGCAAGGTGAGCAAGGTAAAGGTGGAAACTGTTTGAAGCAGCCACATCTGCAAAGAGCATGGGGAAGGGAGAAGAAGCCGAGGGAGGAAGACAGGAAACGCTGCAGATTGTTATTGTTTGAAGCGTGCCTCTCCCTCTGGTATAATATCTGCTGAACTCCAACAGCACATTCTGATTTCGTAGAAATAACCATGCATACTAAGAACAGTGTGATGGTAATCAGTCCTTTGATATTTAGATTTGACATTCACCCGTCAGAGCTGATAACGGCAGGTCTTTTCCATTTTGAAAGTGTGGTCACTGTTGTTCACATGACATCACGCGTGTTTACAAGCTGAATGAACCCACTGAATGTGGTAAAATCCCCTCAATCAGACACCACCATTTGTTTCGACCACAGGGGTTCCAACTACAGATTTGTGTCTGTTATGTTACAGGCAGATCTAAAGTGGGTGATGCAGGAAGTGAGCAAAAACCAAAACTGCTGGGTGAGACAGCTTTTTTTTTTATTTTTTTCTTTACACAACTGTAAAAGAAACTGCTACTTCTGCTGTGTAGACACAAAACGACTGACAAACACAATCTCACTCAACAGTGTTCTGCTCTGGGCAAGCTACTACAAGAACACCCCCCCCCCCCCCCCCAGTGTTTGTCCTTGAACAAAGGGGGGTCAGAGGATGCACGGGTAATCAGAAGTGTCGTGGTATGGGATTCTGTACTCCTCTCTTCTTCCTGCGATCCCTGAGTGGTTTGGGTTTGGTGTTCATGTAATCACTCTGGGAATCTGCTCTCCTCAACTTGAGCTGGAATACACCCGGGAAGACAAGAGTACAGTGTGATGAGAAGGCTTTGAATATCACCGTGTGTCACTTACATTTCATAACTTCCAAGTTACACCTTGTAGGATTCTTAGAGGCTTGCTGAGAAGGAAAATACATGTTCATCCAAAGGGTCAAAGAATGTGTCATGGAGGACTGATAATTTACCCAGTTGTGGATGGCGATGATGGTGATGGCTATGCCGTAGATGTTAACCAGTACAATAATAATCCAAATCCAGGATCCACAGTTTTGATGGTCACCTGTTTGAGCATCATCACAGGGGCCGTTGCATTGGTGTCCTGAAAGAAACACTGAAGTATTCACTGGCCTGGTCTAAATGTGCACAAAATTGCAGAAGTGGTGCGCACGTCTCAGCGCGTCTGGGGGATATTTACCTTGCACAAGTACCAGGATCCACAGACTATTTTCTACTGTTCTAAGAGGAGGAGGGAAAATGGAAATGGCATCACACCTGTAGATACCATGGGTGCTGGCGTTCACTCCAGTGAGCATGAAGCTGACCGATTTATTCTCTCTGTTCTCTTGCAGCTCCACGCCCGTGCGGGTACACGCCGATTTGCAATTCGGCGAATCTCTGCGAAGGTTGCACGTATGGTTGTATACCAGCTCGTGGTCGCGGAACAGGTTGAATTTAATTTCTTCAGCGTCCGGCCTCGGGCAGGGCACGTGCGCTGTGGCTCCGGCGGGTACGCAGGCGGATTCCACCTTGACTGGAGAGAGACGAGAGCTAATGATTCAGGGTGTCATTGTATCAGATCTTCTCACATGCACAGTATAACGCATGATCTCTGATCCCTGGAAACACATTGAAACATGGCACCCCATGTAGTGATACACAAGACTGAGAACCAACTAAGGCACCCATTTCTTCAGTGTTGCATCATACCTGTTGGTTACTGAGTGCTGAAGCATTACATCCTCTTTGCCTTTTGTTACCTGTTCTGCATTTACTCATAACGCTACTGAGTGAACAGTTCACTCATAAACTAAAGTCATTCGTTCCCTATTTGTTCTGGTAACTACCCAGAAACGTGCAACCCTTATATATAAAGTTTGCAATGGATTGCGTCTGTTGGTGCGGTAAACGAAGTCAGGATGTCTTTGTCTGTAACCCGACGCCTTTGCAAAGGAAATGCCTTCTCACAGCCACGACTCCAGCAGAGAATGATTTATTTGCATTTTAATCCCCCGCGTTGAAATTCGGCCTTTGAAACTCAAACTTGTCATTTCGCAGCAACTCCACCCCCGCCTGGGATGGCTTCAAGTAACGGCACAACTGAGCACGTTCACCTCTTTTTAACAAGAGGTCACATTTCAACCTTTAAATAAAAAAAAAAACCCAGGCATTTGCCATGTGAGCGGCTCACTTGAGCCGGTCTGCGGCTAACTGTGCCACTCACAGGTTTGTGATTTTGGGGGGATTTGGTTCTACTGAAACGAAAGCCCCCCCCCCGCACGCCATGTAAATAGAAATTGACCCTTGAGTTTATTATGACCCATTAATACGCACCTTAACTCACACATACACGCACACACATAAGTTTAGGTAGTAATCAACATATAAACAACTAAAAGCTAAAGGCATACTCCCTTTTCCTATGAAGATGAAACCCACTCTGCACTGTAAAGTGTGTTATAAGGTTGTAGTCTTTCAAATAATTGGCTTACTAGATTACAGCAAGTTGCCCCTGTTATTATTGGTAACTACTGCCTGAGGTTATATGTTGCAGTACAACTTACCGTTGTAGGCGCAGGTGCTCTGAGACTCTGTGGCATGAGACAATCTGCAGCCCACGAGAAGCATGAACATCCAGCAAGGGCCCATCTTCATCTTTCGCACCAGACGGGTGTCAGCTCGCCTCCGGTAGAATGAAGCCCTCGAAGCTTTGCCTCATCACCTGGAACTTCGAGCTCCTCCGACAAACTGCATTAACCGTGCGCTGCCGAGAGATCTGATCCTTTACCCCGATATCATCAACCCTGGTTCCATGCACACGTTGCTTCGACTGTAATGCACCATATCCTCTGCATCTGACTGAAGAAGCACTCCCACGGTGTTACTATAACTGAACAGCACGCGTCTTTTGAAGGAAAACATCCTGTGGCAGAAACTCCTCCTCCTGTGAAGTTTCCACTCTCCCAGACTTTGTAAGCTCTGATGCCTTGAGTCGTTTTAAAGTTAGACTGTTGTAATGTGCCCTAGAGCAAAAGGTCAATGCAGAACAGGTCTGATCTAATCATATAAAATTTTATGGAAGCTGCTTTATTGTGGATGCAGTGTGTTCAGTAGTTATGTGTTCAAGCATTAACAGTGCAGCAGCAGTTGCATTCACGGCTGGGTTCAGAGTGAGTGGCCAAAAGTGCAATCACCCAGTTGCAAAGCCGACAGAGGCAGGGTAGAAGTATTTCAGTGCAGCAATATCAGCTGTTAAATGACAGTTCCCTTAACTCATGTAGTATCAAGACACAAGTTTTTAATCTGGTTTGATTTAAAAACCATGTCTGTATCCCATTAATTGGGGTCTGAGTGCAATGTGCAATAGCTCTGGCAGCCCACTAGATGGCAACAAAGCATTTTGTTTTAATAGGCATGCTGCTAACGTAGCTTTCTGCTCTTAAAAGCCAGGAAAGCATCGGTTTTATATTAATTGCAACTAGATTTCACTTTGCTTTAATGCATTTTCCTGATTTATACTAGAGCTGGGATTAAAGACAATAAAATGTACCAAATATTGACTCTGTGTGCAAACACATGGTAACAGACTCATGGGATTGGGTGGAGGGGATTTAGAGCATTTCCAAAATGCTGTCTGTAAAATGGATGAGGCGGATTGACGGGTTTGTAATGCCATGTGTCCATATGGATAACACATAATAATCTCCTAATCTGGAACAGGTCCCATTGGTCTGGTGCTGGTGGTGGCTTGAAGTGAGCATCAGCAAGAGCCCATGCAGAACTCCTGTGTGGTTAAACGTGGCTGCTTGACTCACTTCACTATCTCCTTTGTACCAGATGTTACCTCCATTTTCATGTTTTTATCTTATAAAGCATATTTGACTATATTAAAGAGAACAAAGTCAGTGTATTATTATTATTATTATTATTATTATTATTATTATTATTATTATTATTATTATTATTATGCCACTAACTGTTAGGGAATAGCTACTGGATGCTGGTGCTGCCTTCACTGTTCCTCCAAGACTCCGACTTTAAATACAATCCGTACAAATGAAAACTGCCTTCTCCGCTGCATTTGAGGTGCCCCCGTGGATCATGGAATATTACTGTGAAAATAATGATTTCACCAATTAATAGACATAAAATATCGGTTAGCTCGGTTAACACCGCAGTTTGTGTCGTTTCAAGTAATACCTGTCGTTTAGCTGGGTTATTCCTCTTTGCCATACCCTCAAATATTTGATATTTTCGACAGTCCCTGAAGGCAGCTTTGGGATCGGGGCTGGACAGGAAACGACGGAGACGCGCAGCGTGTCTCCTCAGCAGCTCCGGGAGAGAAGAATGGGAAAGGGAATGGGACTGTGTATGTAGACGAGGGAACGCGTGAAAACATGAAGACAAGGGGCAGTTTGTAGCAGCGTTCCTCTTTAAAGCAGACAAACACACACATCACAACAGGAGTTCTTCCTTTTCCAGAGGGACGGGACATTTGCTGCCATCTGAGAACACAGGAGAAAAGAGAACCCTCTTTGTGAATCCCATTTGGCTGTAAGTGGATTTTTCTTCTCTATTCCGACATGTTTTCATTCTGTGACACCCTTTTTCTTTTCTTTAAATACACACATTCATACTCTTAAAAACACCAACCACAACAACATGGCAGTTAATTCTGATACACTGGCAGCCCATCCTAGACTGTGTCCTCTGGGAAGGAGACGGAGGAGTAGCTGTAGGCTTCTGTGTGTTTACCATACTTTTTAAAGACAGGGGCCAGAGCATATAAAGAAACGAGCAGTGTGAATGCGCTGTTGCCTTTTAGAAACGCTGTATGCGGTGTGTGGGTTGCTTCACCGGGGGTCTGTGTGCCCCCTATGCGGCCATTGAACAAACCTTTTCTTGGGGAGAAAGGGCGTGCGGCGTTGGGGCCGACTCGGAAAACAGCTGCAGTTTTAACGGGGGGACACTAATGAACACGACCCTGGGTGTTGCGTTTAATTTGGTGGTCGTGTTGACCACAACAAGCCCTTTGCTCGTGTCTTACACGGCTGGAGGTATTTTCAATGTAGTATTCATCCTCTGCACCTAACTGAACAGGAGGGAGATGTAGGCTCTAGTCTCCACCCTGTTTAGCGCGAGGAGGCTATCAGCTCTTTGGTAATGGCCGATGCTTTTGTCGCGCTAATGTTTTTATCCCACCGGTCAAATGCTGAAACACAATATATCAATTCTTACATGTTTGAAAATAAACGTTAGTGTGTTGTAGCGTGACTGGGTTGACTTAATTATTAGTTACCACCTTCGCAGCGGCTCGTGAGCGCTGTTTTAATTCCCTTTGTTGGATGACGCCGCCGGCAGCGGATTGGCTAACGTTTAGCCAGTTTGACCAGCGACTATCCCTAATTTGCTGCTAGCATCCTCTTTGGCTAGTTAGCCAAATTAGCCTACATCTAATTAAACATGCAGCGTGCCGCGTTGTCGGTGGGAAAGTTACGTGTTTATGTCCCGCTGTAGCCTTCACTGGCAGACATAACTAGTTCCCAAATAATGAAAAGATTTAACAATACTCTTCAGCATGTTCAAGCTATTTTCTCCTCCCAGACTGTGGTTGCGTTCAGACATTAACACTGGCGAGATAATGGCCCTTCATTGACAGTGGGGTTCAAAGGTCACTGGTTGAGGGGCCGCACACCAGGCCGCTGGCTGGCTGGCTGGCTGGCTACCATATGGGCCCAACGTTCACCCAGTAAACATTCCCTCTATCTCTGTCTCTGTGTGTTATTTACACTACCAAGGCCAGAGGAGGACAGCTCTTTAACTGTATCTCCTCCACGCAGGAGTGAATACACAAAACAAACTGCACCCCCCCACCCGAAAAAAAAAAAGGCCACTAAGAAACCACTTGGCTCTGCCTTTATTCTCCACAGTGGCATTATAATAGACCGTCTGTGTCCTTAAGGCATGCTCGATTTGCATCCACAAAGCACTAGACTAGAAGCACATTATTCTGGGCATGGAGACAGCGGCGCAAACAATGCGACCCATTCGCTTCCAGTGCAGTTAATAGGTTGAAAATAACTACTGCCCCCCCCCCCAGGCCAGTAAGCTTGTCATGTGTTCTGCTAAAGAAAAATAGCAGGAGTTTGGAGTCAGATGTCACTGTCAGGGACGCAAACTGAGCGATGCCAAAAGCACATCTGGCGAACCCAGTGATATTTTGTTTGTTCCTTTTGGGCATTTTTATTGTGCCTCTGTTTCCTGTGCTGTGTCCCATTATGAATCTCTTTCTCAATCGTCATCTGGTTATGCGAGGCGGAGGGTTTGAACTAATTTCCTCTGTTTTTGGCCTTTGAAGTGTGTTCGGCTCACTCCAGCGCTGTCACAATATCGCATCATTTAGATTCAACAAGTGCTTGTTTGATCGCGAGAAACAGGCGGCGCGCACATCACCGAACAGGATCATACAAGACGTTTGCTCAGTGGACTTTAACAGTCCTGAAGTCAATGCATTCAGGCCGTATGGTACACAGCTCGGTCATAAAAAGCTCAGTCGTGGATTAAAATTCCAGCCACAGAGGTAAAACCACATGTTAGAAGAGAGCATGTCATTTCACTGTTCTCTGTTTTAAAGGTGCACATAAGGAATTCACCACCGTCAGCTTTCTGTCTGGAGACTGTTGAAAGTAGGAGGTATATGTTTTGCAAGTAACATCAGCTCAAAACATATAAGCAGAAACATGGTTTTCTCATCCGCTCACTGCTGTCTTGTTTTGCCAAGGAGGAAGGAAAGGAAAAAAACGTTCTTCTCTCGTCCCTCTATCCCTCTGCTCCCTTTCATGCTCTCTTTTTGTACGCTTGACTTCCCTGGGATGTCGTTGATTAGATGAGAAAAACAGTTGTCAAAGAAATTTTGGGCTTGGGGAGTGATCCCTGGGGACTGTGTGCATCGGAGAAGAGAGTTTTGGAAGCTGCTCTTGGTTTGTGTGTCTGTCTGTCTGTCAGCACTCCACTGGCTCTGTCGTGCGAGTTGCAGGGACCATGTCTGACCTCCACTCATCCATCCACCCACCCATGTCCTTGGGCATAAGACCACACTGCACAAAAGCTTCAGAGACGGGGCTGGGGGTGGGCGATGGTGGCTGGTGTACGTTTACCCAGATTGTGTTACAGCCGGGGGTGTAGGTGGGTAAAGGGAGGGCAGGTGGAGGATGGCACTTCAAACGCAGCCTTTAACACACCCCGATGGAGAGCTGGAGGGCAGAGTGTAACCTGATATCGCCCACTGATAGGAAGTACCTCGGCTCGGTTTGGGGAGCGGGGAATAAACTGGAAAAGGCAAGTGGCTGGGCCCGGCATGTTGATGCCAAACAAGATGCCACATTATGGGTGTGTTGACTCTGAATGAAAACGTGAGAGAAAGTGTCTGTGTCATTCAACCTGGGTGTGTCCCCCCCCCCATGTCACAGGCACGTGGTCCCAGTCACTATAGAGCCTTGTTCTGGTAACATTTTGCTGACCTTTGGTGGCAGCTGCCCCTGCCATTTGGAAACAAAGACAAATGGTTAACCAAGCCCGCCTGTGGCCTGTAAAACCTCCACTCTTCTAGATAGTGCGGCGCTCTTCCTGTTGGCCTTTTCATACACACTGAGACTTTTATCATTGCCCTCTATGGCAGGAAATCAATTGTTTCTTTTGCAGTGATAGGTTTTTAAGTAAGCAGCGGTGAGGTTGCGGAGCGTGTGAAAAGCACACGCACTTTCACTCTCTCAACGGCTCTAATTCTGAAACCGAAAACATGCGAAGATGTGTCATATCCTCCACCTGAGCTGAGGCAGCGTAATGGACAAGGCGGCGCGCGCCACCGCGGCTGCACCGCTGATCGGAGTAGGCAGAAGGAGGACACCGCGCTCTCCTTTCAGGGCGGTTCGTGAGCCCGGTCCTCCTCCAGCAGGTGCAGTGAAGCGCACAGGCGGATAAACGGCTATATAAAGTCAAGTAAAGATATAAATGACCTACAATTGGGTGTCTTTGCCATGTTGGTGTTCTAATCTGTGTCATTGGGTGAGTGCCCCCCCCCCGAAGCTCTTCGCAATATCACAAGTGTAAGCACCAGCAGTATAATCCAGTTGACGTGGGAGGGGAAATCATGAACCAGACCGAAACTTACCATGATCTGCTCTTTCTACAGGCATGTTCATAACAATAAGTCATTTTCTATTAAACATCATCAACAGGCTCTTGATCCGACTACTCAACTCCATGACCACCTCGGTCTGTCGGTCTGTATCTCCACATCACTTCTTCCATGACCTATTTTCCAGTAGTTTATCTGATCTGCTGTGATACATGAGCAGCCTGGTGTGTTGTTCATTCATTAATTGCCCCCTTTGTTTGCCACCTCTTTAAAGCACGGCACACTTTGTGTAAGCAGCTTAGGCGGCTATTAATCAGCGTGACTTTGACAATGGCAGGTGGCTGATTCTCACTGCTGGGCTGCCGGTGAGGGCTCCTCTACTGTACCACAGATGGCCTGTTCCATTCACCGTAGTAGGGGGATCACTCTTTGTTAACGTTACAGTACACATGACAGGAAACGGGAGTTGGGGGGGGGGGCTGTAAAAAGTGGGTCTTTTGTGAAACATAATGTCTCGACTGTTACCCCGTCACACAGTTGCTCATCCAGTCACAGCATGATCAACACCTGCGACTGCCACAGGGCCCCGGGGTCCGTTAGACGCGTCTGCCTGTCACATAGGTGGTTAATCACAACGAAACAGATCTTAGAATCCAACGTTGGGGAAAGGGTGGGAATTTTGAGATGGAATTCCAACAGTCGCATCAGGTATCGGCGAGAAGAACGCAGGAGGAGGAGCGGAGGTGGTGATTTATGGTGTCGTGTTTCTATCTCCACCCCACCTGCCTGTATAATCCTCCACAAAGTCCAGTTAAAGCTCCGCCGCAACAGCCACGGGACCGTTTGATGGATGGGACGGGCTGTTTGTGTGGATGGACCGCCTGAAGAGCCAGGCCAGGGATAATGGCTCTTTGACATGAACGCAAAATGCTTAAGGCAAAGCAAGAAAGCTCAGAGAGAGGAGTATTAAGAGCACACAAAGTGCTAACTCAGAGGAAGTATGCGCGCGCTTGTCTGGCTGTTTCGGCTGCTGTATAAAAACCGTGCATTATTGACAGGGTGATGTACGATCCGTCTGGTGCGAGACGTAGGTTTAGAGGCAGAGAAAGTGGATTTATGTCCCACCCTCTGCATTGCTTTCATGCGCTATCCAGTGTGCTTAATGGAATTAAACTGAAGGGACACGTCTGTGCAGCAGATCATGCAAGTGCATCACAACCCCGGCATACCCACCAGCGCCGCCACTTCCTGCGTCCCCCCCCGCTCCGACCAGAGTTCAGCAGGTTCTCATGAAACCACAGCGGCAGTTTCTGTGCGTCTGCTTGTTTACGTGGATCGGTCGGTGGTGTTTGTTTGGCTTTTTGTGCAGCCTTTGGTAACACTTACAGTCCATCACACAAAGGGAAAGAGCGACACACACACCCCCACACACACATGCAAACAAAGTGAAATGTTTTCCCTCGCCCCGCTGTGAAATGCCTGCCTCTCAGCCCAAAATGTTTAGATGACCTCTGTTTAGAAGAGTTTATGCTTGTACAGTTGCTTTCCCTAACCATTGACCTTCTTGTTAACATTCCAGTCAAATCCACTGAGGATTCAGTTTTATATACCACTTAGAACACACTAACAATAGTGGCATTATGGGACTATCGGAGAAAGTCAAGGATGCAGTGATTACAGCGTGCCTCCCCGGTGTCTCGTTTGGGAGGTTAGCATCATATTGTGTTGGGGGTGTCATGTTTGCGCGTGTGGTTACAAAAGCAGTGGCATATGCCGTGAGTTATTGGAACAAACAAATATCTTTCCACGCGGAGAAAATAGATTCCAGACCTGAGAATCATAGCAATCGGAGGTACCCTGGTACGCTACATGAGGCGAAACCAGGCTCACACTTGCATTATTTAAACGTTCCAACTGTTTCGAGCGTATCTGTGTTCAGTTCGAGTCACAAACCAGCAGCAAACCAAAAACTGGGGCTGGAATGTCTTGTTTTGCCATTAAATATGCACTGTAGCCTACTTTCCCCCCTCAGTCTTTCAACTACACCCTCACCCATAATCATGAAAGTTACCCCAGCTCATGTCTGTTAGAAAGTAGCTGCACTATCAAGGCTGTACTTAAGTGTGCGGCGAAACCCCAAGAAAGGCAAGCAAGAGGGTTTTGGAAAGCAGCCCGCTCATGTCTCATAACGCCGCAAGCCAGGAGCCACAAGGGTCACCGCACGTCGCCATATCACCTGCGACTCTGAAACCAAACTGGCTGCAAAGAAAAAAGACTTCTGGGACACGGAGGACCACCTCTGAGGATGAGGGTGAAAAAATGTGAATCTGTACGAGGGAAGAAGTCTTGGATTGAAGCAGCGAGAGGACAGGAGGTAGAGCTTTATGAGCACCAATAAAATGTTCTCCAGCGCAGCTGATGTCATGTGAAAAACGACAGCTTGGAAACACTGAGGTCATTCTCCGCTTTCCTCGCCAAAGTCTGGAAGTCGCACTCTTTCACATAGCTTGGCTACAAGCTAGTGCTCTGCATTTACTGTACGGGCCGACGCTGGCAGGCCGCTCCACTTTTCTTTCTTTCTTTTTTTTGCATCAGGGTTCATGTAGGACACTGAAGGAATCTGGAGTTTCACTTAGTAACTGCAGTGACCTACAACGCCGAGAGAACACAAGCGAACACCACCGCAGGAGAAGTGGATTGACACATTTTTTGCGAGAGAATCCCTTGACAGTCGCTCAAACCTCGCAGGCTTAATCTCACAAAATAGCACCGCGTGTGTGCTTGTGTGGCTGCCTCTTGCCAAATCTCATTGACTAATACCCTGGCAGCTCTGCGAGTGAGCCCGAGCTTCTATTGACTGAATCTCTGGGTTAAGTTAGTGGCTGAGTAGCTTGCTAATCTCTCTCCGCTCCGCTGATCTTCACTCTCTAGTGATTCCTGATTATTTCGGCCCACGTGCCACACAGGCAACTCTACTCCCAGTGACCGCATCAGAATCTGCCCTGGAGTTTGGCACCACGAATGGCCCTGAGGCTCCGGGGGCGGGTTCGCTGGCATATTTGTGGTCAGTCAGCTTGACCCCTTACCCCTCGCTGGCGATGATGATCCCCGTTGGGAGATTATTGGAACGAGGCAGTGTAAATGAGAGGTGAGATTTCAGTCTTTAAGCTGATCAGCTGTGAGCAAGCTGTGCTAATGATGAGGTTGGAGAGCTGCACAGTCTTGATTTCTTCTGCGTTTAAACCAAATCAGTGCTCGCACAAAGGACTGTTTTGATCCAACACAAGAGGAACGGGTCCAAATGCAGACAAGCACAAGAGGCATTTGATCATGTAGCTCTGTATGTGTGTGTTATATTACCCATAAACCCCATCAGCCAGCCACTGGGACCTCCATCAGATCCCGCTGGCCATCGTGGGAACATTCCTGACGCAGCATTATTCCATAATTCCCACCATGTGTGGTTTTTCCACAGCCGAGCGTTCACTGCACGGACCGTGGAGAATCCCACTGAGGAGAGGAGAGCAGCTCCTTGTAATCGCAGCCAGACTTCAGTGTGAGAGAGAGGGAGTAGGAAAAGTAGTGAACATCAGTAGAAGGTCAGTTCAGCGTTAGAGCCTCCTTCACACCATCACAAAGGAGAAAAGCTCATAAAGAGGGAGGGTTGTTTGTTAACCCCAGTTACACAGATTCACATGTAACATGACAAAGAGGCACTTACCCGTGTGGACACCTGGAATACACAGAATGAAAGTGAGCATCCACGGGTGGCTGTGTTTAGTCATGAGTGAGTCACTTGCGCAGAAATTCAGCACTCACCAGGAAAGTACCCTGCAATGCCTCATTTCCACTGCGCGGTGCGGCTCGACTGCACCTGCTTGGAATCGCAGTGCGCTGTCGGACCTGGAACCAAAGGTGACGCAATGGAAACGAGGCCAGAGGCAGCTACATCAGCAACGTATATCGAAACGTATTGGCGACACAGCTGTGAAATGACGACGCCGAAGTGGCATTTGCGACTAATTTGCCCCCAGCTTCGATTGGCCTAAAAGCAGGGGCCTTTCAGACCCGAAACTTGACAGCGACAACTTTTGAAGTCAATTTGCATCGAGCTGCAGAAGAGGTCAGGCCGTATGCTGTGTGCCACTGGAAGCAGACTATAAAAGCAGAGCACTGATCAATACTAATGCACCTTCCCAGCGAGGATCGGCTTTGTGGCGAGCCATCAATCTGCTGACTGACGGTTTACCTCGGTGCTCTTAAGAGAATGCTCAGGGTCACTGCTAAGGCCTTAGCTTGTTCTGGAACCAGATTAAGATGCTGTTGAGCGTTTCTGATCAATACTTCTCCTGTGGTGCGGCCATTACTCCACCGATCATTGGTGAATCGAGGAGTATATCTATTTCGCTGTGAATCAGACGTCACCACCGGGTTCTAACAGTAATTGGTCTCTTTCTCTGCGTGTTCCACAAAGCACAGCGTCATAATTTATCACATTTCCTGACGCTATCTTATCATGCACCTCAAGAACGAGTGGAATGCATCTCTAACTATCTGTAGTGTGTCCTGCATCGCTGTGACGTGGTGTTTCTGCTCCTCTGTGACTTATTGGACTTGCAAACAGATGATTACACGATGAAAAACAGAAGTGGAAATGCAAAAAGTACCAAGGGGCAGACGCTCTTTGAACAAGCCGAAGCAAGTGCCCGAGGGGCATGATGTTCGCTGATCTGCCCAGTCAATGCGGTGTGTCATCCTCAGCAACAAAGACTGACTGTCATTTCTGCCCTTCTTTAATGTCGGCGTGGGACCAGTCTGTCATGTGGTCACGTTAAACCCAAATTTCAGTACGTGTCTCTATACGGATGATTCGCGCACGCCCATTTCTCACCACAGGAAGCATTCATAAAAGCCCCATATTTAGGATCGGTGCACATGTGTCACATGTTTAGCTGCGCCCTGTTGCCCGCTCGCTCTCGTGCTGTGCTTCCGCTGCAACAATCCTGTCTTTCTTTTCCTGCTGTGACATCACCGCCACCCCTGCCCGCACACCGCCCTGCCCTCGTTCCCACTTCCTGTCCCGACAGGAAATGAGCTGCCCCGAAAGGATTGCTGTTAATTGGGGAAGCGTGGGTGGACAAGGACACACCTGTGTCCACCACATAGGAGCCTGTGTTTCCCCACAGCCTGTTGTTGAAGTGGGGCGCCAAAGTAGGCCACATAAAAAGCGAGTCGCCGACACACAGGGCACCTTTTTGGACCCTGTGTGTGTTTAAAGCAGCGTCCAAGTCACCTCATTCAGTCATCAGGAGGATCTAGTTCCTTGGCATGTTGCTTTATGATGCTTAAAGCTCATGTACTCATCATATCCAAAGCTGTGTGTGCAGGAAAAGTCAGAGGTGGGAATAGTCCCAGAAAAAGCAATAATGCCACGATTCATTTTCACTGTGCATACTCATTTTGTCATGAAATTACAGACTAAAATCTATTTCACGGCTTGTTGTCTCCTCTCTTGCCTTATCTCTGCGCAGCCTTTGCGTTTTGATCATACGTTGGTTCTCCCTGTGTGTGCGCCGCAGCCCTGCCTTTGTTTTCAGCATCAGAGCAGCTGCCCCGCTGGCCCCGGCGCTGTTGTGACTGGAGCAACTGTGCTCGCTGCAGCTGCACGGATCCATGTGTCACCGCCACACCTGCTCGACAGCCTTGTGTTGACTGAATGATATCACACGTTAACTTGTGCGCAAATTACACCGGAGAGATGGGAGTGGACAGCGGAGGGGGGAGGAGAGTCGGTGACCTGTAATCCAAGCAGGCAGTTGTGTGTTTTTGACACGCATGTAAGGAAGGCACACAAAGTCGCACTCTCCCTGACACTCTCTCCCTGTTTCAAGAAGCCTGTTTGCTGTGAAAACACACACACACACACACACACAGCGGGGCCACATACCGGGGCAGAACAACAGTTGGTGTGTAGAAAAACTAAGGAACAGCTGAGGCCAGCGGGAAAAGCTTCCTGAGAGTTAGCCACAACATCAGCTGCCTACCTCTCTCTCTCACACACACTCACACACAAAGTAAATACACACTGTGACCAAATCATAGCATTGATATTTCCTAGCCAGCTCAGCATGTTGTAACCTACAACCCAGCGTCTCTGTGACGTGCCCTAATTATATTTTATTACCAGCCCATGACTCAGCAGCCAGTTTGTTTTAGATAAAATAAGGTTAGGTTGCTGTGACTCAGCACATTTGTGGACGAGTTGATGATTCGCTGAAATGTTTTAACGCCCGTCGCCGGTGAGTCACCGTCAATACCCAAGTAAGAGTTCTGACAAGGTTTGAGCGTCTGCTCTGAGTCACGCTGTGAGGTCATCAGCCTGCGGTGGCCGCCATGCTTATGACATGCGTGTGTGCGTGCGTGGGTTTGAAAGACTTTGTAGTCAAATGAAGAAGGCCTCTGGAGCCGGGATGTCACATCCTTAATCTGGTGGTAATGATGAAGAGAGTTCGTAATGACGGGAGAGCTGCGCTTGATTGCTTTCAGAGCTTCGCGATAAAGTGTCCTTCTGGCTGAACGTGTCATTTTTGTCCGCGCGCGGTTAAGTCTCCCGCTCAAGCACCCTCCACTGTTAATCCTCTGCATTCTTGTGGCAGCGAACTCGGTCTACTCTCTCCCAGCTGCTGCTCGCCAAGTCCCCGAGTTCTCCTGCAGTGCGGCGAACACGAGCGCATGCAATCAATACGTTTGGTATTTCACTGACTAACGGCTTGGATGATGTGACCAAAACTCGTGTGCCGCTGCCATAGAAACGAAAGTAGACGCTTAACCATTTACACTTTTTTTCCTTTCTCTCGTTTCCAGGGGATAAGAGCCCATTACAGAGTTGGAGAGGTGGTTTCATCTGACCTTTAACCTCAGTAGGAAGAAGGCAAAGCCACTTCAGAGGTAAGAGTTCCTGTAAACTGGAGTGATGTAACGTTTGCCACTGTGGGCAATAAAATTCCGGGCTGAGCAAAAAGGAAAAACAAAGTTGACAGCGCTGCCAGTAAGCTTCGCAAAACTCGAGCTTCCCTGAACAAACGCCACAGAGATGATTACTCCTGACGCGGGCGCTGCTGCAAGCTGCCACAGACGTTCTATTTAAGGTGGTCTCCAGCGCTGGTTTTGTTGCAGCGGCCCCCTGACACGCGTGTCTGAGGTGTCATGCGCTCGAACCAGCGATCGTCTGTCATGTCGCCGCCGTACATTAGTCCCCGGGTTGACGGCGCGGATCAGTGCATTTGTTGCTTAAAAACGAGTTCAGATCCAGAGCTGGTGAAGTGTACAGAGGGACATAAATACTGTGGTCTACATGTAAAGCGCCCTGAGATAACTTATGTTATTGGTTTGGAGCTGTGTAAATAACACTGAATCCCCCAACCCCCCGAAGCCTCCGTCAGAAGCTGGTAAATCAAAGCCAAATGAAAGGGGAGTCGAGCCTCTGAGGATCTTGTCAGGGGACACTCTTCCTCACCGAAGGAGATAATTCCCGACTAAAGTAGAAACATGTGAGGGCGAACCGCGGTCTGTGGTCTGCAGCGAAGAGATGCTCCTTACAGTGAGCCTTTATACTCTCACCATCGCAGAGCTGTGTTGAATTTGCAAACCTGGAGTTTCGGCGTTTCCACTCGTAGTCATACAAGGGACGGCAGCTTCTTCTTCGAAGTAGCTGCACACGGCACTTATTTTAAAAGTTGGCGGAGAAGTGGGCGACCAACCAGAACCAGAGGATCGACTAACTGCTTTTGTTTACAGAGGAACAGGCACGTGTCTATGGAGTATTAGATCCACTGCTTCCTTAATTTATACCCAGACATAACTTTTCCATTTGAGATTGGGAATGGATATGGAAAAACATATATAAAGCAGTCTGGAAAGCTCTAACGATGCACAGTACAAACCCGCGATGTGCAAAAGAAAAAAAAGCCAGCAGTGAGGATGTGGAAGGAGGCCGGGTTTTTAAAATGGGACCCCAGCAGTGATGCAAGCCCGAGGCTGAGCGGAGGAAGCTTGCTCCCCTGGACTTCAACTGTTCCAGGAAGTAGAGATGCTCGTGTGTCAGAGGCTCTCTAAAGGCTGCGTGCTGGCGGATGACTCTGCAGGTCAGCGTCGCGGCTGTCACGTGGAGACTGTTACTCATTTTGACACTCAGCCGTCAATATTCTGTACATGTACATCACACGGTTCACATGTGATTGTTCTGTAAAGGGGTAGTCATAGCGACTGTTGCATTATTCACGCTTTGGGCATCCTTAAAACGGACCGTTCTCGAAACCATCTCCCCTGAAGACGTTCAAGTAGCGACCACAAAGACCTGGAATGGAAACAGAGAACCTTGGGCAAAGGGGGAGATGGGAAGCGTAGTGAGCTAACAGAGGAAGACACTCCCAGCTGCTAGCGGCACATGCGCTCCACGTTGCCTTCAGGTACGGCACACTGCACACAGTTGGCTTGCTTCAGCACGAATGTGTTCATGCATGGGTTATCCACCCGTGTGTGTGTGTGTGTGTGTGTGTGTGTTTGGGCACGTGTTGCCTGTGCAGTATGTTCTACCTACTGTGCTTTGTATTCCCTAACAGGTGGCAGATGTAAGCCCTCTGTTCAGTGACACCGGGCCACTAAAGGATGACTTCAAATATCATTTCTCCGTTTTTAATAAACATACGTAAACATGAGCAATCTGCGATCAGTTTATGAGAATCTGCACGTCTTAAATTCGTCTTCAGCAGAAAGACACCATGACTTGAGGATCTCCTTCACGGCGTTGCAGCTCTTTTTGCTTTTGTTCTATCAGCGGGCCTCTTCCTTTTTAAGCAGCGTCCGCTTTTAATGCTGGCTAGTTCGCCTCAGCAGTCGGCCTCTGTTGTCTGCTGCTGCAGTGCTGCATCATGTTTAAAACTCTGTGTGTGTGTGTGTGAGGCCACTGCAGCAGACCACCTGAGCCCCCTGCGTGTGTAGATGTAACCCGATCTCCCGCAAGGGGCGCGGACGAGACTATTGATTTCACATTTGGACTGCTGCCCTGCAGGGACGCTGACACATCCTCAGCATGTTTGTGTGCGACGCAGGGGGAGCGGAGAGAGGAGGCGGAGTGTGACGGTCAGAAGCATGGGGCGAGACACAAACAAGACAAGAACAGAGACATGCCTGCTTGTTGCTGCTGGACCTGTAGCCTTGTGCATTGCAGGCAGCCATTTTACCCAGCACAGACACGTCAGTTTGCTCTATTTCATACGACAATATTGGGAAATTGTGGAAGTCCCCGCCTTTTTAAATAAGCAGATGGACACCCTGCGGGCAGGGATGTGGCCACATCACGTCAATATGTTTATTACCGAGGATCTAGGCCAGGCTCTCGCTGAAGCCTTACGGTAGCCACATGTCAGTCCAAGGACCGACTCGACACAGAGATGTTCACGTGTGTTGCCATGGCGATACCCGTTCCAATAGACGCAGGGCAGCCGAAGTTTGGCTCGCTCTGTTACCGGCGTGCTGTCGAGCCCTCACACCTCCCGCCCACCGATGCGACCGCACATTTCTCGCGCTCCCTCTCTTCCCCTGTCTCGGTTTTTTGCGCTCCACCCGACTCCCTCTCCATCTGTCTGCCTCTGACATCCTCCTCTCTCTCTCTCTCTCTCTCTCTCACTCTGCTCTGTCCCCCATCCCTTTCTCTGCCCCTCCTTCCTAATTGGCTGCATGAGCCGGAGTGGATCTCTGTGTCACGCTGCGCTCCAGTGAGCATGCATGTGCTTGTGGATCCATATGTCTGTGTGTGTGAGCTCCTCCTCGGCTTGCAGGCTGTTGGTCGTGCACGACTAATGACACAGGAGCTTTTGTTTTGGCCATCAGGCCTTTTCCTTTATTCACAACCTAATAGCCGGCCCCCTCCTTCCATTATTGTGCCCATCCATCACTCCCTCCTTCCTCACCGGCCTGTTACCCATCTCACCTCGCTCCCCTCTCAATGCCTGCTCCATTTTTGTGTGTCAGGTGTCGTCCGTGTTTTGCTTTTAAATTCTTCAGAGCAGCATTATCTCAGCGTCATGTCAGTGGTTGAGGAGTGGCAGCCTGCAGGAGATAGCGTAGCTGTTATCTATGTGGTTTTTATACATGTCCAGGAGCGTTGGCTAATCCCTCCACGGCAGATCCAGCGGCAAGTTCACATTCAGGCTCCTTGCTGCTGTAAAAACCATACAGACGTTATAAATGCACACTCCTTATCCGGGTCTCACTTTTGCCTTTGAAGAAGCCGCAGACTGTGTGACGCAGGCCGCTTTAGACATCACAAGCGACAACTTTCTGCTGCATTCTGAGAAAAAACTATTTCGATTACAGGGTTTTGGGCCAATCTAGTGCAATTTGACATTTGCCGTAACCGGAATGCACTGCAGACTTCATCTAGCTGCACAGCGAGCCAAATGCTGCACGTTGGAGGAAAGTACATACATTCACGCAATTATATACCTCTGCCTTGTAAAACCCCACCCTAAGAATGTCAACACTGCAAACGGCGGCTGCTCATTATCGCATTTGTGGATCTGTGTCGCTGTTTGCAGCCCGTTCGTCTTCACCGGCGGGGGTTTGAAAGCAGAAAATGCTGAACTCTCAATGCTAACTGTTACGTTTCAGCGTCAAACCTCTGACCTTCTCGTCACAAACTTGCTTCTGTGACCTTTTAAGGCTGCACCCGCCCTGCATTTCTCACACACGCAGCCGCACACAAACACAGATTGTGATGTCATTTTGTGCCTGTGCCATCAGTGGCCACTATAGGTCAGTTGGAGTGGACAAGCCAACCACGCCCAGCTGGACTTTGGACAGCGACCAGAGAGCCGCTCCCTGGTTCAAAGAGTTCTTTCAGTGGCAGTGTCAGCTCGAGCTTTCAGGCCGTTTCCTCTTTCCCCTTTTAACTTGCATAAATGTCTGTTTAACACAGTGACGTATGCTTTCTGGTCTCCTGTGCTCCCCTCCCACTGTAACTGCAGTACATGAAGGGATGGCAACCGGAAATGAGCGAATAACCACCATAAAAGGCTGCTGTCCCGACGGCCAACCTCCTTTCGACCGTCTAGCCGCACGCCACGATCACGAGACTCTCCCTCTAAGTGTACGCTGGCTTTAAACTGCTCTGACGGGACGTCATTACGCTGCCTCGACACTTGGCATTTCAGCGTGCGCTCCGTGGCTCGAGTTTATGGGCCGCGACGACAATCAGACACAAGTGTGTGTAAGAGCTGAATCATAGTCTGTCAGGCCCGAAGCGGCAGACGATGGGCTGACACGAGACAAGGAAGGAAGGCGAGGCCAGTCTGTTTCCCTCTCACACACACTGTATCCTCAGCATTCATAGGATGGTTGGGTGGCCGCTGGCCTGGTGAATGGCCGCGTTTGAAGCTATTCCCAGCCACGGCGGCGCGCTAAACGTTTCACTCGCTCCCTCCATCTGACTTTCGCCTGCGATCTGGCCCCGGAGGCTCTTCTCTTGTGAGCGTTTGCGTCCCGCTAAACTCTCCAGAATCCCCACTCTGTATTTGCACCGCGCACGCCAGAGGAGTTCACCGAGTTTTCCGCGATCGCCGCGCCGTTTTCCAGCCCGCCCGTGGCCCGCTTCTTCCCCCTTCTCCGTTTTGTTGCCCACTGTGATGGGACGATGCGATGCGTTCAGGGTATTTTTAGCAGAGAGGTGTCAGACGTTTGCCAGTTATTTTTGGACAGATAATTTCCAAAAAAAAAAAAACAAAATAAAAGGAAAATAGCAGCGAGGGCGAGTTTGTGTGTAATTCACTGTTTTTCCAAGGCGGAGACGATGAGCGCGCACACACACACGCGCATACAGTATGGTGTATTTGGTCCAAATATAGTCTATTTTGAAGCACCTGATGGAAACATCCACCCAGGCACCGTCTCAGCAGGGCTCGCTGGCCACAATAGTGTTTACACAGCTACGGTCATATTCCACATCCCGGCCCTCCTGTTTCCCGTGTGACTGAAATATGAAAGGACTTCGTTTGTAACTCAGACGTTACGCGCAATTCATCGTTTGAATGTCGACTGGGAGCAGCCCAGGCGTCGCTCACACAGTCACCGAGCGGCTTCGGCATCGCACAAGGCATCGACTAAATGCCCAGTCGCACAGGAAGTGATGAACCATCCATCCCATCACTGTTACAGTACTCAACAGAACCCAAAGTCTGCTTCTCTGTGGCGACTTGTTGCGTTTGTCCGTCCCAGATTGAGCCCGGCGCGAAACAACAGCGCACTGTTCCCATCATGCAAACCGCATTAAGGAGCGAGCCGCGGAGACCTGATGTGACCTATGATGTCATGTTTGCCTCTGCTTTTATCTTTCTGTCACACCCAGATATCGGTGTGTCCTTCTCTCTTTCCTCGCTGCCTCTCTCCCTCCCTCTCCGTCCTTTGTTTGGCGGCGGTTGCCGCAGCAGCCTCACGCGGTTCTTTTGTGGAGTTTCTCCTCTTTGCACAGCAACGGCCAGTCTTCATACTGCTCCCTTTTCCAATCCTCCTGACACTCTGATATGATCGACGTAGTCTAAAGATAGACATGTCCTCCTCCTCCTCCTCCTCCTCCACCACTTCATCTTCCTCAGCACCAGAAGCTCTCCATGCTTTCTCTTAGATTTAGGGAGATCTGTTTTCCCAGAACACACTCCTCCATCCTCCCTTCACTGCAGCATCTGTGGGAAGCCGCAAGCGTTCAGATGGGTTTGATAAAGAAGGCTGCAGCCAGAGAAGGAGAGCGAGAGCGAGAGGAAGACAGAGCGAGAGACCTTTAACCTCTCACCCCTGACCCCTGTGCCACCCGACAGCCGCAGGAGACCGATGAGCGCCGGTCACGCTCAGACAAGAGTGCAGGGCTGTGCAGCGTGACGAGGGGGAAAAGGCCGAGGCTGCTGTTTGGTTTGCGGTGATGCCTGCTGGAGTCCACTGGTGCAAACACACACGCACACAGAGCTTCCACTTGTGTGTCTCTCAGGTCATGCTCCATAAGCTTAAAAGCAGGGCCTCAGGTGGTAATTCACTTAAACCTGCTGCATCATCTGCCTTTGAGGCAATGATTCCATTAGAATGACAGCAGCTATTCTCACAGCGCCTGTGTGTTTCTGTATGTGCGTGCGTCACGTTTATTCCCCTCGTCTCCTCTTGTTATCGATGTTACTTTATACCCATATACCCATATTTCCGCATTTCCGCGCGTACCCTCCAGCAGATGTGTATGTGCTTAGCCACTGCAAAGAGCCGCGGGCTTATTGCTGTTTAAACACAGCTGTTAAAAGTGTCCTGCAGTGCAACCCACTTCTCGCTCTCGTATTTACATATGGAAGCGCAGAGCAGAGCAGCGGCACAACACAATGCAAGCTCATTTGGTTTCGGTCGTATCCTCTTCCTGCCTGCTTCCAGCCAGCCGTGATGTCATATCTTACAGCGAGGAGGGTGACTGGACCCTTTTCCTGCTGGGGAACCCCCAAATAGATACACCTGTAACTGAAGTGCCTCATTTGTGTAGGCGAATGATTGTTTGGCGGTGGTGTGACAGCATGTAATTTAACTGAACTGAACCACTGGTTCCTCCTACAGAATGCTGTTTCAATGGGTTGAGGGGTCTCCCTCCTCCTACCTTCAAGCCCCTCCCACCCCCAATAAGTGGCACGGATAGACCAAAGGACAGCTGGAGTTTCCTGCCAAGAAACAGGCCATGAGGGAAATTAGGAATTCTGCACATCCTGGCCATTTCCTGCTCTGACTCCCACACATGCTTATGAGTTTATGGATATAATTTCACACGCACACACACACACACACTCGTTCGGTCGACTTGTTTTTGTTTACATTCTTAGGCGCCATCTTTCTCGACAAGATGACAAGTCTGCGTTGCTAATGCGTTTGATATGCGTGCCAAAACAGGAAACTATCCATCATCAGCATTGTAATGAAGAGACACACACACACACACACACACACACACACTGGCAGAACTGTGGCTGCTTTAGCTTCCAGTGGCAGCAGAACGCAATATACTTTGTACATGTGCTACATACAGTGTCTTAAAAGAGGAGTGTGCAGCCTGGAGTGTGTGTGTGTGTGTGTGTGTGTGTGTGTGTGTGTGTGTGTCCAGCTGACTGATTTTCGCCGGTGTCCCTCTGCTCGTCCTGTTAGCCTTGCTGAGCGCAGCCTGTTTTACTGCCTCTTCACAGCAAAGCGTGACTCCTGGATTGTTCGCAAGCATTCCGTGCAACACAGGCCCGCGCATGCACATTACACCAGATCAAACGAACAGGGGTCATCGGAGGGGTTAATCCTGGTTTGATACAGTCCCCGCCGGTGAACGACACCATATAGCGTGGTTAACAGGAAGGAATGACACCCCCTGAAAACATCAATGGGATTACCCGGGGATATTCCACATAAATGGACTGTATTAGGGGCCACTGGACTGTACCAAGACAGGGACGCTCTGAAAGGTGTCTTGATGCAATGCCTAGACAGATGTACCGTCTAGGCATTGCAGGTCCGAGACCATGCTTTTCTTCCATTGACAATCATATCACCAGATTAGATGCCATTCTTCCTAAATGCACGCTGGCATTCGTTGGTGTTTATTCATTCCCAAGGTTGGGAAACCCGTACGGCTGACTTAGAAATGCTTCAAAGAAACGGGGCTTCATGCACGCGCCGATCACCCACTGTGGAGTCGACTAATATTTGCGCTGTTCTGTCTGTTGTGCTTTGTCTGCTGATAAGCGTCCCTGAATGCACTGAAGAAGAGGGTTGGGTAACACCCGAAGGTTAAACACAAGTCAACAAGTCTACACAGCTGCGCCACTTTCATTGGCGTCCACTAGAGGGAGCCCTGTCATCACCTTTGACCGAACCCAGCTGGGCTTCCGTAACCCGGCTTGCTGCGCCCTCTTTCACTCGTGCGCTCCCGTACAGCCATTAAAACCACCTGCTAGCGCCGCTCAGCGTGGTTTGACTGATTCCTCTCCGTGGGATTCACCGCTGCTTTATGGATCCCAAAAGTGCTCAGCACGTCAGCTCGGGCGGCGAATGATTGCTGTACCGCTCCACCTGTCTGCCCTCAGTGTTCCTCTTTGTCGGATCCCAAGCTGGGAGTAGAGGCGCAGGGTGTGTCAGCGGTGAGCAGGAGCACAAGACAGTACAGGGCAGTCGGCCGATTAGATAGTACAGGGTGCCCGCTAGGGGTCCGTGAGCGGTTGTCATGGTAACAGGCAGTCAGGCAGTGAGGTTGGCACGAGCTCAGCTGAAGGATTTTTTTTTTTTCTCCTTTAGATCATTCCTGCTATGTGGGTGTGATCTGATAGTGTGTGAATTTGTCTCAACGCGTGGAATCATCTGACAGTCACTCAACTGCTCTGTGTGTGTGTGTGTGTGTGTGTGTGTGTGCGCGCGTGCGCGCACGTGCGTGTGCAGATGGAGCAGGTATCAGATGATGAGTTGGACCATGGAGCAGAGGAGGACAGTGATAAGGAGGACCAGGACCTGGACAAGATGTTTGGAGCCTGGCTAGGAGAGCTGGACAAGCTCACACAGGTTAACACACACACACACACACACACACACACACAAAGAGGGGGCGGTTGGTTACACGGATACAGACTCACACAGGTAAAAGAACGGACAGAAAGGAAGGGGCTGTATCCATAGCAACCTTAACACTGCTAATCCTGTCTCCCTATACTGTATCCTAGCAACTCCCCTCCCACCATCACTTTATACTGTGTATTTGTGCAGGTCTCTGTGTGTGTGTGTGTGTGTGTGTGTGAGAGAGAGAGAGAGACACTAAGGAGTCTGGCAGTCATGCATAGTTGCTCAGATCCCGTACTTTGACTGCAGTCACAATGAATGTGGTTTTTGCATATGTGCGTCTGATATTTTGTGTGTGTGCGTGCTCCTCAGAGCCTGGATGATGGCAGGCCTCAGAAAGCACTGCAGAAGCCTCCTCTCAGGCAGGAGACAAACATGGCCAACTTCTCCTACCGCTTCTCGATGTACAACATAAACGGTGAGATCAGTTCAGATCAGCATTACAACAACACAGATCCAAAAAAAGATCTGATAAATGAAATCATAAATCATCTCCCCCCTTCCTCTTGCTCGCCTACAGAAGCGTTGAACCAGGGCGACCCAGTGGACCTGGATGCCCTGATGGCCGACCTGTGCTCCATCGAACAGGAGCTCAGTACCATCTCCAAACCAAATTCCTCGTCTCGTGGCCAAAACAAAGGCCAGCAGAGGGCCCCTGGAGGGCGCAGTGCCAGCACCAAGCACACAGGCACCAGTGGAGGGGGAAGCAGTGGAGGTAGGACATAATGTGTTTGCAGTGTAAGGAGGATGGAAGGGGCGGAGGATGCAGATAGCAGCATCCTGATTGTAGTCTTCAGCATGCACAAGACCTGTATAGTCATTTTACTATGTTCTTATTTGTTAATGGTTGACCCATGATTTAACCTGTGATTAAGCATATTGTTTACATGTATTGATGCTTTAAAGTATATGTAGCACCTGAAATCATACTATATGTCGTGAATGCCATGCAGCGTTAGCAAGAAAAGAACACAATCTGTCGATCGTGGCTGTATAATTGAAAACGCAGTCTGTCTACAGTTATTTACTCTTTCATTTGAGGTGTGTTTAAACCGTGAACCCCCCAACAGGAAGTGCCAGCAGCAGTACCCGAGCATCGCCGGCCAACACAGTACGGGGCGGCAGCGTCAGCACCCGGCCCGCAGCCTCCAACATCTCCCTGGCTGACATCACCTCTCAGCTGGAGAAGGCCTCCCTCAGCATGGACGAAGCAGCACGGCAAACCTCGTCCTCCTCCTCCTCCTCCTCTTCCTTCTCCTCCACCACACTCAGGCGGCCCTCGTCGGGGTCGTCCTCGGGCGGCGGGCAGCACCGGAGGACGGGCTCGGTGGGCGCGGTCAGTGAACAGGATGCTCCCTCCCAGCGGTCCAGTGTAAACTCAGCATGTGCCTCAGCTTCCAGCATGGACTCCCTGGACATTGACAAAGTGATGACGGGCGGAGAGGTGGAGGGCCAGAGCAGCCCGAGCACGCAAGGACAGAACCAGACCAGCACAGAGGTATGACTGACACTGAGGTACACACACACACACACAGACCAGAGGTATCTGAGAGGTAGCTTTTATTAGCTTATGAGAAAGTGTGTGTGCGTGAGCCACAGCGTGAAAGGCATGCCCGTGCGTAATGGTAAGTAAGATGCGTGTGCATCAGGTGTGGGGTCAGACCCTGAACTGACCCGAGTCCAGCTCTGGTCCTGCATGTTTAACCAACACAGCATGACGTTTGGAAGAAACCGCATGCCTGAAGCGTACTGAGAGTCGATGCACAATCAAAGCCTGTGTATTGTGCATTGGATGCATTGTAATCTCCCTCAAGGCTCCAAACTGTGGATTACAATGTTAACATCTGCCATTTCTGAATTCCTTTGCTCACTCACCAAGTATCTTGACTCTCTAACAAAAGCAAAACACCCTTCAAGACCTAAGCTAATACACTTAGTAAAAGAAGACTCGGGAGTAAAACCAGTGAGAAATGAAAAGTTCATATGTTCACACAATATCTTGCATGTCCCCTGCAACCCCCACCTCCCCTGCATGTTGACCATATTATCTGTGTTTGCACCCTTTCCTGCATCTGTGGTCTCTGTCCACGCACACACACCCTGCCTGCGCCACCCGATTTCCCCCCCCAGCATGTCACACTGCGACGGGCCAGGCGGCAGCTTGACTTCACCCCACGGGAGGGTGAGATGGATCAGGCCACCGTAAGTGCAAGTGTGTATGTGTGTGTGTGTGTGTGTGTGTGTGTGTGTGAGATTGCACGTGTGCATGCGTGCGTTTTCGGCATTTGCACATGCAAGGCTGCAGGTCAGTCACGTCCACCATGCAAATGTGAAAACAGTGCCGCTACTGAACCACGTTATCCACACTTGGTGGTTGCCTTTTAACGCTGATGCAAGGGTTCAGTGTTCATTTCAACCAATTGCAATTGGCAGAATATCACATTTAGCTAAACGTGCAGCCTTTAGACGGTGTGTCGTGCATGCATGTGTATCCATAAGCATAAAAGCGTGTTTGGTTTGACTGACATGTTTGTAGAAGTAGCTGCAGACTCTAGGCTCTAGCTAGAATGCACAGTTTACTATGTACTCCCCTGCTGCAGTCATGTTGGCTCTGTACGGATCTACAGTGCATCTCACAATCATTGCTTCTTTACCCACAGCTGCGGCTAATGACAACCACAACTGCTGAGCACTCCATTTACGGACGCCTCCCTTTCTTCCACGCTTTTATACCCAAAAGATCGAAAGCACCTGCGATTAATAAGCCTCCGAGAATCATCTGCCACTGACTTTTCTCCATTTTGTCTCTTCCCCTGCTCTTTTTATCCCCCTCTTCTCTCTTCACCCAAGCACTCCTATCTGGACCGAGAAACCTCGCTCATTCTGAAAAGCATAGCTGGAAAGCCTTCTCACCTCCTGACCAAGGTGACTTCCACGTACACTCGCTTCTTTGATTCTTCTCTCCTGTGTGCGCTGCTCGCTCTCTCCCCTGCTTTGCATGTTTTATAAGAGGGGGGGGAAATCCAATCCATTCATTTAAAAAAAGGGGCTAATTTGTCGGGTGACAATGGATTTTTCCCTTACATCACTTTTCAGCGTTTACCATGCACATACTGTACCACGCTTACAGATTGATTGTTTTATCCTCCTGCCTCCCACATTTGTCCTCCTCTGGTAGCCCTATATGTACTTCAGGGTGAGTTTGCCTTGCTATGTTAAACCCTCACAGCTGCCTGTCATACAGTGTCTTTCCCATCTGTTTATCCGTCACATCCCAACCCTCCGTTTCCCTGTAAACGTCTTGGCAGCGGCCGGTTCTCCCAGCAAACGCACTGGTTGCGGGCTCCGGCTCTTGCGCAGAGCTTCTGTGGATCAGATGCGTTACCACTTGGCGTGAGTCGGCCGCCATTGGTTGGGATTCATCCTACCTAAGTGCAAAACAGGAGATTCCAGGAGAGGTGGCTGACGCAGCCGCCAGTTTCTTACATCTTGTCGAGATTAAATCCAAGAGCGTAAGCTGAATAAGAAACTAAGCACAAATTATACTAATTGTTGACAGTCTAAGGCTTATACTAAGGGTGCAGAAGGTTCTGCGGAATGATTCTGATTATTTCCAGGACTTTAAAGTCTCCCTGCAGTTTCAGAGGCTTCCAAACAAACATTAGCTTTGTGCTATTCATGCGAAAACAAGCAAAAGATCCCTGTTAGAGGGCGTTGGCTTTGAATTGCAGACTTCTTTCCAAAACCTTTCACTTATCTCCATTTATTTCAATATAATGGATGCCAACAATGGCACTGGCTGACTCTCACAGTAATCTCCACACAATTCATCTGCTCTCAACTTCTACAGCCAAACTCTTAAAGGGACAGTTTCTTACTTTTTCCTCTTTGTGTTACCAAACAATGGAATGGATTCAATCTTCAGCTGTTGGTTCCTGGCGTATCTCCTCTCATCCCGCCCGTGCATGCACAGAGCGATTGAGCGGTTTTTAAAAAAAAAAGCGGGCGAGGAGAGATCGCCGGCGGCGTACGGGCTGTGAGGCAGTTTATGTGTTAGTGTTACACTTCTCACTAGAGAACGGACTCACAAATTCTCTCCCACTCCTCGCTTGCGCATCAGAATACTGAATGAGAGCGCGCTGTTTGGGAACAAGCGAGCGGAGAGAGAGAGAGAGAGTGGAAAGACATCAAAGGGAGAGAGTGCCAACATGGTTTTTTTTTCCAGGCGAGGCAGAAGAGCCTTTTAAAATTGGCTGTGCTGTGGCTGAGTGTGAAAGTGGAGGGGGAAAACGCCTGTGGAATAGGAATCAGACTAATGTCTGATAAAAAAGCAGGGTGTCGGTGTCATGTGGGGAGGAAAGAATGGAGGGGAGCGGGGAGGTGCTGAGGGGCTACGCTGACAATTATGGGACTAAACCTCCAGTGTGACTCAGATTGACTCCGGACTATAATCTGCACAACCCCCGTGACCTCCCCCTCCCTCGCCGCGTCTCCTCCTCACACACGCTCGCACTCGGCCAACTGAAAGCCCGCCGCTATGCGTTGGCCAAACAGAGTGTTACTGCATTAATGTGCATGTGCCCCGGAGCCGGTCATGTGGAAAAGGTAGTCTGGGTCAAGGCGAGTTGGGGCTCGGGGGGGGGGCGTTCTTGAGATAAGAGGCTTGGGGATGTTAACGCCCCTCACCCCCTCTGCTTTAAGGCACACGCTTGTGTACACACACACTTCAAATATTCAAAACCTCAGCTTCACGTTCGCCCGAATTCCACACCCCGTCGCCGTCGCTGTAGTTCAGCCCCGAGGACCAGTGTTGGTCACGGTCCCCGCACCTTGTTGTGATTGGCTGAAGGGTAGAAGGGTCTTGCAGTAGGGACTTGCTGGTTGGCTGACCCTCCCACCCCCCCACCCCCATTCTACTATTTTTGTGGGGATTACGCTCCATCGATTGGGCACGCTCCCAAACCCCTGCATCTGATGTATGGAGAGGGAGCAGGGAACGGAGTGATGGAGAGAGGGGAGGAAGCAGGAAGAGGGGGTGGGAGGGTAGAATGGGGGGGGAGGGGCGTCCTCCAGACCGTCTCACTTGGGGTTTTAGTCAAGTTGCGCTCGTCTCGGGCGCACATGTCTGCGAGTCGGTGAACCTGCGCTGTCACAGAGCCTCTGCCCAGCACAGACTCGGCTGGCGTATCCGCTGGCGCCTGAGCGGCGGAAGCTGTGGCTGCTCGACTGAACGGCACCCACTGAGGATCACTGTGGAATAACTTTCTCCATGCCTTTGTGAAAGGCGGCAACTGGACCAAAATCAGTTTTTTGCTCAGTCTTGCCATGTAAAGGCAACTTAGGAAAAGCGTTTTTCGTCTTCAATTATGGACGAATCTGGATGTTTTTCCATTTTTGTCCTCGAGTGTGATTTTCGCATCTTGAGCGGAGGGCAGAGAGGCTTCCTGAGCTGATCCCACACTCATCCGCAGCCTCTTGCCCTTCGGGGATCTTCTACCATTGTTTCCCCTCCGCTGTACGGCGAGATCAAAGGAAGCGACTGCAGCTCCATATGAATCCAATATGGAACCGTAGACGGCAAGCGGAGCGCCATATTTGGTGGAGCGATGTCGCAATAGCGGCCGTCGAGCGTCGCGGCGTTTATTTGCATTTGCTCGAATCTTCACACACGAGTCATAAAACACCCACGTCACACACGTGGAGGCGCAACACAACCTGCGGAATGGAGGTGATGGCATCTTGCTGGAGGGGCCAGGTAAGCGACCTAAGGCATGGAAGAGCTGGATTTGGTTTTGCCCATGACACCACGCGCCATCATGCCCGAGGCTCCTACATTTAAATGGTTTAGACGGCTGCTTACTATTTAATGAAGTTGTGTGTGTGTGTGTGTGTGTGCATGATGTCTTACTCCTGCCAGAGAATAATGAAAGACATGCGCGCCGAGGATGAGGCAAGGCGATGAAATCAACAGGGCTTTTTGGTTTTTCTGTGCGAGCTTTTGTTCTTGTGTGCACGATGACCGCGTTAACCGTTCTCCCGCTTGTCCATCCAGGAGGAGCAGGCTGCCAAGCTGAAGGCGGAGAGGATCCGAGTCGCCCTGGAAAAAATCAAAGAGGCGCAGGTCAAAAAGGTAAAACCACCCCCGTCCTCTCCTGCGCACACTGTCGCCGACTGACCCCCAAAAAGCCCCCTTCTGACTCACAATAACTGCTGTCTTGTCATATTCACAGCGCGCCGCGTTTCTTTGTGAACTTCATTCACGGCGCGGGGGAAAAATAGGTCATTGCAGTGTTTGATTATGTGCGTGTGGATCTGCTGGGGAGGGAGCAAGGAATCGGAAAAGAGGGAGCGCTGCAAGACAATGCGGATGCGCTCCGCACAAAAAACATCTCCAGCCAGCAGAAAGGGGCGCAGATCCTTGGCGAACGACCGAGGCGCCACCGAAACGCCAGTGACACAGGCGGCCCGTTTTCGCTAGTGAACGAGCTGCCTCTGTGAATGAGAGCGACAGAATGGTGGCCAGTGAATAGCTGAGACTCGGTAGTGTTTCCACAGACGGGGCTGGGCGTCATTCAGCCGAGTGAATACTGTATGACAAGATAAAGAGCACTGGTACAGCTGGCACTTTTGAAAACCCTCAGCCAGCGTAGCACAATGCTGTCGTGCTAAATTATTAGTCCTGCGGCTGTCAGCGGTCTGTGCAGCCGGCTGCGGCGTACAATTTTACAATATTTGGGACTCCTGACGTTAAAACCAGTTTGATAGAAGGTTGGGGAATGTGTCTCGTCGAGGCAGTGGGGTCTTCACTGTGATTAAACTTTTTACTGCCAGACTGGGGGTTTTCAGGGGTCTCTCCTGCGAGAAATGTAGGTCAGACTCCCCGTGTCTCAGTCTCACAGCTCCCCCCCCCCCAGCATCCCCATTGGTCTAAATCTCTGCTCAGTCAACTGCACCCCCCATACCGATTGGAGGACAGGGTCCCGGCGGGAGGGGACAAACCGGAGGTCAAGGAATTGAGAGCTTTACTCGATTTCACACCAGGACAAGTCCTACAATTTGGCACGTGTGCGTTTGTCTCATCCAGCTTAGTTTAAGCTCGCTTGTTATTGGGGGGGGGTTGGTCACCTATGGATGTAAAACTTGGCCAGATTATTGGATCTTGGCATTGAGCGTCTCCATACGTAGGATTGTGACTGTGCTGACCCCATGAATAGTTTCAAGTATTTAAAAACAGCCTCACAAGCACATGATCACACTTCACCCTCTCAGTGCAAACAGATCCTGTGGCTTGATCTGAGTTGCCTGCTCTATGCTACAGTATGCTAACTGATAGCATACGTCAAAGTGATTTTAAAACTCCTAGAGTGCCTGAACTGTCCTAAACCTGCGTCTGCCATAAAGAACGATTTCTTTCACATTTTGAATGAAGTACTTTACAAGCTGATCTCCAAAGACACTCTCCATCCACCTGCTCTTCCCCAGCTGGTGATCAGGGTCCACATGTCGGACGAGAGCTCCAAGACCATGATGGTGGATGAGCGGCAGTCGGTCAGGCAGGTGCTGGACAGCCTGCTGGACAAGTCGCACTGTGGCTACAGCCCCGACTGGTCTCTCGTGGAAACCATCACTGAGCTGCAGATGGGTAAGGCCGCAAAGCACGGGCGCGATGTAGACAATGTGGGCGACAGCTGTAATGTAATTATCTGTGAGCTAAGTATAGCGACTGTTTGTGACTTGAGGCTAATTGTCAGGCTTACAGCTGAAGGTTCTGCCCCACCCAAAAAACAGAAATCCCCAGAGGGAGGAAATTAAAAGCACATTTGCACGTCAGCAGAAAAGGTGCACGGCTTGCATCTCATCTTCACCACTCCCTCTCCTCTCTCCTCCCTCCCTCCCTGTCTCTCAGAGCGGATCTTTGAGGATCATGAGAACTTGGTGGAGAATCTGTTAAACTGGACCCGGGACAGCCACAACAAGCTCATGTTCATCGAACGCATCGAGAAATACGCTCTTTTCAAGAACCCTCAGGTGACCGCCTCGCGCTCGAGCGCACGCGTTTACAGCCGGGGGGGGGGGGGATCATCCTCTCAATACACTCCGTCGCCGCTCCACGTTCGGCGTATAAATGCCGAAAGCATACGCTATACACACAAACACATTGTTTATGCATGCTCAGTGCCTGCACAGCCCAGAGAGTGAACAAGGGGAGTGTGTTTGTGTAGGAGAGATGGAAGTAGGTCAAAGCTCTAAAGCGAGTAAAGGTGAATAATTTATTTAACATAAGACGAGGTGAGCCGCTGACTTTACACTTCCCCCTCCCTCCTCTCACTCCGCTCTTCCTCTCAATCATCTCCAGAACTATTTGCTGGGGCGGAAGGAGACATCGGAAATGGCCGACAGGAATAAAGAGGCTTTATTAGAGGTGAGTTTGTGTAAACCAATGACTATTATCCTATTATTCCCGCACATCAGGGCTCACCAGACGAAAGTGACATCAACGTCTGTGCATGCGTGTATCTGTCAGGAGTGCTTCTGCGGCGGCTCGGTGTCGGTGCCAGAGATTGAGGGCGTCCTGTGGCTGAAGGAGGATGGGAAGAAGTCGTGGAAGAAGCGCTACTTCCTCCTCAGGGCCTCAGGAATCTACTATGTGCCCAAAGGCAAAGCCAAGGTCAGTGAGGCCAGAGACTTCGGGCGCACCAATCAGAGCACTCAGAGGGAGAACAGAAATGCTGGTCGGGGTTATGAGAACCAGATCCACGCAGTCTGCTGCCTGGTATTTCCTGTTTGGTTCCGGATCACTAACCGGGGACGATCCGTTGTGCATATGCACTCTATTTTTAGCGCCGTGAGCCTCCAGAGTCTCTTCAAACTTTACAGTCCACAGTGACGCCACATTAGCATTCAGGAGCTGCGCTACTTGCTGCCTTATTTAAATCCTGCAAACTAGTGTGAGCTAAAAAAAAAAAAAAAGTGGGTCCTGCAATACATTAAAGCTCGGCCATTGAATAAAGCATTATACATTTAACTCAGATCTGTGTAATTGCCCTGTAAAACATGAACACTCAGGGCTGGCACTACAGCGGGATCCTCTCATCATGATTATTTAAAGGCCATTTAGAGCAAATTCGCCCGAGCACAAAAGCAGCATGTGCTCCAAAAATACTTCCCGGCCATTAATATGTAATTTCTAATCTCGTGCACGCGTGTCTCTATAGATGCAGTCAGTCCGAACTGACAGATAAAATGTCAGATGCACCTGTAGGCAAGTCTCAATGCCTCAAGCCTCAGTCACTTTTTAAAGTGTTGCATGCATCAGTCAGTCCTCCTCTGTCTCTGCAGGCGTCCAGAGATCTGGTGTGCTTCCTGCAACTGGACCACGTCAACGTGTATTACGGCCAGGACTACCGCAGCAAATACAAGGCTCCCACCGACTACTGCCTGGCCCTGAAGGTGAAGCCCTGTTCCCACAAATCCTCTGGAAACTCTGGATTTGCTATCATGGAGAAGCACTGGCAGCAGCAGACATGTTGCATGTTAACGCAAAAGCTGACAGAGTGTGAATTCCTCACACTACCTCTGGATTAAAAATAGCCGTGTGAACAAGTGAAATCCTTCTTATGGTCCCGAGAGACTTATTAGAACAGACAAGCATCCCCTACGCATTTACCAGCATTGTCTGTCATTAGAAAACACTTATTCCTATCAAAAGCAAATTACTTTCAAACAAATCAATTAGAGTGGTTTAATTTGGCTTGATTGCCTCATAATAAATCATATCCATCTCCATGTGGTAATGAAAAACAATATCTCCTAACTGATGAGAGGATGCATTGAAGCCGGAAGAGTTGCATACAGTTTAAAGTTCTTCATGGACGGTGAAATACATTTTCCTCTTCTTCTCTAGCATCCACAAATCCAAAAGAAGTCACAGTACATCAAGTATCTCTGCTGTGATGATGTCAGGACCCTGCACCAGTGGGTGAATGGAATTCGCATCGCCAAGGTGCGTCAAAACCAAGTTTCCGCTTCGCTTCGTTTCACATGCAAAAAAGGTTAAAACGACAACGTCTGTTAATTAATTGTGTGTTTTGTTCCTCTGTGTGTGTGTCCAGTATGGGAAACAGCTGTATCTGAACTACCAGGAGGCCATGAAGAGGACAGAGGCGGCCTACGATTGGTCGTCTCTCTCTACCTCCAGCATCAGATCAGGCTCCAGTTCTGCCAGCATACCTGGTCAGTAGCATACCCAATTTGAAGTTTGTGGTTTTCATTGTCTTTAGCAATCCCATTCGTGTATGTGTTCTATAGTGCACTAAAAAGTTCCCTGTGGTGTGTGTGTGCGCGCGCGTGCTTCCAGAGTCCCAGTCTAATCATTCGGGCCACTCAGACAGTGGGGTGGACACAGGCTCTTCTCACGGCCGCTCTCAGAGTGTGGTGAGCTCCATTTTCTCCGAGGCCTGGAAGAGAGGCACCCAGATCGAGGAGAGCACCAAGGTACGGCTTTCTGACAAACTCAGCAGGCGGCTCAGAAAGCGTGTTGATCGTTTGTTGCAGAATGTCTCTAAGTTAACGCGCGGCCTCTTTCCAGCAGATGAGAATGGAGGCATCCAGAGGTGCCACGCTGCCACACGGTTCCCACGGTCACCGGCATCACAGCCAGCATTCAGTTGATCACCCGGCTCTGACGCCCCCTCCTCAACCTCAGGTGCAGCCTCACACCCAGCCTCAACCCCATCAACAGCAACAGCAGCCGCAGCACCCGCCACAGCCGCAGCACCCACCACAGCCGCAGCACCCGCCGCAGCCGCAGCACCCACCCCAGCCGCAGCACCCGCCACAGCTGCAGCAAACATCGACGCACCCTCAGACACCGACCCAGCCGCAACACCAGCACATGCCTCCGCAGCCTCAGTCCCCTCAACAGGCCCCGCCGCCGCTCGAGCTGCCTCAGCGCCCTCAGCCAACACCGCCATCTCCACAACAGCAGCAACAGACCAGCAGCAGCTACAACCACATGCCCCCGCAGCAAGAGCTGGCCCCTCCACCCCCTCCTCCTCCGCCGCCGCCTCCCCCTCCTCCCCCTCCGCCAGTTCAGATGGTGTCACACCACTCACCGGCTCCCACCATGTACAAGTACAGCACGATCACCAGGCTGCAGAACCAGAAGGCCTCCCAGGCTGCCAATCATCACAAGTTGCCCCTGCACCTCCACGCGACAGCTCAGCAAGTTCTGCCCCCGGCACCGACACCGCCCGCAGCACAGGTCAAACCCAATGTGAATCACATCGCAGCAAGGACTAATGTCCCACCCCCCCTCCTCCTCCCCCTCCACCATCCATGCCAACTCCTGGTTCAGCCATGGCTGTGTTGAAGTTGGGACCTCCAAGTCCAGCTGCCCCGCCGGCCTTCATCCCTCCTCCTCCAGGACCTCCACTTGCTCCTCAGACCAATGGACTGGCATTTCCTCCCCCTCCTCCACCTCCACCCCCTCCTGCGCTGGTTCCCATGAGCCAGCCTGTGTACCCCAACGGGCTGAAGCAGGCATTAAAGGAAAGGTTCCCCAGCCCGCCACGGGACCTCCTCTCTCCAAATGGGGGCCTTGAGGAGTCCCCTCCACCTGCCCCTGCTCCACCACCTCCTCCCCCTCCTCCTCCACCTCCACCACCACCACCTCCTCCTCCCCAGCAGTTCCCAGTTCCATCCCAATTCCCACCTCCTCCTGCGCCACCACCAGCGCCACCCAAAACCTTCACTCCAGGATTTGTCCCTCAGACTGCCCCAAAACCCATGTCACCTGTCTCTCCATTCCCTCCTGCCCCACCTCCCGCTGCCCTGGTGGGCCCAACCCCACCACCACCTCCACCTCCTCCTCCACCTGCACCTCTCAAGAAGCAGTTCAGTCTGCAGGCAGGCCACACCTCCAGCCATCCACCTCCGACTCTGCCCAAGCAGCACAGCCTGTCTAAGCCAACACCCATCTCGTCAGGAGGCCCTCCTACCATGTCTTTGGTGAAACAGCTGGCAAGTCAGTTTCCAGGAGCTTCATCCCAAGTAGCCAATCACACAGAGAGCCCCAAAGCCCCCCTGTCCCCACCTGCAGTCAAGACCAAACCAAAATGGCAACCTGGGGGTGGCCAACAGCTGCAGTCTCCTGAGTTTCCTCCTCCTCCTCCAGACAACAACGCCGGTTTCCCCGCACCACCTCCTCCTCCACCGCCTCCCCCAGCCCCTGTCACAGGCCCAACTCCACCACCTCCTCCCCTCCCTCCTGGAAACCTGGGCTCCCCCACGAGGAGGTCACCCTTGGGCTCTATCAATCTGGGAGGAAAGAAGCCTCCTCCCACCCCACAGCGGAACTCCAGCATCAAGTTCAATGCCTCAGCTTCTTATGAGGAGTCCAGGAGGAACTTGCTCAGTAAGTTTGCTCCACAGAACAATACCCCTCCCTGTCCTCCATGTCCCACCTCCTCCTCCACCGGATCCCCTTCCAAGGAACCTTCAACTGGACCCCCTGCTCCACCAAAACCAGGCAAGCTCAACCTAGCCAATCTGCCCTTGGCTCTCCAGGCCAAAGTGAGCCAGGTCAAACAGTCCAGCGGTGACTTCCCTTCCCCACCGCCTGAGTGCGCTTACTTCCCACCCCCACCCCCAGCCTCGGAGCTTTTCCCCCCTCCTCCGCCTCCTGGTAGTGACGTCCATTGTGGTGGACCTCCAAAAGTGGCTGTGGTCAACCCCCAGCCCCAGGCTCCGCCACCTCCTCCACCTGTGTCTCTCGTAAGCAACTCATCATGGGGGAAGAGCTCACTGAAAAAGACTCCTCCACCGACTCTTGTGCGGCGTAGTAACACCACCCCAGAGCCCCCTCCACTTTCACCACCTCCACCCACCTCCCCAAAGGGCAGCTCAGGCCAGCCCAATTTCCTGGAGGATCTCAACCGGACACTGAAGCGAAAGTCGGTGGGTCGCCAGGGTTCTCTCAACTCGGCCGGCCTCGCGGGCAAATTGGACCCTGCAGGAACTATGGACGACATGGCGCTGCCCCCGCCACCCCCCGAGCTGCTCCTGGACCAAGGAAAGCATAGCAACGGTGGGAACGGTGGCTACATGTCCGGAAACATCTCAGGCTATGCAACGCTACGACGAGGACCCCCGCCTGCACCACCCAAACGGGGGGACACTACCAAACTTACTGGAGAGTGTTGAACCTGGAGATAAGGACATAATTAAGCTGGATGAACTGAATGAGAGAGTATATAGAAGTGAACATTCATCAGTGAAACGGGAGCGAATTCCTGAATTCCCTCTGTCCTCTGGGGATCACATTGATAAATGGACAACTGTGTATATACTGAAACCCAAACCGGACCGTGATCGATTAGTGTTTGCTAATTATTGCATTTTTTTAACACGCTTGGCATTCTGGATCCGTGGGGTTTACAATAACGGGACAATTAAGACTGGAGCAGGTAAGTTTGAGGTCCCGGAAAAGTCTGCGATCGTCTAAACTCTCTGGAAGACATTGTGCCACCCTTTATGGTAAACCCCACCCGTCTGGTACACCAAGCAGATTTAAACAAACATTAAATAAGAATCGTGCAAATATGACTGGATCCAGGTCTGAGCCAAACCATGTATCTGCTTCTTCGCCATAAGTTTGTGCCACGTACTGGAGATAAAAAAAAAACAAAACAAAAACCTACAATACATTACGTCAGGATCGTTCCGCTTCGGTACTGCATGGACCTCATGGAAGAACCGGCTGCGTAACATGAAGCTGTTCTGGCGTGTGCGTGCATGAGTGAGAGCGAGAGAGACTGCGTATGCATACATGCATCGTGTACGTGCATGGTATGTATGTTTATATGGCGGTGAAGTAGTGAACCATTAGGGAAGGCCTTCGTGGAGCGGGGATGCTTAGGTTTGCTTTTATATCAAATTATTTAATGACTGATAAATGGAAGGATTTTTTAATAAGTCTGTCTTTTAATAGCTGGTCAACAAAGTCTAGAGAGGAACAAAACGTTAGGGCACAATGGAATGTATAGGGGAAGGCATTATGAATTACACACATGAAGGCAGTGATTCAGTAATAAAAAAAAAATAAAACTGTTGTCTCAACCGCATCTCGACTGTTTCGCCACTCGGAGGAAGCCTTATTCCCAAAGTCTTGCACAGAGGTCAAAGAAGGAAGTTTTCTTCCAGCGGTTCAGCCGAGTCTGGACCGCTCTGCCGGAAACTGAATCCACTTTTTTTTTTTTTTTTTTTTTTTTTTTTTTTAAATGGACTTCTTTAAAGGGAGGGGGTGAGGCCTGTGGTGGTGTATCTACGTGGACTGTGCGAGTTTGCCCCACCCCTCCCCAAAGTGCGCTGGCTTGGTTTTGGACCTTATCCTTCAGTTTGTGTCTGTACAGTTGCAACTGCTGCTCCGTTAACTGTTGGTCCCACCCCCACCCCGCCGCCTTCTTAAGTCACATGGTATCACAAATCAGGAAGTAGAATGTACAGCTTGGACTTGAGTCATGTGAAGTATGCTCATCCCCCCCCCCCCCCCCCCAACAAGGTGGCCCACTTGAAAACAATATACCCGTCTGGTTAAATGTACAGAGCCTTGGATCATGTAGTGACAGAAAATACCCTACTGGCATTGGACTGAATGTTCCGTTTTCCGCTTTGTGTGTCTGTCGTATCTCATCTCATTATGGTGCCATTACCGAGTCATCCCCTGGTAGACGGGGACTCGGGTCATCATTTGATTTTGTACCTACAGAGCGGATCATGAGGGGTTTTCACTTCTTGCAGCAATGCCTTCATCTCTAGGGTGCTAGTCCTTCAAGGGAGTCGACCTCAACCCATCTTTGCACGCCAGGATGACATATCATTAACGTTTCAAACAGTTTCAAATTGGCTCTAGTGTGGAAACCAGAGAATCGGTTGTTTCCACACGAGCCCTGTCCAACACACGATTCCTTTTGTCCTTGGCTGCTGTGGTTCGATCACCGCCCGGAGGCAGCGTACCACTTCCTAGAACTGAATATCATTGTCCTTAACGGGATGTCTGCCACAGTACAGTATGTAAGTTATTGATGTGCTGATGTGAACATGTGGGGCCAGGTGAAGTGAAGAAAAACGGTTACGGATTGAGTCAATGTGTCCTCTTGCATTTAAACTGAAAATCACAATATAAATGTTCAAACCAGACCTCAATCTGTGTCAGAGTCCTCATTTGTTCTAATGAATGTGTAGCCGGGATGTCACACTTTGTGTAAATGGGACCATTTAAATGCCATAGAAAGGGACAAAAGGCATAATATGCAAATAATGTTTTTAATTCAAGTCTGCCGTCTCATTAGCACCTAAATGTTTGCAGAGCTGAGCTTGAGCTTTCACTCCAGGTAGTTGGTGAAAGTGTCCCCTCTGGGCCGGACCACCTCGGTCTGGCTGTGGAGGGAGCGGCCGGGCTGGGCGAACGCAGGAGGTGCAGGAGGAGCCGGGACTGTTGAAAGATCATGCACCAAATGTCACGGGGTTAGGTGTACTTAAACCTAACGAAGGTATGTTCAGGTTTTAGAAGTACCCGGTTTACCTCTGTTTGCAAAGGGGACATGGAACTGGTGTCTCCCTCTTGAGAACATCTGTGGAATCAGAGTATTCATATTATTTACTAATTAATAGTGTCCGCTCCTTTTTTTGTAGCCAAAACAGGAAATGGAAAATAAAAAAAATCAATGGTAGTCCGTCAGTGCCTGTGTCCTCACCTCCTCACTGGACTCTGAGCTGGAGCTCCCGTCGTGGCCGCACTGGAGAGAAACCACCTGGGCTGAGGTGTCCGATGTTCGGACTCGACTGGAGCAGGTGAAGGATGGCTGAGGTGAAGGGAGGGCAGAGGGGCACAGGGTGGTGTTAACGGTCTGAACATGGCAGAGCAGATATCACCGACACACTCTGTCCCAGTGAATCCAGGCCAATGCAAACAGTGAGGCTCCATCAGTGTGTCAACATGTGTCCTACCAGGAACCGTCACTCCAGGCCCACAGCGTGAGCCTGGGTTGACAAAGATTCTGTTACGTCTCACCACAAAGAAGCCGAGTCTGAAGGCACAAGTCTGGGGGTCGCTTCCTGAAGACTTAGCACACTCCGTCTCTTTGATGCCAAACGCAATCAGCAGGTCAACCGTGCCCAGGCCCATGGGAATAACCTGGTACACATGGGATTATTGTCATAACACCACAAAAATAGTGCTTAGTGCTGCTTAGCTTAGTGCTGAATAGAAACACGTTTGAGGCATGTGCAGACTCACCCTTGTGACAGAGCCTCGAGTCACCCGGTACAGGCGACTGACAGCATACACAGAGTTGACCTGTGCCAGAGCTGCTCCAAGACCCCGGTCTGCCATGGACTCCAGCTCGGAGTTGGACAGCGGGACTCCTGTGAGGTCAGAGGGCAGAGATGTGGGAAACTGCGGCGACAGTCACTCTGTCAACTCCTGAAGAGCACGGAGAGCGTCTCACCTGAGCATCCCAGAGACTGCAGCAGGGCCAAGAGAATCACGCACGACTTCATCCTGACTAGCACCAAGCCGAACTGCCTCAGTCCTTCGCTGACCTCCCTCTAAATATGTTCAACCCGTGCCCTCACACCCCCTATGCGCCACCCATTACCCTCCATAACCCCTACAAACCCCTCCCTCCCCTGCTGTCTGTCCTGCTTCCTTCACGCAATAGCTGTTGACCTTTGTTCAGCACTATTGATCCCAGGGTGGATGCGTCAAATCAAATGAGCACATGATCAGATTCATCCGGACCCACTACCCATGAACTTCTTATCATCATCAATAATAATTAATGAAACGAGCCCTTACACTCATTATATCTTTATTACATTTCATCAATATCAAAAATACTTCACATTCTAGTCATGAAGAGAGCATTCCTGTTCTTGAAAACAATAAATAGTCCGCCGTATTAACTATAATACACTTCTTTTTCACTGAACTGACAGGGCTGATAAAGGAATGCGTCCTGTGGAAATGCAGGATGGTACACAGGATAATCCAGTATTTACAAATCAAACTGCACATCTGAGCACATGCCACCAGTGCAGAGTTAGATTCATCTCTGCCTGATTTACAGTCACCTGGATCACATGTCTGACACAGGGCCTGTATATAAACTGTAATTGGATTTTCAAAGTAAAAGGTGCTCAGAGAGTCAGTCACTGTCACGTTAACTACACACGCAAACAATGAGTCCTCTTCTCATCGTTCAAGTGTTCCCATCAGGGGCTCCATGGCGGCCAGAAAGCAGGCTTCAAACTCCTGATCTGAAAAGCGAGCTACGGACTGCCGTGCGTTGCGCCTGATCTGCAGCCTGCTGGCAGGCGGCAGCGCCAGGATCCTATCTATGGCCTCGGCGTAACTGTCCTCGTCCTCGGCCAGGAAGCCCGTTTGGCCCCCGTCGTACGGTACCACAATGTCCAGCTTGGGGCCACCGGACTTGTGCGCCAGGATCACCTTCCCCGCCGCCATGCACTCCACAACACCTAGAGAGGTAAAAGAAGAGTCGAGATGCACTTTTAATATCATCCAAATGGTCTTTTTTTAAATTAGACGATCTGATAAATCATTACCTATTCCAAAGTGTTCGTTCCACATGGTGTGCAGGCCGATGGTGGCTTCCCCCATCTCCCTCTTCAGCTCCTCAAAAGGTATGTTGAGTTTAAACTCCACCCTGTCGGCCACACCCAGCTCCTGGCACAGCCCTCTCAACATGAGCACTCTGTCCTCGTCTTGCTGGTTCCTGCAGCCGCCAATCAAAACCAGCTTCAGCGCCTCCCTGCCCCCAACCCCCTCCGTCCTCCTGTCCAGCACCTTCTTGAACGCTCTGATCTGCAGCCGGTGGTCCTTCTCCGGCCTGAACTGCCCGATGGAGACGATCGCGTGGCACTTCCTGTCCCCGTCCTCCTCGAGCGGGACATCCAAGAACGCGCTGACGTCGCAGGGTGGGTAGACCACGCTAGTGCGGTTGGGGGCGCGCCACAGTGACAGGATGTGATCGAGGGTCCAGGAGGAGTTGACCATGATGAGGTCGCTGCAGGAGCCGGCCATGCCGTAGAGCAGGGCGAACAGGCAGTAGTACACCACCTTGAAGGCACTCAGGAACAGACTGTTGGAGACGTAATCTGGGTTGTTGAACCTAGAACATACACAGAGTGTGAGAGGTGTGTTCTCAGCACATCCATATATGATGATCTACATTAGTAAAGACACAGCAACTACCTGGGGTTCCTCTCTCTCACTACAGACAGCATATCGGTGCTGATGGTGGGGTAGTGAACGTAACTCCCCACGCTGCAGCCTCCCAAATAGCGGAACAGGGGCAGCGTGAAGGCGTAGCCCATGGAGTCGATGTAAATGTCGGGGACGAACTCTGTCAGCGCCTCCCATCCCAGGAAGACGGAGCCCACGCTCTGCCCCAGCAGGGTGAAGTGTGGGAACAGGCCGGGTTCCACGAGCAGCCGGTGCCTCAGGAAGACGAACTGAACCGGCCGAGGGAGAACGATGTTGAAACGACGGCGCGCTCCGTCCAGGATCTGCTGCCCCGTCACGCCCAGATCACCCGTGTACACCACAAAGTTGATGTCCACATACCTGCGGGGGCGTGGGCGGAGCAAGATTTGACATTATGATCTTTTAAGTGGTACTGATGCTGCACCTTAGCTCATTTTCACCATCTGCTCAGCTGTGATTCACTCTTATGTGGCTGCTACACGACCTGTGTGACTACATATTGTGAAATCCTGTAAATCAGTAACTCAGCAAATCATCCAAGTGAATTCATCGGACCTACCTGTTCTGCAGTGCCCTGATGGCACACCACAAC
The DNA here is from genome assembly GCA_008933995.1 of Datnioides undecimradiatus. Lineage (NCBI taxonomy): Eukaryota > Metazoa > Chordata > Actinopteri > Lobotiformes > Datnioididae > Datnioides > Datnioides undecimradiatus. The sequence goes on from WARS01000034.1 coordinate 4,971,693, forward strand.
ACCCTCTCCCCCCCGCCGCCAGCGTTGCAGTACGGATGGAAGAAGGCCACCGTGGGTCGGCCGTCCCTCGCCCGCCGAGCGCTCCTGCTGCTTTGGAGCCAGAGACGCACGGCCAGCACCAGCAGCACCAGCACGGCGACCAGCAGCACGCACAGGAACACCAGCGGCAGAAGCAGCTTCCACAGCAGCCTGACGCACACGGACGCAACACCGGCGCGATGGAGGAAACACGCACTTTTATAGCATATTAACATGAATATTACAGCAAAACCAAAGCATAAACAGATTATAACTTAATGGAATATTGTAGGAACATGCGACATTGTGTAGTTCAAAACATTACAACTTAATTATCATCGATAAAGTCGCGATAAACTCAGGTGTGTTGGTATATGAGCTATCGCATATAAACTAGGAAGCAGCTAAGTTAGCCAGCTGACCATACAGAGGGTTAGCGGCGGAATGCTAACGGAGCGGCAGCTAACACAGAATGACATTTAACGGGCCTTTAAATCAGTGAGTCGGCATAGTTTACCTTGTCAACTCACACAGACAGAGGACCAGCTGATCGTGGCCCGACATCTTGCCAACAGAAATTAACCAACACATCACCTTTGAGTTTCCTCCTCTGCGTTTTCACTGTTGGTGACGTTTGCGCGGCGCCGCCTAGTGGCCCGGAGGCATCACTACACCGACTTTTCCAACTTGGATTGATGAAAAGTCATTTTCTCAAGCTTTGATTCATTTAGTTAAATCACATCATGCTAAATGAACTATGTAGATTTTACAGTTAACCCTGTTTTAAATGGATTTCTCAAAAACATCGTGCAACTTGCTCCCACTGAGCCATGATGGCTGATCTATGCCCCCGTCTTTAAAAAGAGTAATGTTTAACTTCTGAATAAACAGTTCTAATCAATAACGCCTCCCTGTGCTTGTGTTTTGAACAAACCTCTCTCATTGACAGTCTTGAGCCTGACATCATGAAGACGCTTTTGATTTTGTGTGTTTTAATGAATTTGGACCAGCTCCTGAGGACAGGACACTGCACAGAGACGCGGTAAGTTCACGTTTGCACGGAAACATATTTACTTGTTTCCTTTGAAACTGCTTTCCTTAAAGTAAATAGCGAATGACACTTATGCAAACACGCGCCTGTATACCATGTATGTTGCCGTGCCTCAGGTAGCTCAATTCAATTTATTTTAACATTGACACCAAAACCATTTCATATTTCAACTTTTGCACTCAATAACACAGGTGAAAACATTGTGATGGAATCATCTATGACTGATCCAGGGTCTGCATCGTCCGCTGGAGATAACCTATGTCTTGTTTTATTTTTATTCAGCGACCAAATTCTTTCAATCACCCCCCAAACGAAAGAGCAAGTGGACATTGTGAAGACTGTGTCCAGTCAACATGAGGTAGAAATGAGATTCACTGACTGTTCCTCAGCTTTTTTGTCCTCCTGTGTTTCATTGTGTGACCTGTTTTCTCCCAGACAGCCTTGTGGCAGCCTGTTTCAGCTCACTACATCGAAGAAAAGACTGAGGTCCACCTGTTTGTTCCAGCAAACAGCTCAGACACCGTCAAGGATCTTCTGCAGAGACACGCCATAACTCACGAGTAAGCTTCCTGTCTGGAACCGCGCAGACCTCATAAATCGTCCACGCCAGTGGTGCAGCTCGCCTGGAGGTTTTGTGATTTGCTTGTGTGGTTGTTTCAGGGTTTTACTGGCCAACGCCAATGAGCTGATTGAGATGCAGACGAGGAACGACTCCACCGACCCACGGAGCAGCTCAACTTTCTACGAGAGATATCACAGTCTGGATGACGTATGCTTCTCTCCTCGATCAGATTCCAGCTTCATAACGTTCCGATTTTGTTGAATCTGTGCTAAAGAGGTATTAATTTACCTTTGTGGTCATGTTTGAAGCCAAATTTACATCTTGGAGCTTCACAAACTGGCTTTATAAATGCACTGGGATTGCTTGTTCTTGGTGGATATGCTACAATTTGCATCCAAACACAATGTCTCCATTGTAGATCTACTTATGGATAAACAGGACCCATCAGGACAACCCCAGCACGGTCAAAGTCATTCTAATTGGCTCCTCGACCGAGAAGCAGCCTCTGTACGCTCTGAAGGTACACCCACCCCTCGTGGAGTAACGATCATAAAGATGCTGCACGGAGGTCTCAGCATATTTTATTTGTTTAACATATGAAAATAGATGTTGTTTTCATCAATCTGATGCTTTTCCTTTCCAAATAAAAGCTATATTAGAAGGTGCTACAGATGATTTTGTCTGATCTCCCCTTCTCAGTTGTCTCTAAATAACAGACCGAATAAGAAAGCGATGTGGCTCGACTGTGGGATCCATGCCAGAGAGTGGATCTCTCCTGCCTTCTGCTTATGGTTTGTACAGCATGTGAGTACATTCAATCCAGCATTATGTCTATTTTATTTGTTTTCCATCAGGTTAGCTCCCCGCACTAAGATTGCTCCTCTGTCTCGCACAGTCTTTGGCCTTTTACAGGCAAAACCAAGAAATTACTCACATCCTGGACAACATGGACGTCTACGTGCTGCCTGTGATGAACCCTGATGGATACCTGTACACGTGGACAACAGTAAGAAAGCGCAAAACAGATCTGGTGTTTCGTTCTTCCAGCAGCTGTGAAGGAAGCGGTTTGACCAGGATTTATGACCCCGTCCCTGCGTTTTCTGTCTCAGAACAGGATGTGGAGGAAGAACCGCTCCGTCAGCAAGAGCGGCTGCATTGGAGTCGACCTCAACAGAAACTTTGACGCCAACTGGTGCAGTAAGTCTCACGTTACAGAACGATGGCAGCACCCAGAGTCCTGTGATGCAGAATTACTTACAATGCATCTATATTAATGAAATGCCATGTATGTAATATCATATATTTTCTTTTTGAGGAACCCATTATAAAATGATTACATATAAGAGACATAAAAGCAACATGAGCCTGTCTCTTCTAGCCGAGGGGGCCTCTAACGATCCCTGTTCCGAGATCTACTGCGGCGAGTTCCCCGAGTCGGAACCAGAGTCCACGGCCGTGGCCAACTTCCTGCGCAGTCACAAGGACTCAGTTCAGCTCTACCTCAGCATCCACTCCTACTCTCAGATGCTGCTCTTCCCGTACTCCTGCACCTTAGATGAAGCAGAAAACCACAAAGACCTGGTGAGTGTTTCGCTCAGTGATCAATCAAACACTCAAGCCAAGTGAGTTCCTATTTATGCAGAGTGCTGGGAAGCTTTATGCTGCACTATGGCTGTTAGAGGACACCACAACAGATAAAGCACACGCTCTGAACTGTTCTTTTGGAGTGTTTGTGTAATTGCACTGTTGTCTTCAAAGCTTGAGATGGCCCAAGAAGCTGCCCAGAAAATCAGAAGATATTACAGGAACAACTACCAATACGGTGCAGGAGCAAAGACAATATGTAAGAAGTTATTATTATTATTGTTTTTTTATTTCTGAGGCCAAATGCGCTTGACTGAATCAATCGCTCACAGAGTACACGTGGATGTTATTGCCTGTTCTCCAGACTTGGCTCCAGGTGGCTCTGATGACTGGGCGTACAACCTCGGCATCAAATACTCCTTCACATTCGAGCTCCAGGACCGCGGGCGTTACGGTTTCCTCCTGCCGCCGTCCCACATTTCCAAGGCCTGCAACGAAGCTCTGCTTGCTGTGAAGACCATCGCTCTCAAGGTTATAGAGAAAACACAAGCTCCGGCAAACCCTCCTCGAAGTGCCTGAGCAGTTACACCTGCCACTGATGTTCAGTTCTTCTGTGCATGACGTCTATTAACACACGATAAGATCAACCCGTAGCTTCTGAGAGCTGTAATCGCAGCACACTGATATTCTGATTGTTATTAAAGGTGCTTTTTGATTCAAGGTGTTTTTGTAGCATTCATCTAACATAAATTATGCCTGTTTGTTTGTTTTGTTGAGTGTATGCATATACATACATAAGCATACGAATATCAAATGTACAGGAAAGTAGCTGCATTTCAGTGATTAAGAAAAAAAAGTTGTTCAAAACTGACAAAAAAAACTGTTCAAAAGAAAATAAACTGATTCGATCACAGATCTACTCTCAATGTCTGTTAAAATTTACTGAGCACATATGGTGTTAGTATGCCACACCCAGAGGTAGAAAGTAGTTGCAATGAAACCTACTTTATCATGCATATATTACGCAAATATCAATACTGGTTGTTAAGTATTCTTGGATATTTCAATATTAATGTGGTGGTGTCAACAATGTGCAGCTTTAATAATAATAATAATAATAACAATAATAATATAATGCAATCAAATACAGAGGCAGTGTGACTGCAAATCAACAAACATAAGCGACAAACTTATGTGAGCGACAAACATATTTTGTAGGAAGCCGTTTATCCTCCAATCCCTGCCTGCACGCGCGGACCGCTGTCTTGAGTGTGGAAGTTGCTGCCCTCCAGCGGTCACAAAGAGAATCTACAACTCTACGTGTGACAGGTTTTCACAATAAAAATACGTTTAAATGTATTTAACTTATGTAAAACGTACGTAATCGCATGTAATGCAATATAGTAACCCTGATATTGTAAATTAGTGTAATTATTCAGCAGGTTAGCATGAAAATATTCACCTCATCCGGTTAGTAACTGCATTACAGCATACAAAATAGCATTAAGTATCTTCCGGTTAAGAACTGCACTATATGACCCGACGAGCAAACAGCTGAGTAAACAGTGGCAACGTATTAACGCATACGACTGCTAATTTGTCATATTAGGACAGGTGGGTTGGCAACGTTACAGCAGGGACACGCTGTTATTGGTGAGGGTACGGGTGGTGAGCCAGAAGCAAAATGTGAAGTGTTGGGAAAACGTCGCCAGGTGGCGCTGGAATACAGACCGGCTTTAACAAACCACAGAAGAAGAACGGCATCTATGACGCGAACCCTCCGCCAATATGAAGGCACCCAGGGCAGTCTCTGCCTTTGATTTTAAAGAATAAGCCTTGTTATTTCTACAAGTGCTGAATCCACTAACTTGGACCAAAGTAGATGCGACACCGAATTAATATCTTGGGTGAGACGGCTTTTTTCTAAACACAGTATCTATCAAGCACGCGACGAAGGCGTCTTGAAGGCCCCGCGCTAAGATAAAACATGAAGTCATTAGCTCTCTGGTTAACTAACTTTAGCATTAGCTTCCGCGCGCTTGTTGTTTCCAGCACGAGACATGCAAACTAACTGACGTCAGCCATTCACCGACTTACAACACTTGAATATTAAATGCACTTGTATGAATGCACTATACATAAACAATGCTGATATAGTCGTGTAATTGGCTAGGAACTTTAGCTAACCCGAAGCTAGCATGCAAGACTAGCCGCTAGAAGTTAGCGCAGAGTGGCTGCACAGACAACAACAGGCCTGTTTATTTGCATGCTTTTACGCTATGTCGCGAAGTGTTGGATGAATAAACAGCAGGCAGTCAATATTAAAAACTCAAGTGTTTCCGCAAAGTTGCAACTTTAAAATAATCTACTTGCACGCAAATTAGCGCGCTAGCAGCTGTAGCCCTGCACCCGGAATGAATGAACTCAGTGTTAAGGCAGCACGGCAGACAAATAATAAATAAACAAAGGCTCATGATGTGTGCGTTTGTATTGATATAGATGACCACTCGCAGGTATTTCATGAAGTATTCTTTGTCTCACGTCCAGTCTTGCAGAATGTCCAAGATCAGGCGGAAGGTAACAGTGGAGAATTCAAAAACCATATCTGACAGCAGCAGCAGCAGCAGCACCACTACCAGCAGCACCAGCAACCCCGCCGCCCCCTCCCGCCGGCCCAGTGTGTTCGAGAGACTCGGCCCCAGCACTGGGAGTAATGCCGCTGATGTAAGTAGAGAGCGGAGATGGGATACCACCTGTTTATTATCAGCTTCAAACAAGGAATCTGCTGCTGTAGCAAACATATTCAGTGACGCACGAGTGAAGCAATGCATGCACCTGAGTCTTATCTTCGCGCTTCATCCTATCAAGCTTCTTTGTTTGTGTCTTTCAGAGTCAATGTAGAAATTGGCTGAAGACTGGTAATTGCAGCTACGGCAACACTTGTCGCTACACACATGGAACTCAGCCACGAGGCAAAGGATTTAGCTTTAGTCGGTAAGAAGGCTTGGTTTGGTTTGGTTTTATTTGGCCAGCTGCATGTATTTGTGATTTTCAGGACTTACGCCTTGGGGTTCATATCACTGACACCTTGCTTGTGTTGTTTGCCTATGTTTTACTGGAGCAGGTCAGCCGAGAGACCCACAGGTGATCTGCGGGAGAGGATGAAGAATAAAAGACAGGATGTTGACCCAGAAAACCTAAAGCGAGACCTAGACGAGCCCACATCCCCCACAGCAAGAGTGAGTTCTCTGCTGCTCCTGTCTCTGCTCGTTCAAAGCGACGACCTATTAGCCAACGTGTGCATGATGTGTTTGTGTGTGTTCATCTGCAGCAGAGAGACTCCTCCAGAGGCCGACACAGGGAAAAGGAGGACATAAAGATCACAAAGGAGCGCACCCCAGCAAGTGAAGAAGAGCCCACAGAGTGGGAAACAAATCGTGAAGGTTCATGTCACAGAGACCCTCGATGTGATTTCATGATTTGAAATCTGAAACTAATGAACTTAAGTACTGAACTTTAACAGATTCTCAGATGTTTGAAGCCTCTGTTTTTGTTTGATTTTAAGATTCAGATATCGGTGACTACGACTACGAGTTGTCCCTTGAGATGAAGCGGCAGAAGATTCAACGTGAGCTGATGAAATTGGAGCAGGAGAACTTGGAGAAGAGGGAGGAAATTGTCATAAAGAAAGAGGAGACCCACACCAAAACAAGAGCCACTGCCGTGCCGAAGGTCACTAACTCATTTTTCACATTTTCTCACAAGTCTTTTTTAGCTTTAGTCGCTGTCTGCAGCAGGGCCTGGAGTATGAATTTGACCCTGAACTCTCGTCTCCGTTCCTCAGGCCTCCCCAGAGCAGGTAAGCAATAAAGACTCGCCCTCCTCCAGGAAGTCCAGTGGATCCCCAAAACACAAAGGTGGAACCAAAGCCGCAGGCTCCGGGAAGAAAGAGAAGAAGGCGTCCGTGTCCTCGCCCGTTTCAGAACCTGCCAGGTAGGACTGGGATTTGTTATTTCTCAAAATAACTCAGAATACTGAATGTGAAGTGTCTGATGGATTACCTTTCCTGGATTCTTGGTTTGAACATGGATCAAAACAAGTCATGTGCAATGCGCAGTTGCAGTTGAGCATGATACATAATGGACGTTTCCTGTCCCGCCCTAACCAGGTCTTCAAAAGGGGGCCACAGTAAGAAGAAGGGTCCCCGTACCCCCAGCCCCCCTCCCCCAGTCCCTCTGGACATTCCCGTGGTGGGCAAGAAACACAAAGGCAAACACAAAAACAAGGAGAAGTCGGAGGAGAAGCAGAAAGACGGCAAGGATCGGGGCCGGGATACAGAGAAACACAAAGAGAAGAAGGAAAAGCGCAGGTGGAGTGTGGGGACATCAGAGTAACGGTCTCACAGTGTGTGAATATGTAGTTCTGTTGCCACTTCACTGAGGAGTGGTTACGTTCGTATTAACAGTATCTGTGCGAGGGACCTGTCTTCATTTCTGTCGCCCTCTGCACATACAGGGATCGATCAGACAGCTCCCACAAAGCCAAGCGCTCCGTGACATCAGAGGACCGCTCTGGCAGCGTGTCATCACCTTCTAGAGGCACTTCGCCGCCACCCAGGAAGAAGTCCACCTCTCCTAAAGCTTCGTCCCACAAGACCTCTGCACTGGCCTCGCCTCCGCGCAGGTTAGCCCACACGTTTCCTGAGAAAAGCTTTTCCGCATAAGTGTGCTGGAGTTGGTCCCAGGAAATAACCATCTTTGTCCCTGCAGGTCACTCTCTCCTCCACGCCGCCAGCGCAGCCCCAGTCCTCCCCGCCACCACTCCCCTTCCTCCCACTCGGGTTCCTCTGCCCAGCGGCACTCGTCGTCCCCTCGTCGGCGTCGCTCGTCCTCTCCCGCGTACCACCGGAGCTCAGCGGCCCAGGCATCAACCTCATCCCCCCCGAGCTCCCGCCGCTCCCGATCACCTCCTGCCTCCCACGACGCCTCCTCGCCCCACCGCCGATCTGACAGGTCGAGCCCCGGCCGTCGGCACTCCAGGGGCCGTGAGAGGAGCCGTGGTGAAAGAGAGAGGAGTCCCCCCGCCCAGGAGCGCAGACATGAGCGCAGAGATGGTGTGTTTGTCTTGCAGTCGTGGGTCAGTACTGTTTAATACCATTGAGAACTGGCTGTTGCTAATCTTTGGGTCTTTCTCGTTGCAGAAAGCCGCAGCAAGCGAGATAAGGACAGCATCCGTGACGACCGGGACTACGACTCTGAACAGGTCTCATCACGGGACTCTCGTGACGACAGGGACACCAGAGATGCTCGGGAGCGACGGGATGCTCGCGAACGAGGGAGGGAAACTGCTCGGGACCACCGAGACAGCAGGGACGCAAAGGACTCCAGAGAGAGCAGGACAGAGACACGCTCCAGTCGAGAGTCACTGGAGATTCGCGACCGCGAGCGGGAACGAGAGAGGGACCGGGAGAGGGATAAGGACAGAGATCGGGAAAAGGAGAGGGACAGGGACAGGGCTGAGACCCACAGGAAGGAGGAACCCGCACAGGAGGACCGCAATTACGGGAGGGGTCACGGACGGGAAGACGGCGGGAGGGCTGAAGGAAGGACAGAGAACAGGACAGACAGAGCTGAGAGGAACGGACGAGGCAGAGGACGCGCTAATGAAGCAGATAAAGGCAAGACATAGACAGACATGAGTGCACACAGCGCGCTGCTGTTCAGCACCTTTCCTCAGCGTGTGTCTAATCGTCTGTTCACTCCTTCATTCGTCCAGGGTCAAACAGAAACTCCCGGGGTTCCCAGCTGGAAAGCAGCCATGACAACTGGGAGTCGCGCAGCAGCGCAGTGCGCGAACGGAGCACGGAGAGGAGCACGGACCGCAGCGCTACGGAAAGAAGCTCCGAGAGGGGCTCAGACCGCGATCGCTACGAGGGTGAGCGGAGAGGAGAGCCAGCGCGAGACTCCTCCTACGACAGGAGGGGAGGGCATGGAGAGCGGGATCGCAGAGACAACAGAGAGAGGGGTGAGGGGAGAGACGGGGGTGTTTTAAATGTTAGCCACCCATGTTAAAAGAGAATTTACAGATAATTCATGCAGTGATGTGTGTTTCATATCCTCGCTGTTTTCTCTGTTTTCCCAGATCAAAGAGCAGCCTCACCGAACAGACACCAGGGGCGATCAGAGGAGTCTGAGAGGGAGGAGAGGAGGGAGGAGCGCAGGACAGACAGAGCAGAGGAGAGACGAGAGGACAGGACCCGCGACCGGGAACGAGAGAGGGAGAGGGACAGGGAGAGAGAGAAGGAGAAGGACCGAGAGCGGGAGAGGGAGAGGGAGAAGGAGCGAGAGAAGGAGAGGGAGAGGGAGGCCGAGAGGGAGCGGGCCAGGGAGAGGGAGCGGGAACGAGAGAGGGAGAGGGAACGGGAGAGGGAAAGGGAAAGGGAGCGCGAGGAGCGGGAGAGAGAGCGGGAGGAACGGGAGAGGGAGCGGGAGAGAAAGGAGCGCGAGAGGGAGAGAGAGAGGGAGCAGCGGGAGCGAGAGAGGCAGCGGGAGTGGGAGGAGCGAGAGCGGGGGAGAGAGGAGAGGCGGGAGAGGAGAGAGGACACCAGGGACGACCGGCCCGTCCGAGACACCCGGGACGACCGCAAGACGAGGTGCGTGGTTTTCAGAAGCCTAGCCGTGATCCCAGGGGAGCACCTCGGGGGGGGCAGATCTAACTTTAATGCTCTCCTCTTTGTGTTCAGTCGTAAGAGGACCAGGGTGGAGAGCAGCCCGAGCCCCCGACTCTCACCTAAGCGAGCGGCACGGGACCTCAGCCCGGCGGACAGCGACGGCTACAACAGTGGAGAAGACAAAAGTGAGCGCCCGATTGGCCGAGGGCAGGCCAAGCTCCACCCACAGCCCCTCCTCCCCAGCCCAGTGTGTCCGCCTACATCTGACAGTAGGGAAATTCTTTTTGAAAGGACACACCCCTGCCTGATGGGGAATGCACCTGTCGTGTACTGCACTGTTAAAGCTTGTTAAGTTTCAGTTCTCGTTGCAAGTTGGCTTCCATGTGTTTTGTTTGCAAAAACAAATAATTCAACACCCCTTTTTTTATTTATTGATTCAGCTTTTCAGTTCACTCAGTTCAGTCAATTTAAAGAGCGCTTTGAGTTCAGAGGAGGCTCACCCTTTAGCTGCAGCACTGTGTGTGAAGGAGACTTGACCTCCCAGCTAAGCATTCTGAACAAAAGGCTCCTTTACAGAGTATTGTGCTAACAGGCATTCTGTTGTGACTGTTCTGCGTCCGTGTGCAGGCAGCGACAAGCACCGTCTGCTGAGCCAGGTGGTGCGGCCCCAGGAGCCCCTGCTGCGTTCTCCGCCGAGGGCTGCCCCCTCCGACGACAAGCCCAGTCACTGGAAGGATGAGGAGCGCAGAGGAGCCGGGGACAAGAGGGAGGCACGCAGCCGCCTTGAAGACCTGGAGCCACGCGCCGAGCGGAGCAGAGGGGGCGACAGACGAGCAGAGCACCTCGCCGACGCGCCGGCTGAGCCCCGTGGCAGAGGCAGAGACCAGCGAGCATCCACGCCGCCTCCACCTCCTTCAGCCGTCGCAACCAGCAACGATGAGAGAGACACTGCTGCCTCCCAGTCCCACGAGGAGGGCAAGAAGAAGACCAAGTCGCAGAGGAAGGGCTTGAAGAAGGGTCGTAAAGAGGAGGAGAGTGGCGGTGGCAACAGCCTGGCTGGTGCAGGAGATCGTTTCAACCCCGAGCCTCCGACCAGCGGTTCTGCTGATGGACCTCCACCCTTACACTCCCCAAGGAAAGGTGCCAAGAAGAAGGCGCTCGAACGAAAGAGGAAGCGGTCACGAGGGCGAGATTCTGATGTGTCGGACGAGGAGGCGACAGCCCATCACCTGCACAGTAAGAGGAAGAGAGGTCCGCGGACACCACCGCCCTCCATGAGGCCTGATCACCGCGGCACAGGAGGCAACGCAGACCCGTCTCCGCTGTCCAAAATGGACAACTTCAGCGACTGGTCCGATGAGGAGGTGTCAGACCGAGGAGGTCCACTGGAAACACAAGCGCTCCCAGTTCCCGCTGAGAGGGCTCCTGCTGAGCCTCTCAGGAGAGCAGGACCCAGGGTGGCCAGGGACAGGGAGCGGTGCAACCCCCCTCCCATCGCCCCTCTGATCCCCCAGGATCCTCCGATGCTGCTGCAGACGCTGACACCCCAGCCCCTCATGTCCCAGCCCCTGCTCCGCAAACCTCCCCCGGAGCAGACGCGCAGCAGCAGCATGGGAAGCAACCAGAGCCGCACGTCCTCCAGACGCCTGCGCTCACCCTCCAACGAGTCCGCCCACCGAGACGACCCGCAAGGTCCGCGGTCCCGCCGGGGCCGCCTGCAGGGCACCAACTCTCGCGACCGGGAACGAGAGCGAGAGAGGGAGCGAGAAAGAGAAAGGGAGCGGGAGAGAGCGGCCGCGAACGACCCCCCAGGAGCTGAGAGGAAGTCGCGTATTGACCAGCTGAGGAGAGGAGAGCCGAGCCGCAGCACGTCCTCAGGTAGATAAACACTTCTCTTTACCGTATGTTGCTGAACAGGTATTAACAATGAAACCTACTGTAAACTGTTCTCACCTGTACTGATCTCTCTGTCTTGCAGACCGGCAGGACTCCCGCAGCCACAGCTCCAGGCGCAGCTCTCCTGACTCCGAGAGGCAGGCCAGGTCCCGCGCCGGCTCCTACGACAGCCGAGAAAGGGAGAGAGACAGGGAGCCGTTTGAGCGGGAGCGGGAACGCGAGCGAAAGGACCTCCGGCCTCAGCAGCAGCAGCAGCAGCAACAGCAGCAGCCCCTGCTCCTACAACAGCCCCTACAGCAGCAGAGAGACTGGGAGCCCGAACCCAGAGACTGGCCCGGCAGGGGACGGGAGCCCCTGCTTATGCGCCCTGGCCGCGAGCCTCTCCTCAGGGAGCGGGATATCAGGGACAGGGAGCGTCTGCTCCCTGAAGGACTCATCCAGCAGCACGAACGGGAGCGGGAGAGGGAGCGGGAGAGAGACGGCAGAGGCGGCGATCGAGAGAGGGAGAGGATGATGCTGATGGACCTACCGCCCCACAGCGACCCCAGGGCTCCAGGACGAGGGGACCTGAGAGGAGACCTGCGAGGGGACATGATGAGGCAGGACAGGAGCGACTACGAGCCTCTGCTACCGAGAGAAGCCTTCAGCCCCCCAGAGCCAGAGAAGCCGAGCAACAGTCACCATCTAATGGGAGAACAACGGGAGCTGGAGAAGACGGACAGCATCGACGGTAAGAAGACCAAAAAGTGTGAAAACGTCACTTTTTTATTTTTCTAACGTGGATCTAAAAGAAATCTCTTCTGTGCATCGTTCTCAGGAGACGACGACGGGAAAGAAGACGACGTGCAGTCTGTGGCGTCTGTCGGAGAGGAGTATGAACCAATCAGCGACGACGAGCTGGATGAGATCCTTGCTGACAGTCAGAAAAAAGAGGATCAGCAGGATGACGAGAAAATTACAGGTAATAATAACGAGGACACGTACTTCAGATCGTAAAGACTATCCTCCCACGTACCTTTTTAAAGTCGCCCCCCCAATGCCGTGTGCCGACAGGTCCTCTGGACGTGATCGATGTCGACTGGTCCAGCCTGATGCCCAAACAGAAGCAGGAACCCCGAGCAGCAGGGGCGGCGTTGCTCCGCTTCACCCCGGGGGCCGTGCTCCTCAGGGCGGGCATCTCAAAGCGGCTCGCCGGGCCTGAGCTCCTGGAGCAAGTCAGAGAGGTGTGCAAGTCTGAGCTGGACGACCCCAAAGGTGAGGACGTGCTTGAAGCTGAAACTAGATTTCTGTCGCGTTTCATCAAGTTCAGTCTAGTTTTGTGTGATCCTTCCTCCTAAAACTCTGTCACCTCCGCCCTGGCAGATGCCGACAAGCTGTTTGAGCACGACCTGGGGGCCCTGAATATGGCGGCCCTGAACAGGCGGGTGGAGAGGGCGGGTTTACTGAGCAACCTTGGGCCCTGCTGCAAGGCCCTGTGCGCCCGCAGGGACTTCGCCATCCGCCGGCAGCTGCTAAAGAATGACAAGGTAGATGTCATCCAATCACTGACAGGACTGTGAATGGAATACTGCACTTAGGTTGTGTTAATATCACCTGTAATCTTTCTTAAATATGCAAAATGTGCGAGAGAGATGATGATAATTTTATTTTTCCTCCTCCAGGGCCTAACCAAGCAGTACCCCACTACACCCATGGTAGACAATGAACTGCTGCAGATGAGCATGCGTCTCTTCAGAAGGACCATGGCCGGCCAGGCCTCGGGCCTAGAGAGGCCCGACGCAGGGTCAGCACCAGCAGCGGAGGCCGCTGCAGCCGACGGTGGTAGTAAGCTGAGCACGGCGCAGCCTGAGGTGTGTGTGTCCTGAGAGAAACGGGCCTACCGAGTAAAACGCGTGAAAGTGCGAGCTTTGTAAGCCTTCACCCCTCCTCGCCCCTGACTCTGTCCCTGTCCATGACATACCTAGCCTTTTTAGCCATGAGAGGGAATAAAGAAAAAAAAAAAAACAGCAACATTGTGAATCTTACTCAGTTATGCTTTACATGTTTTGGATGATCTGCAAGTGCTGTGCCATAGACTACTGGACGTCCCAGCCTATGGAGGTGTGTAACGAACCGTGTACGTGAATCATAAGACGCGCCTGAAGCGACGTCGTGTTCTGTTGTGCATTGCAGTGTTTTTAGAGCAGCATTTTAACTGTCCGTTTCACCTGCCTAACCAAGTTCATGCGACTGTTTTGTTTTCACATACTGTGCATTTGGTTTCTACAACTGTGCATTAAAATGGTTAGATGTTGATTTTCCTAACGGGTCTTTTGCTTTGTACGAAGTGACTGTTCAGCCTTCAGATAATGCGACGCCCGATGTTACAGCTATTGTTTTAAGCTATCTGCAGAGCGAACCGACAGCGTTTGCTGCAGAGTGTTACCGACCAACAACACTGAGACATCCTGCAGGGACTTGAATGAATGTTTCTCCCGAGTAAGCACTGCCAAACTATTCCTCCAGTGAATGTAATTTGTTCTGTCAAGTCTTTTTGGAAACATTATTGCTTTTTTGCTTGATGTATTTGTTTTGAATGGTTTGGCAATGTCTCCCTGAAATGAACTGCAGTGAGCGCAGAGCACGCTATAGACTGCAGAGTACCAGATCTCCAACACTGTCATGTGGAATTCCTCTTTTTTCCCCCCCAAAAACGTGTTCCCAATAGGAAAAGACACTAGACTGCTAAGATAACAATGACTGGAAAGATAATTATTTTCAAGCTCATATCATGTCTCTGTGTTAACCCCTGCCCCCCGCCCCCCAGCCAGAGTCACAATAAACTGACTTTCACAGGTGGATAAACTGTGACACTTGATAAAGAGCAGGTTGTGCATGCTGTGAGTGCTTGGACGCAAATTCAATGGACAAACCAGCTTCATTGTTGCACCGAACAGCTTAAAGAACACAATAAGAATGGACGAGGCTGTTTCAACACGCCCCCTCCTCCCAGCCGTGCAAACCGTGACCTGAAATCTGAGTGACATTACAGACACGGCGAGATCGGGCTCCGATTAAGCTCACTATTTTATAGTCTGACCACAACTCTATGTTGTTGGGGAAAAAAAAAACACTTTTCCTACCACATATTTATTTTGTTTAAGGTCAGTTTTGAGATGTTAATGACATTTGGTTCAAAAATGTATTTTTTTTTACTGTAAAATAAATGTAGAATGACATTTTTAAATTGTAATGACATTGTGTCGACTAAGGACAACTGTGCATCTGAAGGAATTCAAGAGCAGTGCTAGTTTAGCAAGAGGACTGCCAGTAGATGCAGACTATTGCATTTTGAGGTAAGTGCTGTGTTTGACTTAGAAGCACACCCTCTGTAGGGAAGTGTCACTTTAGCCTCTTATTAACTGTTCCTACAGTCCTGCAGAGGAATTGCTACATATAGCAGATTTGCCAAAACCAGTTTATGCAATGGCGTTAACGTGACAGCTACTGGACATCCACTTTTTGTGAATGGTGGGTATTGCACATGCTGCTAAACAGATTCTAAGCCTTTAATACAACTGCAGCGGCCCAACTATCACGTGACCACCTTATTCACGTACGGCGGCGGACAGCGTCGTTTAAAAGAATGACAGATAACTACTACATATTACATGTTACACGCAACCCTAAGCAAAAGACACCAACATAAGCATACAGTTCGCGTAACAGCCACAGAAAACTAGTCTTTTAATGACTAATAATTTATTATTTTGTTAAATATTTTTAAATTGCACCTGAGTTTGATTTTCTGTTTCCTTAGTCTCACACACTGCCCTGTTCATCGCTACAAATATTAACTACGCGGCTGTGTCGAACCAGGCGAGGTAACAACACGCGGAACCTTCAATGGTACGTTTGTTGCTGACCGACATCACTTAAATCGGACCGGTTTCCTTTACCCACAATACTCCGCCTCAGATCCGTCCTTCCGATTTCCGCCTCACTACGAGACGAAGTGAGTATTTTTTTCGGAATTTATATGTCTACAATCTAACACCATCCTGCGATATTTAGGCCAAAATTAAATACACAACTGCACCATCCGCACATATTAACGCTCTATTGTCTCTTATTTTAGTGTTTTGATGCGGTTGAACGTCTCTAAAGACGACTAAAAGCGACTATAGCGTTGACTCGACCGGAGTGGCTTCGTACTGCCTAGCTGCGCAGTGCTAACACCTTGAATGAGCTGGAAACTCTGTTATATAGTAAAACAACGTAAAGCCTTAGGCACTGGCACTAGTGCTGTTGCTGTTTTAACACAAATACTAATATTTTTCCACATTAGCCAGCACGTTAGCATGCGCTACAAATAGCGTTACACCAGCCAGTTTTATGCTAACACCTACGGGTGCCGGGTTGAGCTGTGCATGAACAGATTCACGTCAGAAAAGCCGCGCTGAGTATGTTTTTAGAAAGTGCACGCGTAAAATCGCCGTCAAACACCACGTTCACGCATTAACGTGCTCATGTTGTTTTGTAGATGGCCCCAACCAAGAAAGGAGAGAAAAAGAAGGGGCGTTCAGCCATCAACGAGGTGGTGACCAGAGAGTACACCATCAATGTCCACAAGCGCATCCACGGAGTGTGAGTACTACAGGAGACTGAGGAAATGCTTGATGCTTGAACACTTAGTGGTATCTCACTTGTATTAGCTAACGGCTAAAGTGTTGATTTGCCTTTGTTGCTTTCCACTTGCATTTAATCCAAAACACCTTTTAATTGATGTGTACATGTGATTTTGGAGTTTGCCAGTGTTTAGATGTCATGTAGCCATGCTGCAAGTACAAGTGGCATCACAACCATTTCATGTGTCAGTGATTCTCTGAAATAGTGGATATTAAAGCACATGTCCATAAAGTTACACAGCAACAGTTGAGATCAAATTTGGTACCGTTTAATGAAATTGCAAAATAATTCACCGTTGGAGTTCAGTCACTTCTGGATGATTAAAGGTGACGTCTTTTTGCAGGGGTTTCAAGAAAAGGGCCCCCCGTGCCATCAAGGAGATCCGCAAGTTTGCAGTGAAGGAGATGGGAACTCCTGATGTCCGCATTGACACTCGCCTCAACAAGGCAGTGTGGAGCAAGGGCGTCAGGTGAGATGGTGCACTGTTAATACGCGTGTTAGAAAAGACCGAATGGCAGAACGGGCTCAGTGATGTTTTGATCACAACAGAGTAGTCGGTGCATTTTATTTGTAATCAAACCAGACTGCGACAAATGTAAACCTGTTATCACTCAACACTGTTCTCCGCTGATTCTCAGGGACAAACAGCATAATAGGCATTTTGATAATCAGCCATTCACTTCTACTTACAGTGAATTCTTCTTTTTATGCAATGTGTAAGATGCAGGGTGGAGCGTGCAGCACTGGCTGTTACTTAAAATCAGTTGAATTTAACACGTGACTGGGTTTTCACTGCCTCAAACACATGAAGCTTCAACGCGTGGTGCGTGAAAATACACGCCGTTGACCTTTACAGCACACAATAGTGCAGGAATGTGATGAAGTGAATTACAATATGCCAGGAGTTGTCTTTGTAATGCTGGGGAAGTCCAAATCTCTCGGTACCAAAGATGTTACTGTAAACGCCAACAAGGGGTTCCTTCTGTAGGGACACAACCGAGGCTGGTGTCACGTCTATCAGAGTCTGAAGGCTGTGCTCATCGTTGAATGACTTGGTGCAAGAGGCTGCAAGATGAAAACTCCAATCTGCATAACCTATGAGACAGTGCTGAGGGGCTAACAACAAATCATTTTAGTGCATCACAAAGCTCATTGCACAGTGCTTAAATCACCATGGTTGTTATAAGCCTTATTTAAAAAAACAAATACTGAGAAGTTGACCCAAACTCTAAAATGAACTTTTAGAGCGATGCCACACACGTCTGTGGCTTATGTACAAAATGCAGTAGCGTATCTCGTAGCATGCATTTAGTGAAGGTGGTGCCCATTAACATGTGTGTTGTGCAGGAACGTGCCGTACAGGATACGCGTACGGCTGTCCAGGAAGCGTAATGAGGACGAGGACTCCCCCAACAAACTGTACACCCTGGTCACATACGTTCCTGTCACCACATGCAAAGGTAAATATGCCACTAACCCACTTTTCCCACATTGACTCAGTGAAGCGAAAAATACATTTCACTAATTTTTCCCTTTGTTTTTCCAACAGGTCTGCAGACAGTCAATGTTGATGAAAACTAACTTTGTCCCCTCTGCGAGTGGAATAAATGAAATAAAAGGACCTCGTGTCATGTGTCTTTTGTCTCAGCACAGAATGTCTTCCTCTATTTTGGGTGTTGCTTCAATTTAGATTAACAGTTTTGATCATTGCGGAAGAATGGACTAGAAACACTGCCTCAACAGTAATGCTAATCCCTAAGAAGTATCTCATGTCAGAACCTGCAAACAAAAGTAGTAATGACATACCTGTTGTGGACTGCCTCTACCTTTTTCATGGTGTGGACTGCTGTTTCTGGGATGGAGTTGGACTGTCACTTTATTACACAGCAAAGGGATATTTCATTTGTAGTCTATAATGCCTTTAAAGACTGTGTGCAGTGCTCATATAGATACTTGGGAGCAAGCAGAAAATGTGTTTCAGTCAAAATTCAGCTTCATACGCTGTTTAATCATGATTATACAATGAGACATTGCATCTGATCCTTTTATTAAGCAGGTTATTCAAGGACAAATTGCTATACCAATAGTGAGACACCCTGCAGACAACTGTTGGTACTGAAAGGGACAGTCAGTGCATGGAAATACGGCCTTATTCGAGTAAAATAACGAAGTATCCTGGTCTATGCATGCAGCATCCATCACTGCATTAGACAGGAGCATACACAGCCTGTAGCAGCTGTGGTGCATGTCAGCAGTGAGGGTGCGTCGCTGCGCCGCCGCCGCTAGAGGGCGCTACTTCTCTACCAGCAGTCGGATGTTGTGAAGCACAGGGACGCAGCAAGCTAGACGCGATGGCATCGTCCAGCATTTTCTCCAGAGTTTGCGCGGCTGTGAAGTAGCTGGAACTCAACGAGGAGGTAGGACACGAAGCTTCCCCGGTGTCGCGTCTGCTTTGATATGTCGAATTAGCTTCGGCGACGCAGACCAGCGCGGTTCAAGTTGTCTTCTTCACGTCTGCCCACTGTCTGGGAGGGACAGGTGTGGCTAGCTGGTGGCTAACTGACCCACCAGCTAGCTAGCTTAAATTCAGTTAACGATAGCCATTATGTTTGAATACGTTAATACTAATCTGTGGTATCTTTTGGCATTTAAACCGAAAGGCTAGTCGTTAGCTGTTAGCTATAATTAACACTCATTTATAGCTAATCAGTTCAGCCTCTGCAGCTAACTCATACTAACTTATTACGCATGTAACGTCGGGTTGCTTCTAACCAACGCGCTAGCATCAGTAATAGTGTTAGGAACAGATACGGAAGCTAACAGCTAGCTTGTCATGTGCAGCTTTCAGCTTGCGGTCTGTCTGCCTGTCTGTGTGTCCAGGTGGGAGCGCCGCGCAGTGTTTCCATGGCCGTCGGCTGAGGGGCGAAGCGATGCGGCACCACTGGCTGCTCCTCGGGGCTTGCGGCTGGGTGCTGCTCATCCTCATGTTCGTCAGCAAGTTCATCAGCTTCAGAGCTGTTGACGGTAAGCTGTGGTTTGCTACTGTTGATTACTACATTGAAATGGTTGTAGGGGGACATGTGATCAGCCTGCTCTCACAATGTGTTTCCAGACTATGGAGAGAGGGCTGGCGGGCAGAGTTGGACAGTGCCGGGCACCAAGGTGGTTAAACCCATACCTGCTTCCAGCCCAGAGAAAAGCCCTCCAGAGCCATCCAACCAGGTGATCAGTGCAGCTCACTGCTAATGCATTCCATCACAGACTTGACTGTTTTTATATTAAGAATCAAATGTGTACGTCCCAGCCCTCAGCGGTACCCACATTGGCAGACTGGCAGGCGGTCACCGAGAGGCGGATCGAGTTGCTCTCAACCGTCTGCAAGAACAGCAGCCTCAGGAATTTGACACACGTCTCCATCAGCAAGTTCGTCCTGGATCGCATCTTTGTCTGCGACAAACACAGGATCCTGTTCTGCCAGACGCCTAAAGTGGGCAACACACAGTGGAAGAAGGTCCTCATTGTGCTCAACGGTAAATATGGGTAGTATGAATGGAATGACAGCGGACACTTAGTCCACTGATAAGGAACGGCTAATAAATACAACTTGGGTCCTTGCGTGTTAGCTGTTCAAACGTGGGCAAAGCACGGAACAGACGCTGTGTATTGGTTTTTACTTGATTCCGCTGATGATTTATGTCTTTAACATTGACAGGAGCATTCTCCACTGTGGAGGAGATCCCGGAAAACCTCGTCCACGACCATGAGAAGAACGGCCTGCCCCGCCTGTCGTCGCTCACACCGCAGGAAATCACTCACAGGTGAGTGTGAGAGATCCCGGGATACACCTGTCTGCAGGTGTGTGTGTGTTCCTGTGTGATCCTTTACTGTTTTCTCACAAACCCGTGTGTGCCCCCGACAGATTGAACACCTACTTTAAGTTCTTCATCGTGAGAGACCCCTTCGAGCGCCTCATTTCTGCATTCAAGGACAAGTTTGTGAAGAACCCGCGCTTCGAGCCCTGGTACAAGCACGACATTGCCCCAGCCATCATCCGTAAGTACCGCAAGAGCCACCGCGACAGCGAGCACGCCGCCTCGGGCTTGCACTTTGAGGACTTTGTCCGTTACTTGGGTGACACGGAAGGGCGCCACCGCATGGACCGGCAGTTCGGCGAGCACATTATCCACTGGGTGACTTATGCAAACTTGTGCGCGCCGTGTGAGATACACTACAGCGCGGTGGGCCACCACGAGACGCTGGAGCAAGATGCGCCGTACATCCTCAAAGCGGCGGGCATCGACCAGCTGGTGTCCTACCCAGCCATTCCTCCGGGCATCACCCGCTACAACAGGACCAAGGTGGAGCACTACTTCTCAGGCATCAGCAGGCGGGACATCAGGCGCCTGTACGCGCGTTACCAGGGTGACTTCCGCCTTTTCGGCTACCCGAGCCCGGACTTTCTACTGAACTAAAACGATTTAACACTGACTAAAAGTTCTCATCGTCTTTGTTTTACTGAGACGGAGCTGTATCGTAGCTGACTGACAGGCCTAAACAGCTGGTATGCAGTATATTGCACACTGTAGTGTTTTCCCAGTGGCTGAGAAGTGCGTTGTATGTTGATGACTGAATTATCCTCATGCGTGGGAGAGGTGTGCAGGCCCGGTACCCTGTAAATGTAGCTGTTTCACTGCACTGTACGGATCACCAGTTTCAGCAGTTTCAGTTCAGTCTTCTCTGTACTTCCTGCCATCATGCCAGACATGTAAGACACCTGTATCAGGGATGCTCGCGGCAAGAGTGCAACCCGATCTGATTGGATATTGATATTTTTCAGTGGTGTTTTTATGTAATGCAAATCAGCGCTGACTTTGTACATTTCCTTTTGCCTCGTGGCGGCCTATTAATGTCTCATAAGACGGTCAACTGCTCTTCAGATATTGTAAAACGGCACCTAAATGGTTGAAATACAGACTCTCACCCTGAAACGGAGACTTCCATCCCCGACCCATGCTGTAGCCATCGTGCCGGTTGCTCTGCCTTTTACTGAAACTGCCCTGAAATGCTTCTGACCCCCATCTACTCAGCCGTCACCCGCACCGGGAGGTTGAAGGAAGCCGGCGCTGGGTTTTAAAGGGTCACTTTTGTACCAGAAACGTCTGTGTAAATGTTCTTAACATGACTCGCAACTCAACATTTGTATCACACGTTGCTATTTATAATATTATTAACCTGCTGACCGGTGGCGCAAGCAGTGCACCGCCTCCCCGGAATCACCTGCCGACCTTTTGGACGGGGGAGGTGATAACACAAGGACAAAACTAGTTAGTAATAAAGTTCCATGTGAAATAAAGAACAACGTGCTCTTACTTTGCTGCCTCCTGACTGGGAAACACATGATTCAAACACACTTCAGTGCTCCTCTTTCGTTTGCATTAACAGCATAAAGTCAGAAAAGGGGGCAGCAGTGCATGTGTCACTCCTGCAACAAGACCGAATATCCACAAGGTGGCAGTAGACTATTTTTAAAGAGCTGGCTGCTCGGCGAAGACGCTCAGTGAACCCTCGCATAAGACTGTTACGTTGACATTTGAGCCATAAGAATAAGGGCAAAACAGGGATCTCATAGCTGCATGTTGGCAACAAACAGCAAGACGAGGCGGGGTGGAACAGGATTTACATCACTGGTGTCACCTGTGTAAGCTGACCCTATGGCAGACAGGTTTAAGTTGATTTACAGAGCTTAAGTCTCAGTTAAGTGTCTCAATGGTTGCATTGAGTGCCCTAAGTTAAGACTTTGTGCTTGCATGCTCGCCTCTGTGTGTGTGTCTCACTGTGGCTGTCAAGGTTGCCTCTCATCCAGTCCGACTGGTTCATCCAGCCCCCCCACCAGTCATTTGAATGTTGCGCTGAAGTTTGTTTAAGCAAAAGGTCGGTTTTGTGTGTTCGGCAGTGTCATCGTGGAACGGCGCAGCTCAACACTTTCCCTCCAGGGCTGCAAAAAAAACAAACAAAAAAAAAGAATATCCTGCACATGTGACCATATAACCTCATATGCACCATAGGTGCAGGCCTTGAAGAACTCAGTATTCCATGCGTTGATCTGCCTGATGGGAAGCTGAGGCTGCAGCTCAGACACGCTGCCTGCTCGGGCCTGCTCAAGCTCTCACATAATTAATATTATTTAGGAGGTAATTATCAGGCATCTTCACACAGGACGCTGACAAACATCACCGATCACACTTAAAAAACATGCTGGGATCGTTTTAATTATAAGGCTTCAGAGAGTATCACAATTAAAAGTTCTAGTTTTAAAGCCAGTTCAGTGCATTTGGAAGTATTAATGATGAAATGAATTGGGTTTTAGTGTGTTCCTCGTGCCCCCACGCTGCTCCCCAGACTCCACTGTGGGAGCCACTGCGCGGACATAACCCAGCATCCCTCCCCCTGAGGTTGCCCGCTTGCCACACCCATGATTATCAATATTGATACTGGAGTCGAACGTGCGCATGTCCATAAAGGATGCTGTGCGCGGTGTGTGTGTGTGTGTGTGTGTGTGTGTTGGAGGGGGTAGGGGGTCCGCTCCTGTCTGGCTCTATTTATCCCAGCTGCCCTCCTGCGTGTGTGATCTGTTTATATACTAACATGCAGGTGGATACAGAGGCGGTTAGGTGCGTGTGGACAGTGCAACACGGCTCATCTCGGCATCCATGCTTGATGTATCGAGGCCCAGCCCTTTTCTTTCTGTGTGAAGCCGACCGGCTTCCTGTGTTTGTGCGGTTCTCAATCAGAGCTGCGTCAAGTCGCACAGGCGCAGGCAGGGTAAAACCGGAAACGAAGCAGTCTCACTTTCAACATAAAAGAGGAGACGTGAACAAACATTAGGCTTGAAGGCGCTGAAAGCAATTTGCAATTTGGAAACTTTACGTTATCATACAAGGAAACTGGTTAATGATTGTAGCATTTTACTCATTCATAGAACTCTGTTAATATTGGGCAATGTCCAAGCCACCAAATATCCATAATGTAAGTGATGAATAGGTAGAAAGCTAGATACAGATTATTAATGTATTCATACATTTAACTGCACTGAAATGCAATTTTGAGATACTTGCACTTATTTATTTCAATTAAATACTACTATTGCATTTTTATCCATATTGCCATCTATCTATCCATCTATACTCTGCCTATATTGCCGCTTTCTACTCAATAACAATAACTAACTGACATAGAAATGTGTTTGTCACATTAAATTTAAGTAAGTTTAGTTATTCTTTAACCTTTGTCATGAATTAAACTCGAATTAAATCAGGCCCACTTTTACACACTTAGGTGTAATTCAATATTATAATGTATAAAGGACTTTAAAATGCTCAATACTGTTTTAATGATCATATTTTACAGAATGTGCCTGTCCATTGTCCTGCATAAGATCTGGTTACTAAAAGCAAAGATATTGCTAAAATTTTTCCTTATGCAGAGGCCCATGGCTCTTAAACCAAGCCGACAATATCCATATTGTTGACCTTCCAGTGTAATTCCTGTTTTAATGATACCCTGGTGTTTCGGTGTTTTTGGTCGTTAAGAGTAAAACTGGATTCATAAATGGAGGCTTTTATGTTGAAACTCCTCGGCGGAAGTGGATGTTTCCGGTCCGGCTTGACGCCAGTGGCACAAGCTGGGAGAGAGCGGACAGGGAGCCCGCTGCTGCCACCTCAACATGGAGTAGCGAGATCCCAGCATTGAGTGCTAAGAAGCGGACCCCACAGAGAGGAACACGCGGCGGCCTGTGCCTCATTTCCCCGCCGAAGCTCCCGCAAATGAGCCAGCGGCGGCCCGGCTTTGTTCACGCTTAGGAAAGCTCGGCTTTTATTTGAAAGATGGCGAACGACTCTCCGGCTAAAAGTCTAGTAGACATAGACTTGGCTTCATTGCGGGTGAGTGTTGCCGAACCGAGCCTGTGTTTTATTGAAATTTTCAGCCGTTTTGCTGTCTTTTCTTTAACCCGCCTCGACAAAACACGCAACCACAGCTCGGCTAGCGTTAGCAAGTCTCCCACTGCTCCCCAAAGCGTCCCTTCTTGTTAGAGCTCCAGTGTTGAAAATGACCGCTGAGCCGTAGCGAGGTGTTGCCAGTGTCTGCTTTTCCTTTGTTCGAGATGCATTTGGCATGTAGGGCAGACCAGGGCGCAACAGCTGGCTCACACCGGACTGTGTTGTTCAGAAAAGAAAATCCATCGCCACAGCTTTTTGTTCCCACCGAATCACCTCTCTGTCTTTGTCTTTTCAGGATCCAGCTGGGATATTTGAATTGGTGGAGGTAGTTGGAAATGGCACCTATGGACAAGTATACAAGGTTGGTTGGAGGCGCAGTGCATGGCCTGGTCCTGTTTTCACTGTGTTGTGTTTTTTTTTTTGTTTTGTTTTGTTTTGTTTTGTTTTTCCTGATGAAGCCTGGGAACAAAAGGAGCTGACATTAAAATGTATTGGAGATGCTGCTGGCGATCCAGCTGAAATAAACAGTGGTATGTGAGGTTGGAGTTTCTAGTAATCTGATCTTGTTTTGGTATCGGTGTGATCAGAGTCCGGTGTTGTCCTAAATTCAGCCGGGAGGTGTGTGTGTGTGTGTGTGTGTGTGTGTGTGTGTAAAGGGTGAATCAGACAGTCTACAGTCTGATGCATCACCGATCTTACATCACCTGCCTTACTGAAAACTAGGTGAGGAGGCACGGATGGAGAAACAATATGTCACAACCCCGCCGGCCTGCAGCTCGGCCATCCGTCTTTGAATATTTTTAAAAACAAAACCATAATCTTATATCAGGACTTTTCCAGCTCAGCAGATGGGAATCCCACATCTCTGGGCCATCTGCTCTTGGTGTCACATTACCCCCCCCCTCCCCAGCTGAAAATGAACGTTGCGGCTGCTGAAAGACGCCGCCAAGGAGCGAGGTAAAGGCGCAGATCTCTCGCGTGGAGGTCGACGATGTGGTCGCCCTGCTTTTAAATGAGGGATGGCCTCGGATTGGAGAGGCATCAGGACTAGCTCGGTGGTGTAATCGCCCTCCTTGTGTTGTTGTTGCTGCTGCAGCTTGCTAGTCAGCGGAGGCTCCATCTTGCCGCCTGCTGCTACACTCCTTAATGACAGTTAACCACATACCTATAGGATATGCAGACATCTAGCTCGCATGGGCTGTGAGGAGGCTAGCAGAAGCAGGCTAGCCCAAAAAAACCCCATCAATTCGCTTGTGCACTAAGCAGTGAGCTAAGCTGAGTGTTTAATTCTGACAGCCCACAGTGCTCCAGTGACCTGCATTCAATCCCCTAGTGCAGTGAACTTCCAAGATCCCCCCCCCCCCTCCTCCAATGCACACACACACTCCCTGCCTCAACTCCCAGAGCGAACCCATCTGCATGCATGTGCTCATACGAACGCCCCACCTGAAATCGGCCATGTGCCGCGCAGAGGGAAGGAGCGGATGATTGTCGTTAGGGAGTGTGATGCTCGCACGCTATCTTCCCACCAGATGGGCTTTGAGCCGGGCGTAAGGGACGGAGAATTACTGCCCCTGCCTCTTTTTGTCCCTTTTTAATCTCTCGCTCCATTCACTGTCCAATGCTAATTCTATTTGCGAGTCGCCGCTGTGTGGGAATGGAGCTTTTTCAAGAGAGGGGCCTGTCAGATTAGCCCGCAGTTGACACAAAGACGCGGTCGTAAACAGCCCGCGCGAGATAAGCCAAACTGTCTGCGGTGAAGCCGTAGCTTAGTAGCCCAACGCTGCAGCAAGCCTGCTCCCGATCGGCCTTCGATCGGTGCACTGGCTGTCATGTTAACCAGTTGAATGAGCATGTGGCCTGTGAGCATGTGCAGTGGGAGGGGAGGGAGGAAGGGAGGGGGTGGTGGTGGCTGCAACTGGTAGAAGAGCAGCTGTCCAGTTCCAGACAGAACCTGCCCACCGCTCTCACAAAGCTGAGCTTGTCCCCTCGCTCTTTGGGTCTCTCAGTCCGTCAGTCAGTTGGATCCACAGAAAGGAGGAGTTTGTCTGCAGGGTTTCAAACGCCAACCGACTGAATAATCACAACAGCCCCCCGACTGAAAACGGGGTGGAGTTTCTTCACCCACTGAGGCCTTTTTCTGCTTTGTCAAGCACTCGGTCACAGACTGCAAGGTCCTTTTTAGATAACACAATGCGACCAAGCTTCTCTCCTCTTTGATTTGTGGTGACTTTTGATTCCTTTGAGTCCCTTCCCTCCTGGCTGTTTTTCGTTATCGAAGGCCGTGTGATGTCTGACCCTGATAAATATTGGATTTTAAGCTAGTTTTCACAACAAATGTCCAGTGTGTCGTTGCAGTTTGTGCGTTTCTCACATCACCAGCGAGCTGATCATGACCTATTGATCGGTTAACCTCACATGATGTATACCAGTGTCAGTATTCTTCATAAAGACTGCGCCATGAGAACACGGGGGCTATTTGTTTTGCACGCTTCTCATTGACTAGTACTCAGAATCATTTTTGATGCATTGCTGCATGTTTCTCTGCCTCTGGCTCCAACTGTTGCAGATTACATGTGTTTTTTTCACCCTGTAATGCAGAAAAATGCATTTCAAAGGTCTGTTTTCATTATTTTATCAGTTATGATGATTCACGCCGATCACTGCTGACCCACGATCAGATCCCCCTATAACCTATATATGCACCTCCAACCAGAGAAATGAAAGCACCGAGCTGTTCTCTCAGACCCCGAGAAGCCGTGTCAAGGCTCTTGTGGCCATGCTGCGCTGCTGGCTCCCCAGCTGCACCCTCTGCCAAGAGGGCAGCCGTTGCCCCTGGAGGGGTGCCAGATTACAGTCAACTTCTGAAAACACAGCACAGCAGATTTCCGAGCGGCCGCCATAATGAATATTACAGTTTATGGCTCAAAAGCCCCTTTTTTAAATAAATAAATAAATAAATAAATCCCTTCATTTAGCTTTAGCTGTTTGGATCTTAAAGCAGGCGGTTGATCCATGTTTGCTGTAAATTACCATTCACTGGCTGCATTACGGCAAATGTTTGCCGCACACAGGTGGCCTCGCGATTCGTCATTGTAAAATAATGCATCTGTATCCAGACTCTTTGAAAGCGCTGCACACAGAGCTCCCCTCCCTCCCTCGCTCTTTATCAGCTGGCACGGACCCAGCTGGCTCTGCGGTCTATCTCAGGTACCTCGCTGGATGTAGGAATTAAAAAAAAAACCCAACAAAAACCCCATAAGGAGTAATGATAATACAGAAAAACAACATGATTCTTCAAATTGTGTGTGGTATGCAGGGAAGATCCCCTCCGCTCTACAGTATGGCCATATATAGTCAGGCCCGAGGCACCAGGGCCCCCACTGACCTGCCTCCCTGTCTGCTATGCATTCATGGGGTGTGCCAAAGCTGTGCCCACCAGTGTTTTCATACCGCCATGTCCCCGTGTTTCATGTGCACGCAAGTGTGTTTATCCAATTGAAGCGACTGGGAGGGGAGGAGGAGGGGGGGCTTATGGTGCACACACCATCAAGGCCATGTGGCTGAAGCGTAAAGCAGCAAGTGGAACGATAACATCCAGTGATGTCATGCGCTAAGCGAGCTAATTGTAGCTCAGCAGCACAGTTCTACGTCTCCTTCCTTTTGTTTACTCCGCCATCCTTAGGGGCAGCCTCGCCCCTGCCCTCAGGACAAGAAGCTCCGTTCTCAGAGGGGGCCGGCGATGCCCGACAGGCACAAGGGGTGGGAGCTGCTGCTGAGGAGGGAGCAGAACCTCTCGCGCAATCTGCTTAAATGCCCACCAGTGCCATATGGCGAGACTGGCGCTTACCTCAGGGCAGCGGCTATCAGCAATTGAAGCAGCAAGGCGCTCCGAGTGTTTGTTGAAAACAGAAGAAATGGAGGATTGTGGGTTTTGCGAAATAAACTGAGCCAAGTGAGCAACCAGCCAGGTTGCAGATCAAAATGGCCGATGTCACGACGGCGCATCGGCTCGCCAAAGAGCGGGCGGGAAATGATGTCTGACTGAGTTTAATCCTCGTCCACACCTGGGCCACAGCCCGCGGGGCACCCAGCCTCAGTCCAGTCGCTGATGGGACATGGGTGTTATGAATTAATGATGATCACATCTGCTGTGTTAGAATATAACAAAGCTTTTTGTGCAAGTACTCCATGTTTTGTTGTACAGCGTGCAGGAATGTAGGTCTTTGACTGCTTTGCCAGTCAAATGAACCTGACTGACTGAAACTACTACTGACTCGTTCCTGGCAGAGCAGTGGGTCAGCTGCCACTGCAGGACCATGTGACAGCGCAGGGCTCGCCTAATGAATGACTCTTGCACAGGACCCATCACGGGAGCGCGGCTGCTGATTGGCAGCGGCAGAATCGGTCAGAATCGGGGGTGGGGCGTTGAACGTGTCACCCACCCCTGCAGCCAGGGGGCCAGGGTCCCATATTGTACTCGCTCTCTCACTCTGTGATCCACGCACAGGCGAGCATGTACAGTCATTTGGGCTCCATTTAAATAGCCGAGAGGCATGTGTGAGCTCAAGTCAACGCGGCGGCGCTCGCAAACGCACACTCCTCCGCTCTGGCTGACACTGTGCGTCTCTTTTGTCCCCCCGTCTCCCCCACAGTGACCCTCTCCCTAATGGGTGTCACAAGACCCGCAACGTCCCCTGACTGGCCACGCCGCCTGAACAAAACTCTCTGTGTCTATGTTTGAGTGTGTGTGTGTGTGTGTGTGCGCAGCTCATTGAGCCACCTCATTACTGGAGTGTGTTGAGATGAGACACAAAGGCGCTGGCAGACGAGACAGTCTCCTGCCTGTCTTCCTTCAGTTCCTCTGCTTGACAGCTCTTTTCTCTTGGAGATCACGTTTCCTTAAGAAACATCTTGTTTTAATGTGCTAATGCGAAGGGGGGGGGGGCACCTCAGTTCAAATCAGCTGGGGGAGTTTCTCAAGACTGAACCCTCGCTCTCTGAGTTTTACTCCTAAAGCCTCGAAGCGCTGCTGAAATATTTAAATTCGGTCCGGAGGAGAGTCTCCACCGTGCGCCTCTGATCCCTGCCGGCAGCGAACCACCGCACTGCAATCAATAGACGCACAGTCACATTAACAGACCTCCCCGCGTGAGACTCTTATTCAGCAGGCCGTGCTGGCTCTCTCCCTCCCATTCACGTCATCCATCCGCCCTCACAGCCACCCCGCTCGCCTCTGCACCGACTCTCTGTCTTCTATCCTCCGTCCAGTCTCATCGCTGGGCGGAGAATAGAAGCAGCTCCGCTCACCTTACTTCTCTAGGGGAGTGCCAGAGTGGAGGCAGCTGTGTGTGTGTGTGTGAGAATTGGGTCAGTGTGCTGGTATGCAGCGGCATTATGAAGCGGTGGAGCCCAGGGAGGCACTGGGGCAAGGCACAGCCCTGGATGTCATGTGCTGCCGCTTACTGCTGATCGCTGATCGCATCTGACGCGCGACGTGGACGGTGGAGGTTCGCACGTGCAGGCGGAGGCTGTGACCTCCCTGCTTATCACCTGCTGTCCGCCACCTTCTGTCCACCCACCTACTCACTCCGCCAGTTCAAATGTCACCTCAGATCTTCGCGCGACCCCTCGTGCCAGGAGGGTCATCCATCCCTCATTACCACAGCCCTGCTGGCTAACAGTCGTCCCCCCCCCACACACACACATACACATATCAGTGACCTTTCGAAGAACTAACCAGTGGCACCCAGCCGTTTCCTCCCGCCCTCGCTGTGTGAACCAATAACACGAAACCCCAGTTTGTTTTGCACCTACATGGCCGGTTAGAGAGCGCGCCGCTCGGCTTCAGCGCGGTGTTGAGCAACAGCAGCGTGAGCCAGGAGTCCTGTTGGTGAACAACAGCAGGTTGACCTGGTTAGAAAGCCAGCCAGCGCTTTGAAATGGCTGCTGAGCGGGACTGATCTTACATCGATGTGAAAGACGCGGGGAGGGAGAGGTTCTTTGTGTTCTGGTCAATCAGGATGCAGATACGAGCCTGCGCGGAGAAGCGCATGGGAAACAGTACCCCCTCCTCCTCTTTGTCCACACCGGCTCTGCGGGCAGATCGCTAACAACGCCGCTGAGCATTGCCGCTCACTCCCGTTAAGTGAACATCCACCCTAAAAACACAAATCACCGGCTTCCAAACAGCCATCTCCGACTGTTTTCCACCCAGAGGTACTGAAACCATCCGCGGTAATGGCGCAGTGTTGCGGACGCTGTGGCGGCACCTGAAGTGCTTTGATCGGCTCTGTGGACGGTTTCTAGCTCATCCATGCTCGCGAAATAATGCACGTTTAATGGGAAAGTTGAAAATCGGCAAACCACTTATGTCAGCACTCAGTTTACTAGAGCCCCGCTCGTCGAGCAGAACTGAGATTACCGCTCCACGGTGCTGTTGAGTGAGCGCTCACGGAACTGGTGCATTTTGTTTTAGGGTAGATTTGAACTTAATGTCTCTGGCTCTAAAGGCAATAAGTCAGTCAGTGGTTTAGTGCTGAGCTGGAGACGGGCCAGCAGCACATCTGGCCGTGGTTAAGAGGAGCTGCGATGGGAGGAGTGGAGATGGAGGCCAGGGAGGGCTGAGTGATAGCTCAGTGCCTCAGATAACCCCTCCGCAGCCACGCCCTAGCTGGCTGCTTCAAGGGGGCCCTTTAGAGCCCGGCCACAGCCCCTCCTGTGGACAACCCAGGCCTGTTCCAAGGGTCTGTGTAACAGGGGCCCGACCGCAGGACAAGAGCTGAAACAATCCTCTGATTATAGAGTAGCCGCTCGGAGGAGAACCTAATCCTGAACAGCTTTATAATTGAGCAGAACGATTGTTTTTCAAGTTTCTCAGTTTCATCGTTCACTGCATAGATTTGTGTTTTGGACAGTCGGCACATCAAAGCAGGACATGTGAGGTCCTGACTGTGGGTTCTCTGACAGCATACATGTGAATTTCTCACTGTGTGTGGATGTTTATATCCTAAACGATTGATTAGGTAATCATAAAAATGGTAAACACATTAATCAATAATAAAGAAAATCATTATCTTTCATGTGCTCAATCTGTATTCGACCGGTTATTGGAACCAATAGCTGATCGATCGCTGCTCCTGCAGTTGAGTCACTCCGTGTGACTGAGAGGGGCATAATTCATGGCTCAGATGGCTTGACGTGGTCACCAGTATCTGTAAGAAGTTAATATTAGTGCAGCCATTGTTGAAAACCCGGGCCCCTCCCTGCCAAAGCCAAGGAGTGCCAAGGATCCGTGTCGAAACTCTCCCGTCGCTCTCAGTGGCTGCTGGGAAATCTGCCCGTAGAGGCTGAAATCATGTTTGCAGCTTGTTTTCAACTCAAGATTGATTGGAACCTCAGAGAATCCAGCGTTAACGTTGCTATTGCCGCCACATTTATGGCCACGGTTATTCATTTAGACCATCTCTCCTTCAGACAAACATCAGCCAGTTTAAGCCTCTCTAATAATGGAAGTAACCATAAGTCATGGGCCTAATCGGCAGTCAGAGCATTTATATTGTGGGTTTTTGGGGGGGGTTTTTTGAAAATGTTGTATAATTTACAATCCTCTTGAGAATTCGTGGCTGAGGAATATGTCGAATCCGATGTTGACTTTGGTGCGCTCCGTGATTTCGTTCGCCAGCCCTTCTTGGAATAACCTGCTTAATATTAGATTTGCAGGATCCTTTGAGCAAAGCCGGCGGCGGCGTGTTTCCAAACACGATTTCCAAAAAGCTCGCCTGTTTAATTTATGCATATTTGCATCGTGCGCGGCCGCTTTTGCAGGACGGTTTCGACCATAAAGTCCCTGCGTTGTTTCCCTTATTGCAGCGGACGGTGACTGAAACGCAGAGGAGATGGTGTGCAATCCAGCCACTTATCTCATTACTCACGCGCTAATGTTGTGTAACCCAGTTGTTTTGTGGTATCAAAAAGCAATAAGGTTGCGGTTCTAGATAACCCTATCTCCACCCAGAAGCCGAGGGACGGTTCGGTTTTACACAGCCATAAATTCATCCGGCTCACAGAGATGGAATCCTCGTCACAATCACGGGCCCCACTCCCTGCGACGACGCATCTTTAAATCACCCGTAAACCCAACACAAACAGACACGCTGTCATAGGTTTACGCGCGTTCACCCGGGCGCCGTCAGCCGCAGAGGTGTAAGAATTAACCGCTTCGGTTCATCAGCAGCCAAAACCAGAGATTAATGGTGTTGTTGGGGAGTCGGCGCGTTCCGCACATGCCTGGATGGCCTCTCTCTGTAGCTGTACAGTTGGATCAAAGCGAGCGTTGCCTCAGAAAAGATTCATTTCAGTGTTAGCTGTAGTGCTAATAGAGGAGGGGATGCTAAAGAGCAGAGACACAGTTGGCGTCTTCTCCTCCACCTCTTTTCTTTTGGCGCATCTTAAAGGTGCAGACTGTTTACGCTTTACTGTTTGTTTACAAATTGCTTTTCAGACTAATATGTTAATACATTTTAGAAGCTGTGAATATAGACTGTGGAAAGAAGTGGGCGTAGCCACCGTGGCCTGGCTTTGTGGGGGCAGCCATCTTGGGTTTTTTGGAGCCAGGGGTGACCATTTGGAATAGAGGGTGGAGCTGGGAGACCAGTGGGGGTTGCTTCTCACTGGAAACTGGGAACAGGTCGCCATGGTAGCGACTTGTCAATCACAAAGCAGCCACAGCCTACGGCACATCCTGCTCTGTCACCACTTTAACTCCATCTGGAAGTATGATGTTTGAAATGAGCTTCCGTTGAATCGCACAGCGTTTGGCGCGTTGGATTCAACATGTCGGCTGCCTTTAAAGACGCGGTCACTGTTAGGTGAGTGGGATGGGTCCATAAAGGGGAAATCAAGCCAACCAACCCAGTGAGATCTGTTTTACAGCTGTATCCGTCTAAAGGTTGCTAACATTCAGCGCAGCAAGCTAATGGCAATACCAGACCTAAGTATGGTGGTAGCAGTAAAACCCCTAGTGGAGAGAGCTTTTTGTATTTGTTTGTCTCTGTACCACCTGTGACCAGTGAAGCCAGCCGAGTGGACTGCACCAGCGCCGGCGGCTGGTACACGGCGAGCTGACAGCCCGTCACGTCAGTGTCAGTGTTGTTCCTGTAGCGGCGACCCCTGGGATCAAAGTGGTGTCCTCCCACCCCCCCTCCTTCCTGCCCTGTGAACAGAGAGGGCCCCTAAGCCTGTGTGGCTTTTATTGTCATAATCCATACAGTTTCAATTGACTATGGAATGCACTGGCTAAGATGGTGTTGGTGGGGTTGCTCATATCTGTGCATTTGCGTGCCCCCCCCCCGCAGCCGTGCACGCCGTGTGTGTTCGGTGTATTGACGCACGGGTCCACGCTACAGCTGCTGCAGTGACCAGCAGAGCCACTGCAGTGTTGTCCCAAAGAGGCACAAGGGGTATATCCGTTCCCAATCACGCCGGCTCCAAAATGCGTCCCATGTTTTATCTCCTCATGGGGCGGGGGGTGGGAGAGAGGGAGGGAGAGAGGCCTCTATTTCGGTCCTTTGTTTATGTAAGGAGTGGCAGCAGGGTGTTAGGAGAGCAGAGGAGTCTGGGAATGTTGGGCCTGTATAGCTTGGGAATAGTATTGCACATGTGTGGTATGTACTGCATATGGTAGCTTTACTTCTACTGTGGGACGCGGACTGTAACGGCGACGGGAACAGCTGACTGCAGTTGATTCACTGATGTGAAAGTTCATTTGACAAGCTGTTCTAAATTTACTCAGGTTCACCTTTACCGCATTGTGACTGATCCCAAGTTGGTTTTCTGTCGAAAACGCAAAGATATTCAACGTACAGCGACGGAAGCAGCTCAGAACGTTTGATTTAATCAGTTATTATACTGACATCCAGTCAGCGCAGTGACAGCAAGTCTCACAAGATGAAATCCAACATGGCGGCACCCTGCTGCTGACTGAAAAACACTCAAACAACAAAATTCCTTTTTCTTCCCAGCACATTGATTTCTCATTGTTTCAGCGTTGCAACGGAGTCAACTTGTGTTGCATTAACATCCGAAACGATTAGTGTGATGGGTCCCATCAATCAACAGGAGCTCACCTGCTTTGATGAACTGTTAACAGTTTGATTTGATGTTTAAAAAGCGAAACACTCACCTGTTCCAGCTTCTCCAGTGGCTGCTTTGATTTGTTATATCATTGAAAATGGTATATTTTGGGAGGTATACATGTGAGGAATATCAATTCATTAGTTTGCATATTAATTGACGCTGCAAGGTGTAAAAAACCCCACAAATGATTAAATGGAACTTTCTGGGATCTCTTTACAATCCACGCTCACCTCTGCTTCGTCTCTTCACAGGGGCGTCATGTCAAGACCGGACAGCTGGCTGCCATCAAAGTCATGGACGTCACAGAGGTAAGCCTGAACAACGCGGCGCTTCAGCTGGACGTCGATAGGCGCCGTTGCACAGGACGCAATGAAAGGCGAATTGCGCACCTCACATATGTTGCACCACGGTATCGGGGCTCGATTAAAGACTCATAAGTGAAGCAGAGCAGCTTTAGAACATTACACTGGGATGTATTTGAGTCTTTGCTCTTTGCCTGCACAATATTAAAATCAGCAGACATTCCATTGGATCTGACGTCTAAATGTTTTGGAGCTTACAGAGGAGAAAATGCCCTGCTCTGTAATGAGCCCCCACTTCCCCCCACCCCACCCCAGCCTCCCCATAATAAACAGCAGGGAAGGGTAGAGGCAACAGGATGCTTATTGAGTGAAGTGCGTCATTTAGCGGCCGGCGCGCTGCCCTCAGCTGTGGGAGGTCCTGTCTGCAGATGAGAGGACGCACATGCACGACCACGCACCGCACATGTGCAGAAGCACAAAGCAGAGGGGGGTTCAGAGTGGCAGCGAAGGCCAGCAGGGCCAACCACCCACACGGCCCGAATAATGATGGAGGAATATGAGTGGAACTGTACACACACACACGCACGCACACACAGGCGTGCACGTATGCACCAATAACAGGCCTCACTGGTGAACTCTGCAGGCCATCATCTTCCCCTGGGGGAGCAAAGTCTAAAGTCATCAGCTAATCGGCTGAAAGAGGCGACTCACTCACAAAGCCCGACTTGCCTGCCGCCACTCCTCGCCTGAGCCTACGTCACAATGAGTCACGCTGACATGCTGGCCCCGTTTGCGGTCGTGTGCAAAGACGCAGGTGTAAAGAGTATTTCCCAACCGTTCCCTGCTCTGCGCGACAGGGCACCGCTGTAGGTGTGCCCTCTGGACATGTAGGAACCTATAAACAATGGCTCTGTTCACTGGAAAGCCTTTGTCACACACACACACACACACACACACACACACACACACACACACACACACACACACACACACACACCTGCTGCTGTGGGTAAACTCGTTTTACAATGTTATAAAATGGGCTGCTTGTTTGCTCTGGATTTAAAGTGACATCGTCCATTATTTGGTGTTTAAGGTGACAAACAGAAGGAAAAATCTGATTAAATGAGTTCATAAGCAGATTCATCCATACGTGGCTCATATGTTTATAACACTAAGACTGAAAGAGATATGCATCAGTGGTTGGCCAACACCTCCGTAAGACACTCCGCGTTCACTTCCTGTCGTGTGTCACGCAGCTGCATCCTCGATAGCGCACCCTTAACACTGAACGCAACACTGACTAATGCTGGGTGTGTTGCGCTGAAAGCCTTTCCTGTGTAAGCCAGATGTTTGTTACCTGCACGGCAGTGAATGATTCACTGTGTATTGATTCTGCTGTTGAACTGATAACGCTGGTTTACTGGCAGACTGGCTGTGATTTAGTGCGCATCATGCATGCGAAACCATCACAGTGACGTGTTTGCGTTTCCTGCAGATATTGCACGAATTAATATGTGATGCTAATACGTCAGTGTGCGGCGAGCCCGTGCACTTTGTTGCTCCTTAAACGCATCTTACCATCGCCGATTCTCTGGGTTGGCGCGGCCGTGTTGCACTCAGCTCTGTCCTGGCTGCAGAGCTCATCCACAGGCACGCCGGCCTGTCCAGTGTCACTCTGACCCACATTCTCATCCCTGCTCCACATTCCCAAATCCAAACACTCCTCCACTCCTCCTTCTCCTGCGCCGCCATACAGCCCTGCAGCTACAGGGCTTGCAGCTTCCTACTTTGGCTCTTTTATTATAAATTAAAATCACCTCCCTCTCTATCCGTCACATATCACCATATGAGTGTGTGTCGGTCTATCGCTCACCTCGCCACCTGACTTGCGGCAGCGAGCCTTTCGCTGTCGGGAGTGTGATAATCCAACAGCTGCACAGCAGAGAGGGGGAGGGAGGGGGTGTTTGCGGGGATGGAGGGCGCGCACAACAGAAAAGGCTTACGTCAACTCATACGAGTCATGCAGCGGCAGTATGGCCGCCTGCACAGACAGCCACCTGCCATTTTGCCGTTGATGATGCGTGCACACAGTTCAGCGGAGCGGTGTGCACGCGCAGCACCGCCTTTCCCTTCTTAATGCTGGATCTTTGTGGTGATTTGAATAAAATCAGAGTTAATATAAAGAGCCAAAGCCCACATGCTGTAGTCTGCAGTGACAGCGCTGTGCAACCCCCCCCCCACTGCACTTTCTATAGGAAAGGCCGTGCAACCGTAAAGCAAACCGCTGGCGGGCCCGATCCCTGCATGCGTTCAATTAGCGTGTCGCTGCTAATCAGCGTCACGTTGCCACTGGGTGCACGCGGGGAGTTAGCGCCGCAGCTAGCCGCGACCTTTCTATCCGGATGTGACGCTGGACACGTTGGGCCTCTCTCAGTTGCACTAAAGGCCGCTTCCAGCAGAGAGCAAACACTGCATCAAAGCTACACCGGCTGCTGGATACATCAGCTGATTACTCTATTGGATGCTGCATTTACAGTGTTTTTATGTCATGTCTGTTTCTGGGTGTTTACGACCTTGTAATTGCATTCATGCACTCATGGGTGGTCAGTGCAGGACTGTATTAACTCTGCAGCTTGACTTCAGTGTATATCTGTCTGGGATTTGCCATCGATCTAATATATACAGTATTTAGTGTGTGTTTGAGGTTTTTTTTTTTTAATGAGGGATTACTGATAATGGCTACTGTACACATAAGCTCACAATGACGCTCACTCATGCATCATTAATCCCCAAACAAAGGACTCAATTGCCGGCAGACGAACGTCTCCTACCTCATTGTTGCATAGCTGAGGCCCAGGCGAACGCGGCCTGGCCGGGCTGAATGAAACCACACCGGGGCGTTGTCACATGGCTTGACATGTCCCCAAATATGGAAGTGAGACGCCAATCAAGGCTATGATTAGTGGCAGATGCCAACACAGTGATTATTGTGCGGTGTAAAGACTTTCAGTGGAAGGTTAAACGCCAGCTGTAACACGTGTTTGTACGCATTTCCAGGATGAAGAGGAGGAAATTAAACTGGAGATCAATATGCTGAAGAAGTATTCCCACCACAGGAACATCGCCACCTACTACGGCGCTTTCATTAAGAAGAGCCCCCCGGGACACGATGACCAGCTATGGGTAAGTCCTCAAATCCATTCAAGAAACGAAGCGTGGAGGGAGGAGAACCTGCAGCAGCCATGGTTATTCACCCCACCCAGCTCTGTGATGCAGTCCTACTTCTCCTACTCTCCTGATATTGTCGATGTTAACCACGGTCGTGTATTGCAGCTATCATTGTCTGGTCAGAGATTACGGGCCGTTCTCCTTATGGTCCATGCTTTGTGTCTGTATCCAGCTGGTGATGGAGTTCTGCGGAGCGGGTTCAATCACAGACTTGGTGAAGAACACCAAGGGGAACCAGCTGAAGGAAGACTGGATCGCCTACATCTCCAGAGAGATCCTGAGGGTGAGCTCACCCCCTCCTCTCCCCTCCTCCTGTATCCTCCCTTCCTCACACTCATGCCCTTTGTCCCTCTCTCTCTCCTCCTCCTCCTCCTCCTCAGGGTCTGGCCCACCTTCATGCCCACCACGTCATCCACCGCGACATCAAGGGCCAGAACGTCCTGCTGACTGAGAACGCTGAAGTCAAACTAGGTGAGAGGCAGCGCGGGTTTATCACCTGTTCTCAAATCAGTGTCATCAGTTGCAGTTTACACCCAATCAGCGGTCTTGGATTGTAGCATGAGACAAGGGCCAACTATAAAGCCTCTTTTAACCCCCTCTAGTCGACTTTGGCGTGAGTGCTCAGCTGGATCGGACAGTGGGGAGGAGGAACACCTTCATCGGGACCCCTTATTGGATGGCCCCCGAGGTCATTGCGTGCGACGAGAACCCAGACGCCACCTACGATTACCGGGTAAGTCTCCGCAGCTGTCCCAAACGTCCAAATCCCGGCTTCATGCATTCGTGCTAAACAGGTGCACCGTACCTGCGAGCACCCTGATCTGTCTGAGCACGTGTGCTCGGTGTGGTTTTGGTTAACCAGCGTCATATTCTCTCGCAGAGTGATCTGTGGTCCTGTGGTATCACAGCTATTGAAATGGCAGAGGGAGCGCCACGTGAGTACCAGTTCTCTCTTTAATGTTGGTGTGTTTTTGCTGGTTGGCATCGTTTTTGATCTGCACGTGTGTCTTCTTCCAGCGCTTTGCGACATGCACCCCATGCGTGCGCTCTTCCTCATTCCGAGAAACCCTCCACCCAGGCTCAAATCTAAAAAATGGTGAGTGCCCCCCACGCAGGGTGATCACTCTGGATCCACACACAGGAGCTTTGTATAAGACAGTCATGTATAGATTTCCTGCTCGGCCTCTTTCCGTGCGTTTTGACGAGCTCGGCCACAGAGCTCGGCCTTTCCTCTGTGCTTCGCCTCTGAGCTCAACATCTGCGGTACACCTGCTCTGGCAGGCTCAGCGTCTTCTGGCACACGCTGCGGCGCTGATCTGGGCGCACTGCAGAAAAGACTCCAACCTCTGACTTTCAGTTATGTAGCAGGCTGCAGCTCTGGGATTCACACAATGAATTTCAACTTACCGCGACCCGGTCTTTGCATTAAACAATAGATCGTTTGATTGTTTCAGCTGAAAGCGAAGCGAACTCCCCTCCCCGCTTTAGTGGCAGCAGGTGCAGCGCTGATGATAATGTCATTGCACTGCGCTCCGTATTTCAGAGATTTCATGGTATATGTGCGATGAAGGGTTCACTGCTGCCTGTCCTCAATTAGCACAGAGGAACCAGAGGCTATTAAAGGGAGGGTGTGCTGCTAAGACTGATGGGTAATTTGGAATCAGAGCTTGTTTGCAGAAATGTCTGTTTTGCTTAGGATCCTTGGATGCTCCCCATCCTTTCTAACATTAGCTTGGCTGTCTCTCTGTATCCGTCACCCTCTCTGCCGTGCATCGCTTCCCTTCGTTCACTCTCCCTGCCCGATCTTCCTCCACACTCACCCCCCCCTCCCCACCCACCCAGGTCCAAAAAGTTTTTTAGCTTCATCGAGAGCTGCCTGGTGAAGAACTACACACAGCGGCCCCCGACGGAGCAGCTGCTGAAGCACCCCTTCATCCGAGACCAGCCCAATGAGAGGCAAGTCCGCATCCAGCTCAAAGACCACATCGACCGTACCAAGAAGAAGAGGGGAGAGAAGGGTGCGTTTGTCTCTGTACCGTCACTTGATGGTCGCTGCTGCTTACGTTTTCTGCTGGTCGACAGGAAGTTTAACTTATTGTTCATGCTTTCTTGGCCAGATGAGACAGAGTATGAGTACAGTGGCAGTGAGGAGGAGGAAGAGGATCCTCCAGAGCAGGAGGGAGAGCCCAGGTGACAGCTCTTCTTAAAATCAGCTCCACCTACTTGTTGGACAAACCGCGGTGTCTCTGTAATCTCACTGCTCTGTCCCGTTTCCTCCTGTCTTCCAGCTCCATTGTCAATGTGCCAGGTGAGTCAACTCTGCGCCGCGACTTCATCCGCCTGCAGCAGGAGAACAAGGAGCGATCAGAGGCGCTCCGCCGCCAGCAGCTCCTCCAGGAGCAGCAGCTGCGAGAGCAGGAGGAGTACAAGCGGCAACTACTGGCCGAGAGGCAGAAACGCATTGAGCAGCAGAAGGAGCAGAGGAGGCGGCTGGAGGAGGTCGGTATTCTCTTGTCTTTTAGATTTGAAGAGATGAGACTGATCAGACAGCTGACCGCCACAGTTATGGCAGAGATTTAGACATCCCTTTGTCTCCTGCCCACGCAGCAACAGCGACGCGAACGGGAGATGAGGAGGCAACAGGAGCGCGAGCAGCGTCGCCGCGAGCAAGAGGAAAAGAGGCGCATCGAAGAGATGGATCGCAGGCGCAAAGAAGAGGAGGAACGCCGGCGGGCCGAGGACGAGAAGAGGAGGAATGATCGTGAGCAGGTCAGTCTGAGATGCTTGTCACTGAGTTCCAAAACCACGACAGCTGTGGCTGTGCTTAGGTTAGACCTGATGATCCACCTCACTGTGTATTCAGGGAGTTTGGTTACGCACCTGCCACATCGCCTGTGAGAATAAACCAAATTAGATGTTGAGTGCAGTGTACGGCCGGCTCCCGTCAAATTGTTATTCAGATGAGACAGGCGAGAAAAAATATCAGAAACACCGTCGACACACAGGAGACAGTGCCGGAGGTATGTCCATTCCTGGTTCTCTCTGTCTGGATGCTCAGTAACACCACCTGCTTTGCTTTGATTGGCAGGAGTACATCAGGCGTCAGCTGGAGGAGGAGCAGAGGCACTTGGAGATGCTGCAGGAGCAGCTGCTCCGCGAGCAAGCCATGCTGCTGGTCAGTCACACACACACACCTAACACACACACACACCTAACACAGACAACTTCACACTGTTTTTTTGGCATTTTTGTGTTTTATTCTTTCTATTGTTC
Source organism: Datnioides undecimradiatus (assembly GCA_008933995.1). Lineage (NCBI taxonomy): Eukaryota > Metazoa > Chordata > Actinopteri > Lobotiformes > Datnioididae > Datnioides > Datnioides undecimradiatus. The sequence goes on from WARS01000034.1 coordinate 5,013,079, forward strand.
TTGTTATAAGGATCAAAACAGTCTGTTTAACGTAACATAAAGCAGGGAAATGCTGCCAAAGTCTGTATGAGTGTGTTTGAAGGAAAGGATTTGATAGAATCAAACTGACTCCTGGTCAGCCTAAGTTCCCGAGAGCTGCCGGGTCTCCCGTCTCTCTTCACCACCTTGAATCAACTCCACATCCTGCGACAGGAGTTCAAGTGGCGGGAGCTCGAGGAGCAGCGCAAGGCCGAGCGACTCCACAAGCGCCTGCAGCAGGAGCAGGCCTACCTGCTGTCGCTGCAGCACGAATCCAAGCAGCAGCCTGGCGACAAGACCAAAGTCCCCTCAGACCATAGCAAGCCTCCACAGACCTCCACCCTGCCCCCCGACAGAGCCCTCACCACAACCCCTCAAGCTCAGGTCCTTGACAGTGCTGTTTCTGTAGCAAGAGGTGCCTGCGAGTCCTCCAGAGCCCCTCAGACGGTCCCCTCAGACGGCGCCAAATCCCAGGCAGCGGTGCCAGAGGGGAACGACTCTGACGAGACCTGCCCCATACAGCTGTCAAACTCCCCCGGCCCCACTCACACTGAAACCCCCACCGACTCTGAACCTCCCCAGGCAGAAAGTCTGGAGCCCGATAGGCCCGCAGAGCCCGTCAGTCATCCTCCTCAGCCTATCAGAGAGGTGAACCTCCTCCTCGGCTCTGCCTACCCCACTGCCTGCTCTTTCTAGCTTCCTCTTGCCTGTCTTCACTCAGCCGCAGTGACCGTGATGATTGGAGGTGGCGCGAGCCGCCGCAAACAGTGGTTTTCTTCTTTTAAATTTGGCGTTGTCTGCTCTGGCTGTTACTCCAAAGCAAAAACTAATTTGCGACATGGCAGGCCCTCTCAGCCAGACCGGTGCAGAGGAGAATGGAAACCCACAGGCTCACGGCCACCGGCGACCAAGCCTCTTCATGTCCTGAGTTACACCGAGTTGTTCTTCTCCGCTCTCACTCAGCACTCGCTCTCACCTGCAGTGTTGCCAGTCTCCCTGACTACTAAAACGTTTTCACTCTTGACTGTCTCTTGAAAACAGGCCGAGCAAGAGAAAGAGAAATTATTCTCACGACAGGTTGGGAATGAAGTGAAAAATAGGCACTAATACATATTTAAGACTAATTTTAAAATAGGAGGTGTGCTCTAAAGGTTCTGGGACTGCAGCTACACCAGACAACATTGAAATTAGGCCTTTACTCCCGTCTGAGTAGTCACTTTATGCTCCCACGCTGACTCCAGGATGACTCCAGGATGACCCACTCCGATCACTCCCGCGTAACTGCTTATATCACCGTGTGTGCGACGTGACACGGACCTCATGTGCTGCATCAAAACAGCAGCAGTTGAGGGTGATAATTGTGTCGCGGCAGCCCCAAAAAACTTGTCTTTTCATTGCGCTGGTGCGTTTCCGCAGCGGAGCACCCGACACAAGATAACAGTTCAGGGTTATCTTGCCGCAACCGTCCTACATCAGACGCCTTAGGACTCAGCCCGTGACAGTCTGACCCTGGTGGACGAAACCACGCCGCAGAACCTCGCAAACCTCGGTTTCCGTTTGCAACAGCCCCAGAACTTTTAGATTGCACCTCATTTTGTATTGTTATCGCTCCCTGTAGAAATACAGATGTCATTTGACTCCTGTGTCATCAGAAGGACATAGGTCAAGCGTTCTCGTCATCCTTTCCTCCTCAGAACAATCCAGATCCACAGGTTTTAGGGATTTCTCTTGATCTTGGATGGCTGACATGTGATAGAACTCTTCAGTATGGCTGTTTGTGACTCTCTGTGTGTGGACTGGGCCGTTGCATGTGGATGGCTGAGGCCCAGAACTAACACGCAGGACGGCGAAAGCGCTGCCTCCCGTCGTCGGCAGAGCAGATCCGTGTCATTAACAACGAGCTTTCACGCCGTGCGGCACTCAAACGTGTCTTCCAGGATGTATTTGTCCGAGGGTCCTGTCTCCACCTGTGTCTGTGCACATATACCTGTGTCTGTAGGCTTCACGCATGTTTAATGTCACTGTCATCACCTGTCTTGTTGTTGTCTGTCAAATACGAGGGACATTGATATTAGAGGAAATGGGAGGTGGGAACCATTTTTCCTTTAAAAGTGGTTCCTGTCTTCCTGGTTTTCATTCATTTCAATTTAATCACTGACAAACCTCCCCCTGACCCTCATTCCGTGTTTGTCCTGTCCCAGGCCGACGAGCGGTACCGTAAGAACATTCAGGGCTCCCCTCAGACCGCCCCTCCTCCCAAGCAACCCCCTCTGCCTCCCCGCTCCTCTGAACCGTTCTCCAATGGCGGCTCCTCCTCCGAGGCCATGCACCGGCCCATGGAGCCTCAGGTAAGCCCCTCCTCCTCCTCCCTCGCCTTTTCTCCTGTTGCTCTCTTCCTTCCTCACTGCTGGATTTGCATACTTTATTTCCTAAAAACACAGCACTGTACTCTCCGGGACCAGTCTGAGGTTTTTCAAACCATGGCTGCACACTAACTATGAGCCAGTAGCTAGTTAGCCCAGCTGTACAGCACCAAAGTATAAAACTGGTGTCAAAGTTGTAGTTTTAGCTTCATCAGAGTGATGATGATCTTCTTTTACCCCCCGCAGATGTTGTACTGTCCCTTTAAGGACTTGTATCAGAGTGAAACCCCATCATGTTGTGTTGTACTCTGTCTGCCGTATGCATGTGTATAGACCTGAGCACATGTATGTGAAAAGCCACACGCATCTTCCCTCATGTCTCACTGTGTTGTCTGCTTGTTTCACCTCCCCCTCCTCCCCTCCTCCCCCCCCCCCCCCCCCCCCCCCCCCCCCCCCCCCCCCCCCCCCCCCAAAAGGTCCAGTGGTCCCACCTGGCTGCTCTAAAAAGCAGCAACAGCGCCGCCCCCTCTCCTCCTCCTCCGCCCGTGGTCTCTCGCTCCCAGTCCTTCAGCGAGCCCGGCGGCGTGACCTCTAGCTTTGCACAACTCCACCTGCGCTCCCAGGACCCCCACCATCATCACCACCACCACCCATCGCCTGCACGCACTGACCCCCAGCCCCAACCTCCCCTCCACCACCCTCAGGTCCACACTAGGGCCGAACACCAGGCCAGCAGCGAGGAGGTGCCTCCGAAGGTAAGGAGCTGACGAGGGCCCCCTCCCACATCCCCATCCCCACCTCCACTCTCCCTCCTTCACCTCCTCTCGTGCCGATCACTTCACTGATCATACTGCTGTGTGTCTGCCTCACTCCTGAAACATCAACATGAAACGCTGCTTTAAAAACAACTACTAGGAGTTATGATTAAAGATATGTTACTGACGTAACATGAGATCAACACAAAACACATTCCCCAGTGTGTATAGCAGGTGCTGCTGTCGGAGAGGTTGTGTTCACATGTTGGAGTATTGGGTACATGTGTTTATGATTTGTTGGTGTTAGTTTACTAGGACCCTCTAACACAGACACACGTGCACTTGCCACAGAGTGAGGACCCTTTTAAATGTGTGTCCCCCAGGTCCCGGTAAGGACAACATCCAGGTCTCCAGTGCTGTCGCGCCGAGAGTCCCCTCTGCCATCGCAGCCTGGCAACCAGGGCGGACAAAGGAACGCCGGCGGGTCAGTGATTTGGATTACAGGGCTGTTTAAAACTTGTTTGCACACACTGAAACTGGGTATTACAGGAACAGGGCTCCCGTTGCCTGGGGCGACCGAGCGAGTTCTCTGTACCTCTCTACAGATACCTGTGGCTCCAGAGCTGAACATCTGACCTGTGGCTCCACCGACCTGCCCCGTGTCCTCTGCTGCCTATTGCTGTCATTTGCTGTCATTATTCTATATTGTTCTCCCCCCCCCCCCAACCGGTCAAGACAGATGGCCGCCACTGTTGCCAAGTGCTTGCTCATGGTGGAACTGTTGGGTGTAACTAACAGTAATGAGTGTGGTCTAGACCTGCTCTGTTTGTAAAGTGCCCTGAGATGACTTTTTGTTGTGAATTGGCGCTATATAAATAAAATTGAATTGAATTGAATTAAAAGCAAAGCCTGGAAACATTAGATCTGTAGAAAGTATCATATGTATGCACAGAAAAGCTAGAAATTCAGCACCTTCTCTTAACAAACGTCAGCAGGATTTGTTGGTGTGTCCGTGTTAATGTGCCCCCTTTGGTCTTGGCGACAGTAACGTGGAGCAGCGCCCGCTGTGGGACCGGGTGGAGAAGCTGCAACCTCGTCCGGGCAGCGGCAGCTCCTCCGGCTCCTCCAACTCCAGCTCCCAGGCCAGTCCTGGTGACCGCTTCAGGCCACGCTGTGAGTCCCCTGGTACTGTACTCGGCCACATTTCACTAACTCTCCTAAATGCACCTAATACACAACGTTATCCCCATCATTTATTATTGCACACACTCAAAACTCTGCTGTCGGCTCACTCTCTAGCACAGTTTCTATCCTTAAAGGTTGTTTCAGACCACAGGCACTGTTTCCCCTTATTAACACTACTCTTTTATTCCCTTAAAGCTTCCTCCAAATCTGAAGGGTCGCCTCTCCAGCGGCCTGAAAACGTGCCCAAGAAACAAGATGAAAAGAACCTCGCCAGGCCCACTCGACCGGCTGTAAGTCCGCTGCCGCTAACGTGCTAGTTCCACCCTGTTTGATGCTGAATAGGTGAAAACTGTTCCTCTCTTCCCCGCTCTCTCTGTTTTCCACTGCTCTGATTATTCAACCACCTGGTGTGCGCAACCCTCTCATGAACCCAATGGTTTGGTGATTGTTGGGGGGGGACCTCTTAGGGTGACGCGGTAAGCCCCGTTGAATGAGACTGCACAATCGCACCTATGCTATGCCTGCACAGTCGCCCCACTCACCGCCATATAAAAGGGCTGTTCTTCCTTCTAACGCAGCAGCTCTGTCATCGGTTGCCACCCTATCTGCCTGTCATGTGATCGCCTCACGCTGGCCACCACCCTCACCTGCACAGTCCCGTCTCACTTTTGCATCGTGGCCCAGCGCCCGGAGGGTTAACCCTCTGCGGCGGCCTCCCGAGCCCGGATTTGAATGCGAGCACATTTGAATGCAAACACGCACCTCCCGTTTCCTTGTACTTGCCAGAATAGCTCCTAATCTCACCTGGCTTTGTCGTCGGGATCAAGCACGGCCCATTTGCTTTGTTGAGCATGTCGGGGAAGAATCCCTCCTCCCTTCCTGGCTCGTCAGTGACCTAACAACACCACATCATTAAGAGTCCGCAAGGGATAACAAGCCGAGGGCAGCGTGGCTACAAGATATGGGTTTTTATCCAACAATGCACAACTTAACTCACTGCATCCTACAGCGCAGGGATATGAGGCTTTAGTTCTGTTAGCTTAACACAAAACAGTTTGTCTGAAGTGAGGAGGGATGACTTCAAGGCGCCTGTTATGAATGAGATTGACCAGCGTGAAACCGAATGCTCCTACTTTTTTGATTTGAATGTCGCATAAACTCACAAGCCGTCGCTCTAGACAAGCCCAACCTCTACAAAAGTATCAGATTTGAGTTTCTAAGACGTCCTCACGTGCTTCTCCTCAGGACCTGACAGCGCTGGCAAAGGAGCTCCGCGCCGTGGATGACGTGAGGCCCCCCCACAAGGTCACCGACTACTCCTCCTCGAGCGAGGAGTCGGGCACCACCGACGAGGAGGACGATGAGGAGGTGGACCAGGAGGCGGGAGAGGAGTCCACCTCTGGAGCCGAGGACTCCAGGGCAGGGTAGGTGCAGTAGATGGTGCAGCTCCAGGGTTCATCCTCCTTTTGGAAGAAATGATCTTAATCTTTACCGCTTCAGATTTAAACTTAAAACATATTAAGATAGTATGCATCATCAGACCCGATCATGTTGCATGGCTTTCCTGCATGACTGTTAACGCTGGTCTGGTTACGGACATCAGATATCCCCATGGCTTCTACAGGAGGCTGAGTAACGGGGAGACGGAGTCGGCTAAGACCATGCTGGTTGAAGACTCGGAGAGCGACCAGGCCACCACGCCCTCCAAGGATGGCACGCTGGTCATCAGACAGGTAAGAGGAGGACTTTCTTAGTTTGACATCAAAGTTCTTGTTTAGGTACAAGCACATTCTGTTTGTTTACAGCCGATAGGAAAGTCATTTGTCCTGCGTTCATGTTGTTTATCGACTCATTCTCCATCATTTCTTCTGTCTTCCTGTTTACTCTGATCCATTTTTACGTTATTATGTCATTATTGACACGTTTCATATTTCCAGAGTGGCGTCAGATAGTTGTAGCTTGCATATGATGTCAGGTACGAGAGGATCTTGTTGAGGAGTGACGGTAAATGATGATGCGTAGCAGCAGCAGGCCCGCAGCCGAACACACCTCTCCTCCCTCTCTCCACCCGCTTGCTCGAGCCCAAGTTTGCCTGTTCTTGCTTCCAGAGCACAGTTGACATAAAGCGGTTGGTCAGTCTCTCCTCCTCTTCCTCCTCCTCGGCTGGCCCTGGCCACGGCCAGCCCCAGCCCCCCGGCCACGGCCTCCCAGAGAAAAACGGCTTTGCCGGCCGCATACACCACCTACCAGACCTTATCCAGCAGAGCCATCACTCCCCTTCCTCCTCCACATCCATCCCTTCCTCCTCCTCCTCCTCCTCTTCCTCCTTCCCCTCATCATCCAGCCATGCCAGCCCCGCCATGTCCCCACAGAACCCCCTGGACAAGTTCACTGCCATCGAGGTATGTCGCCCTCACATCGCCGAGACAAACAGCTGAGGAATGGACTGCTGCAGCGTGCACAGGCTTAGACATGTTGATGACTCACCGCTTATAGACATTGTTCAAATGCTATTACAATGCTGTTATACAAATGCTATTTAAGCTAGTTATTGTAAGGTGGATTGGTTTATATGCACCGCCGTAGTAAACACACATCCATCTCTAAGCCTGTACAAACCGCCATCCGGTCCTCGGTTGTTGGTCGGAGCGCACCCCCCCCCCACTCCCTCCCTCCACTCACTGTGTCCTCCTGGCTTCACTCTGGCTCTCCTCTGCCCCCTTCTGGCTTGGCTGACACTTGGTTTAGGGCTGCGACCTCCTTCCCTGCTGCAATTCACTGCACTGCACTACGTCGCTGCTAACACCGGTGCCTCCTGGTGGTAGAATGCAGTCACTGCATTGAGGACAGTACATTAACCAGTTCATTGGATTACACTACTCCTTGCAGTGTTGGGTGATGGCATGTCTGGTGTGATGGTAGGGGTGAAATGGGTCGATACATTAAAGTATCCATAAGGTTCTTCTCCAGTGCTAATCCACATGGGTTGCCGCCTTCTTTGCAAACAACGTGCATCTTGGGTGGTGGCGCTCCGATCCTCCTCTGTGCTTCATTAGGAGCAGCACTGTCGTCTAACACCTCACAGCTGCCGCTTGTTCGGATCGTTTCTCTTTTCCAAAAACACGTCTCCTTGTCACACACGTTGTCGTCCCTCTCTCCTGTCTGTCCTCGTCGGTTCCAGAGCAACTAACACCACTGCACGCCATCGTCTCCGTGTGATTTGTTCTAGGCACGAGTCGCAGTTCAATCGTAAAAATGCAGTTTGATTGAACACAGTTAAGTCAAACACTGCTTTATGAGCCCCCAGAGGCTGAACTGTAACTCATCAGTGTAGCTTAAATCATCAGTCAAACCAGTGTTCATCACTTTCAGGACCAAATGACAATCCCTCCTATTGAATCCAGCTTTTCTCCACAAGCGTTCATGTCGAGGAGTTGTTTTCTAAATGCTTTCAATCTCTCAGTCCCAGTCAGAGAGCAACTCCATGTCCAAACACAAGTCTTCCTCCTCCTTCACTCCCTTCATCGACCCGCGTCTGCTCCAGATCTCTCCATCCAGCGGCAGCTCCCTCAACAACATGGGTAAGTCCAACAGCAAACCCAGCGAGTGTGTCCTCCAGCACATTTTTAACAGCACTGATAAGACATGATGTTGAAACATCTGAGCTGTGTTGTGCAAGGCAACACTTCGCTATGTAAGAGACAGATAAGCATGGAATCATGTTGTGTATAATTTAATTACGTGTTGGCATCTGCCCTGACCTCTCCCATCCCTGTCCCACCTTCTCCAGCAGGATTTGGGCAGGACGGACGGTTGGCAGACCCGCTGAGATCCGACCCATCCCGTAAGGGCTCCGTGGTCAACGTCAACCCGGTCAACACGCGCCCGCCCAGTGACACGCCGGAGATTCGCAAATACAAGAAGAGGTTCAACTCTGAGATCCTGTGCGCTGCACTCTGGGGTAAGTGCGTCTCCAAAACAGCAGAACGCCAGACTCCAAGCTGGTGTTGATCAAAGCTCTGCTAACTGCGGCTGATTCATCTGCTGCAGGAGTGAACCTGCTGGTGGGGACAGAGAGCGGCCTGATGCTGCTGGACCGAAGCGGTCAGGGCAAGGTCTACCCACTGATCAACAGACGACGCATCCAGCAGATGGACGTCCTGGAGGGACTCAACGTCCTGGTCACCATATCAGGTATAGCACGTGTGCTCCCACTGGCTGGTATTAGATCAGTGGGTGGTTTTATTTGTGACTTCCTGTCAATCGATCACTCTCCACCTCCTGCAGGTAAAAAGAACAAGCTGCGGGTGTATTACCTGTCGTGGTTGAGAAACAAGATTTTGCACAACGACCCTGAGGTGGAGAAGAAGCAGGGTTGGGTTAACGTGGGCGACCTGGAGGGTTGCGTCCACTACAAAGTCGGTACGTTTCCTAGTTCATCGAGGATTCGATCAGAGGCTTACACACAGGAATTGTTAATAAACCCTGCTCTGACTCACAACTGACTCTCATTCCAGTGAAGTACGAGAGGATTAAGTTCCTGGTGCTGGCCTTGAAGAATGCTGTGGAGGTGTACGCCTGGGCTCCCAAACCCTACCACAAGTTCATGGCCTTTAAGGTGAGTGCGGTCCCAGGATGGATCCAATCAGTCCACAGACAAACACTGATGTTTGTATTAGTTATTTCTCTGTTTGTTGACTTGTGTATTCTCTTGGTAGTCCTTTGGTGACCTGGTGCACAAGCCTCTGCTGGTTGACCTGACTGTTGAAGAAGGTCAGAGGTTAAAGGTCATCTACGGCTCCTGCTCAGGCTTCCACGCCGTGGATGTGGACTCCGGTGCCGTCTACGACATCTACCTGCCCACACATGTAAGTGATCAGCTCGGTCTGACCATCCCTCACCTGTTAACTCTCCTCACTCTCTTAACACACCCCTTTCTCAATCAGATCCAGACCAGCATTCAGTGCCACGCCATCATCATCTTGCCCAACACCGACGGGATCGAGCTGCTGGTGTGTTACGAGGACGAGGGCGTCTACGTCAACACCTACGGGCGCATCACCAAGGACGTGGTGCTGCAGTGGGGAGAAATGCCAACTTCAGTGGGTGAGTGAGGCCAAAGTACACCCCGGACATAATCACTGTACTTTAAGCACCTTTAGTCTGAATCCCCTGTTATCCCTGTGTCTGAGCAGCCTACATTAGGTCAAACCAGATCATGGGCTGGGGTGAGAAGGCCATCGAGATCCGCTCAGTGGAGACGGGACACCTGGACGGCGTCTTCATGCACAAGAGAGCCCAGAGACTCAAGTTCCTTTGTGAGAGGAATGACAAGGTGACAACATAGCCTTCCTTCCTTCCTTCCTTCCTTCCTTCTGTTTGTCCTTTCTTTCAGCTTTTCCCATTTTCGAAACTCGCCACCAAACACCATTTAGCTCACGTGTGTTTGACTCCATCTCCCGTCTGCCAGGTCTTCTTCGCCTCTGTGCGCCCCGGAGGTGCCAGCCAGGTGTACTTCATGACCCTGGGACGCACCTCCCTCATGAGCTGGTAGTCGACGCCCCACCCCGTCGCGCCAGCCACCGGGACGACACCACGCGGAAGTGGAGAGCAACAGACGACGATTGTGACTATGACCGATCATGATGAAGAAGAGATCAGCCTTGACTCTGAGCTGGAGGGGACAGCTTCCTCTCACCTGCTCCGGCGAACAAAACCGATTGGACTGAAATGATGAAAAGAAGCGAGGGGTGTGTGTTAGTGAATGTGCGTGTGTGTTTGGAAGCGGGTGGAGGCGTGTTCTCACCGAGTATACTAGCAAAACTATATTACAGCAGAACACCACCACCACCAGCCTCCACGTTCGCCCCACCCCACCCTCCACCCCCTCAGCTGCCCAACCGCCAACCTTTTGAGCCGATCCCGTCCCCCTCCTCCTCCTGCGGGACGCCGGATCTGTTGCCTGTCGACGGTAAACCTTTATGTGTCATAGTTAAACTTTGCATCGTGTACGTGTGTGAACGGAGGAAGCGCCGAGCACGAGAGCGACGGGAGGCTAAACGCGGCCGGTTTTGCCGTACGGACGAATACTGTACGCGCCGCACCCTCGACGTGTAGCCGTGGTTGCTTAGTCCAGGTCCCGTTCAGGTAAAACGAACTCCTCTTCCCCCTCCTCACGGTGGATTTTCACGTCAAGCATGTCACATAACACTAATCCGCAGGCACACTTCCTCCCATAAACACCGCTTGACATGTAAAATCTTCCTCCGCGTCTTCACTCGTTTGCCTTCTCCTTCTTAAAGTGAAGATTGTTTTTAAGGGACCTTCTTGAATATCCACTAAAAACAGGGTACTGGATATCAGCTTGTACATACTAACTTCGCTCTCCCCGGGGTTTTACAGACACGTTCTCAACCTTTACCACATTGCCTCACGTACTGTAGGTTATGTCGGACAAGAAGTAGCCCTGTTTATGACGGCATGTCGCTTTGGTGTTATCAACACGATTAGCCCCAGTTTTTCGTACACTGTATATTTTGTATGTGACTCGCTGCACATAAAATAAAGTATAAGACTGCAGGACGCACCCGTAGATGACTCTTAAAGGAAAAATCCACCCGGGTTAATCTCACTTTTAGGGCTTTTATAGTGTCAGTCGTTTCATTTTCACACTCTGGCTCTGAAGACACTGTCGCACTACTGGAAATATATGAAACACACCGGAAATAATGACCAGAAACTGTTGTTGTTGTTTTTTTTTAGGTGGATTTTTCCTTTAACGTCGGTCATAAGTAGGGCTAGGATAAACTGTGAATTAGTCATGCAGAATTAGCAAGTGGCCATTAAGGTAGCATGGAGGCCGGGGGGGGGCGACAGTAAGGGAATGAAGTGTGCGACAAGAAGAAACTTTGAACATCACACTCTGCAGACAGGGGGAGGGGAGGGAAGTCGGGATCAGCCGGTTGCCCCTCCGCCTGCACCGCCGATCGAAGCCCCGATTCACACCTGCAACCGCCCGCATTTCAATCGAGACTTCAGCTCAAAGACGAGATACGCAGTTGCTTTAGAAGAAGGGTCTCCAGCCGATTGAAGCTGCTCCCACTCCTCGACAAGCTCAAAGTGAAGACAGTCTGGCTTTTGCGGTACTGTAAGAAGAACCTGAACCAGCCATGTGATTCAATATTGGACCTTTATCTTTTAGTTTTCTAAGCTTAGCTTCAGACAGGCAGTTAGTTCGTTCACTTGCTCCAGTCTGGGTCGAAGAGACAAATCCACAGCTGGACGGTTATTCCACCCCAGAGTTGAATTTTCCATCTTGAATCCAATTCTTCCCGTTTCCTCCAAAGCCTGAGCGACAGGGTGAGACTCGTCGTGTTAGACTCATTCCTCTAGAATGCGAGAAACTCGATTGTGGGTATCGCTCCCCCTCAGCCCCTCCACCTAAACTCGTCCCTTTGACCCTGCTCTCAGTTCTGGCGGTGCCTTCACTGTCCGCGGTGGGGCCCCGCCGAGAGCTTGCAGAACACAGGAACGAGATGCTTTCACTGTCTGATCACCTGTGGAAAGCAAAGAAGGCAACCAGTTACACGTTCTAATAGCAGTGTTACAGAACCACTTCGGACGGCGCAGACTAAGCGGCATATTTTTAACCCTGACTTAGTTTTTAGTCTTGTTTCTGCAATTTTTATTATGTAACCCCCTCGGATAAGTATGCGACTGCAGTGGTTTTTAAATTGTAATGCACACCTTACGTTGAAAATGTTTACAGAAGCAATTGTTTTGTTAAACCAATGTGCATCGATATGAATATTTATGGTTTATTTTGAGGGCAGTTTTTTTTCCCTGTTTTGTATTTTGTATTATTCCCTTTTTGTACTATCATTTAGACGTTTGTGTACAGGAATAATCGACTTTTGCTCACGTTATAAATGACACAAGTCTAGAGTGTGATTTCACTGATTCCTCTGCATCCTGCATCGTGCACAGTGTGCCCCCTCTCCCCTCCCCTCCCCTGTCCCCCCTCCGCCCGACTGCGTGGCAGCGTGGATCAGATGTTTTCTACCACCCAGGTGCCAGGTGACATGTTTCCCCTCAAACGTCTCGCTGCCATGCCTCTCTAATTTATGTCCTCTCTGTGTGTACTATGGGAATTACTGTATTTTCCTGAAGGTCTTTTTTTTCCATTGAATAAAATCAGAAGTAATTTACAGTGTGGGGGTCCTTCTTTAATCATTCTGACAGTTTGTGATTGCCTTCAAATGTCTCACACACGTCCAGGTTGTTACACTTTAACAGTTAGGGAGATTTGATAGATTTAAGTTATATAAGACACTAAAAGAAGTCTGGATGCCAAATAATCTGGGAAAAGTAAAGGAAAGTATACAGAACATTGATTTGCATGAAAGTAGCTGCACCAAATTATAAATAAGTCAAATTAAAAACCTTAAAGTCGCATTCATTTGATAAACTCCTATTGAAGTGAAAGCATCTATGTATTATAAGCATGTACTTAACTTTGCACAGTCATTTTACCTTGGTCTCTCTTGGAATAAAGGTAACTTCCCAGTTAAATTAACAGTGTTTTGCATGTAAAATGATGTCTAAACAGCTTAGCTATGGCTTTATAAATGTAGTGGAGTATAGAGTGCAGAGCATGAGCTTAAGTATCTTCAGTAAACAATACAAGGAAATGACTTGAAGCAGGCTGGTCACATATTATCATTGGATTAAGAATTGAAAAATAATTGATGATCAAATAATCAATAAAAAAGTCACCACCATCACCTACTAACCACTGAGCCAATGTTCTTCATCCTGAGCTCGTTTCTTTTAATAAGCTACAAATGTATTTATCAGTCATCTGTGTCACATCCTTTATATCAATAAGAAATTGCAATAACAGGACAATAAACGACACACAATGATACTCATTTTTAATTTCCCATAAATCACAGAAATGACTGAATGAACGTAACAGTATAGCAGCACGAGGTGGAAAAAGTGGATCTTTTTGTCCTTCATAAATTATAATTATTATAAATAATAGTTTTCAGCGAAATATTTATATGTAAATTAACAATAAATACGCATAATACGTTTGAATTAAAATTTCTGCAGGCGTTGTTTCATTCATGGTTTTCATTTGGCATAATTCATTCAAAGTTAACACAAAATTTGACTACGTCGGTGTGTAGCAAGTAAGAGAGACACTGTCCTCTCCAACATTAAATTTTCACCTGAACGCAGCAGAAAACACTTGACGTTTTCTATCTGCGCCACAAGATGGCGCCGCCGCGCGCATCACGGCCCATCCCACTTATCCCCGCTTCCAAACACGCCAGCAGTTTAGCAAAGCTGGCATTTCTGTTTCACAATACTGTTTCCTGTTTACGGCGACAACATGGCAATATAATATAGTTATAAGTAATATGAAATACGGCAAACTCTCAAACAGGAAATGTATTACATTTGAATGTAGCCTTCGACGCAGAATAACTTGTTCACCTTTTCCCTCTGTGAATTGCTATTACATCAAACCAAACGCAGGTAAGATGTATTTGTATACTTAGTAATATGTGTATCACTGTTACACGTTACAGTGTATCCATTTCCACGTGAAACGCTTTAAAACGCGATTGAACAGCTCACTTGCTTTTATTTTGAAATGCAAATCCGAGTGGAAGTCCCACCGTTAGGCTCTCCAGCTTGACGCGGATTGGCTGGGTCACGCTGCAATCCAGCCGGATGTTTTGCGTCGCCAGTATGTGATGGGAGCATTTGCTCGTTTTACCACGAAGCTGATCGCACGGCTCCAGCGGCGGCCCTGAGCAGGTAAGAACCCGGCACACGGCGTCGGCGGAGCGGACTGGGCGGCTGCAGGAGCTGCAGGTTGGCGTGGGTGAAAGCTGCATGGAGGTCGTGACGGTGTTGGTTTGCAGTGACCGTGCACGCCCCTGCGCGCTCCCCAACATCCATAATATAGTTTGTGGAGATTGTAGCCGCTTCAACAGGCGGAGGAAGGGGGTGCTGCCGTGTTGTTTGGCTTGAAATCCGGCTGAAAACGCATTTAAACGACGGGAAATAGAGTTTGTGTGCGCTGGAGCGGAGGAGGCCTGAGCAAAACACGCGCTTCACTAGTTGTCTGATTCCTGATGATGATCTCCTGTAGACCCTGTCTGTCTCCTCTCCACCTGTCTGCTGCTCCCTCTCTGTTTCTCTCTGACAGCTGTGTTTCTGCCATACTATTGTATTGTGGTGGCTCCCTGATGATCTGTGCAGGAGCAGTCCAGGCTTGGGTTCAGAGCCTTTGATGGGCAGGGGGAGGTGGTGTGAGCACTAGCCCCAGCAGCTGTCTTTTATGCCATCAACTTCTGTCCATCTTCCCTGACTGCTGCTCTCACTTTGCAAAGGCTGAAATAAGTCATATAACCCTCCTCAGATCCGACTTTTAACCCAGATGTCATCAGGTTCACTTGTTCGGTTGTAGCTGTGCAGATCCAAGAGCTGTGGTGGTGGTTCTTCAGCATCTTTTCAGTTTCCCACATCACGAGTATTGATTTTGAATGACACGCGCATGCAGCAGACAGACACCGAGCAGGCATGTGCTGCCTTGATGTCCTAACTTAATCCATGCTGGCTGTTTTGTGAGTGTTTGTTGGAAACGCGGGGGTCAGATGACGGGTCAGGGAGGTCACGGGGGTCGGCAGGTCTCCTTCTGTTGCGCAGACCTGGGTCAGATCATGCATGCAAATCATTTTTAGTATTTGCGTTAACCTGCCAGATGGGTCTGTGCTGCAGGATAAACACACATGGGCGCAAAGCTGCAGCATTTCAAGCAAAATCGAGCAATTTCAAGAAGTTGCCTTGTGCTTTAGGAACTTTTGCTGAGCACATTTAATAGTACCTCAGCTTTATCATCAGGATAATATATACGGAGCAGGTTAAAGCAGCTCAGAAGAATGCATTTCTGCTAATCAAACACTGTTTCCCCTCTTTAAATTGGTTTTATTTAAACTGTGCAGCTTCCTTTCAGTGTTATCTGTGTCCTCAGAGAATAGACCAACCGTCCTGTTGCTGCGGCAGTTGCCGGGAGCAGCACGCACACCTGTTTGTTAGGACAGATGGCGTACAGAGCGCTCCTCTGTCCGTGTGTTTGGATACTCTGCAGTTGGTCAGCTGTTGTATCTCCCCTCATCACCCTTATCTGACTGGGCAAGCTGACTCAGAGCACATTCTTATTTAATCAGGCAGTTGTTTTCCCGTCGAGCCGCCGAGCTGAAAGAACACTTATTTTACTTGGCAAGTCGAGCGAGAACACACACTGACACACAGTGAAACACACTGACACACAGTGAAACACACTGACACACACTGAAACACACTGACACTGCACGCTGCTGTTTGTTGCTTTGGATTACACGCTAATCTCTTGCTGCTAAGATCAATTCTGCTGGATATTTGGCCTTATCTCTCTACATTCATATTTCTCCTGGCAGGATGTTGCCCTTCGCCGTGTTTTTCAAACTTACACACACTCAGCTGGTACCTGCGCTGTGCTGCAACAGTGGCTTTCATTGCTGATTAATTATAGAACCCTTTCATCCTAAAAAATAACAATAATAAATGGTATATTTTGAGTTCAGTGTTCTTTAAAAACTGCGCAGTCACACCAATATATTAGCACAGCATTACATGCTGGGGAAAAAGCATTTACATATCATTTCATATTGGAAACACAGACACAGATACCAATGATACTGATGTCTGTGATCAGCCAATA
Organism: Datnioides undecimradiatus; assembly: GCA_008933995.1. Lineage (NCBI taxonomy): Eukaryota > Metazoa > Chordata > Actinopteri > Lobotiformes > Datnioididae > Datnioides > Datnioides undecimradiatus. The sequence continues at coordinate 5,029,179 of WARS01000034.1, forward strand.
ATATCAGCTGACTGATTTGTGAGTCAGGCTCCAATGAATTCATTAATTAGTCTATTACTGATGGATTGTTCAGTCTATATAAAAATGATGAACCAATGAAGGATTGCCTTATCTTCTCAAATGTGACCGTTTCTTGCTGCCCTGTCACATATGATAGTCTTTGGAGCTGTTCTCTGAGCAAACCATGTGACCTGAAGTCTCTTCTCTGATCCCCGAGTGCTTCCTTATAATAAACCAAACGTGTTTGAGATGATATTTAGCTTCTCCTGCACATGTCCTGCTTTGCATCGCCAGGTGCGTTTTGGTCAACTTCATCTCGCTTTTGCACGTGAAACCAGCCTCCATCCTTTTTTTTTTCTTTTTCTGCGATCGATAACTTGGCCTTGCTGTCGCGAGAGACGCTGCTGCTTCCCACTTGTTGCGCCCTTATCCGCGCTGTCACCGCATCTGGTTGGGCTCAGCGAGTAGAGCGTTAACAAGCGAAAGTCACCCAGTCCAAACTCTGATCCCCGGCTGTATGTTCTGCAGCATCAGCAGTGCAAATACAGATGGGTATTACTCGATTACTCTGCGACTCATTCAGATTCGGGCTCTGTGATCACATGAAAGACAGAAAGGCAAAGATTTGTGTTTCCGAGTCATCTGCTCTAAGTGTGCTGCAACAATGAGGAACATGTCCCCTCCTCATTCTCCCTGGGACATAAAACTTTTTGATGTCCCTCACCCCCCCACACTTGTCCTTTTTCCCTTTCAGCCCGGCCACACTCTCCTCTTTCCTCCTGCACTCTCTTAAAGGCCACGCTAGTCTTTCAGCCAGCCTTGGTCTTTTCTCTCTGTGTCGAACTTCCCCCTCCGCCACCCCCACCCCCAGTCCCAGAGACAAAGAGAGGAGAGTGACTGTGCTGCTCTGTAGCCAGGTGTTCTCCATTGCTGCCCTGGGTCGTAATAGCACCAGCCCTCACACTGCAGCTGCCCTCCCCAGCCTCCCATTGTGCAGCTCTATTGTTCAGCCGCCCACCCCTCGTTGATTCATCGGCCACACAGGGGAAACCCTTTCAGACTGAGTGGAGTGTGTGTGTGTGTGTGTGTGTGTGTGTGTGTGTGTGTGTGCTGGTGCACATTGAGTACGCGTGCCTTGGGGAAACTGGGTGTTACAGGCATTTGCCCACAGCCACTCCCCTCTTCCTCCTCCTCTTGCCTCCGTGCCTCATTGTAGGGCCGCTGCGCTCTGATTGGTGGAAGAGCAGCCACTCTAAACGAGGGAATGGCAGACATTGTCGGTCCATCTGTTCTGTCGCTCATTGTCCAACTTGCCTGCTTCTGTGGAAAAAAATAAGGATACAGCTCTGGAGGACACTCAGACAGTGAGGACTGAGGGGTTTGGCTGGAGTGGGACGCTGTACCTGCGGCGTAGACAGACCTGGACCTCGGATGTAGCTGCTGTGGGAACTTTGGGACTTTTTCTCACTTTCACCTGCAGTGTTTACCAAATTTGGCTGTAAAAGGATTCAAATGTGTGGATATGAGCTAATCTACTCCTCTTTCTTCATTGTTTATTGAGCTTTTAATGTCTGGTAAGTGTGACAAAGTCCCCTCTGTCTGCCTGGGTCACTTTTACACTGAAATGTCACTTTTTTGTGTTTGTTTTCTGACCTGTCTGTAAAAAGCAGTGATACTAGATGATGCAGCGAGCCCCGGCTGCACTGGAGCGGTGTTACCTGCGTGACAGGCTGCCGGGCCGCGGCATCATAAGTCACTTTTGTGCAGAGCTACCTGAATGACTGGATTCCCCCGAGTTTGAAATAGGCCAGAGTCGTGCAAAGTTCATATTGATGTAATGTCTGTGCGATGATGGCTGGTGCAGGTGCGAGGTGAAGCTGTCTGAGTTGGAACTGTGCCACAGCATCAGGTCAGCTGTGTCTCCTGAGTCAGGGGAGTTCGTAGACCACCTCGGTCTGCAGTTGTTTGAATTTCAGTGTGGTGTGTGTTGATGTGAAACTTGGCGGCGGGGGTGGGGGTGGGGTGAACGGGGGCTTTTGGGGGGAGGTAACAGAGTGCAGGCTTCCTCCTATGTGGGTCACATGAGGCTGGAGGAGGCAAATAATGCTAAAGATGGCCTTGAAAAGTGTGTGTGTGTGTGTGTCTGTCCTGCTGCGTCTTTATTCTCACTCTACTGGAGACAGGGATGCAGTGTGTGTGTGTGTGTGTGTGTGTGTGTGTGTGTGTGTGTTAAGGGGAGACACCAGTTGCGAGCACCACTCAGCCTGACATCTGTTGCCCTGCTGCTGGCGGGGAAAGCCTAACGCACCATCTATATGCACCAACACACACACTGTAACACACACTGTCACACACACACACACGCACACACGCACACACACACACACAGTAGTGTTGCCCCGGCTGATCATTGTGCTTGGGAAACCCCCCCTTCTACAGTAAGTTTTGCACAGTGTCAGCCGTGCAGTGATACGCTGCCAGACAGCCCCCCCTAATCCTCCCCGTGCCCCTCCCAGACCGCCTTGACCCTCCCTTACCCACTGCACACACACACACACACACACACTTTTTACACAATGCATCCACATACAAAGCGCTGTAAAGACTGTGTTACATATTCATTACTGCCTCCATCAAAGCCACGGGCGCTGCTGTGTGTGGGAGCCGGCCTGCTGATGTTTGAAAGATGCACCCACTCAGCCTGGAGGTCCGGAGGTGCTGTGATGAGGTCGCTCGCTCCGCCGTTGGTCCGTTAGGACCAGCCTTGATGTGGGGGCTCCACAATGCGCTGAATGCATTATTCCGTGGAGCCTGGACCACACTAGAAGACTTTTTCCTCCAGAGATTTAATTAATCAGATCGCACATTAAACCGTTTTAATGGCGACAAGCGCACTGTTCACATTTCTGCTGTTAAAGCAGCTAAAACAACAGGATTAAGATGAGATTTCAATCAGACGGGGTTAATGTGATACAGGAGCTCCAGCTGCATGCAGGCAAGACACTAGAAGCTTCATCATAATCTGCCATATGTTCAACAGCCACGTGCAATCACCCGAGATGTTTGCTAATAGTTCATATGTTTGGCGCTTTTAATTGAGGAAACACTCGGCAGAACGCTAAATTAGGAAAACTGTGATTAGTTGCAGTGGCAGGCATGATTTAGATGTGGCTGGATTGGGCTCACCTTAGGGAACCCTGAAGAATCATGCGTGGTTGTGAATGTATCCTATCATGCATTGGTTCAGCACGCGTCTTCTCTCAGCTCACAATGGAGAAAGTGTAGTTAATGAGGATCAAACACATCATGGCAAATCCATTTAATGACATGTAATTGAATTCAGTCATGTTGCAGTTAGAGATTTGTCGCAATTGACCTCTAACAAACATGTTTTGTGAACTTTTATGACACGTGAACTTCTGTTTGACCGGAGTCATCGTCGTGATGTCATGTCTGCGCAGCGGTTGGTTCGTTGCTCGTGCTGCGGCAGGATGTTGTCGACCCTTGGGGGATCTGAAAAGGAAACCTGGTTTTGCTGTGTTCAGACCACAACACAGTGCTCATGCAATGCTCCCAGCAGCCCCGGCAGCATGAGTCACTCTGTGAGGTAGACGTGTACGTGTGTGTGTTCATGGGCACCATCAACGCCCACGCTGGTCGATGCCAAGGTCCCAGTCCTAATCACTGCTGCAGGTCTATTGCTGTCTTGGGTGGCTGGGTGGGTTGCCAGTGAGGCACACTTAAGCCCCTCCCTCCCCCCCACACCAGACCTTTTGTTTATTGTGTGTGTGTGTGTGTAAGGCGGGTCGCCGACTGAACGCCGCAGCCTCTGTCTTGGCATTTGGAAGGGAGAATGCTTTCAACAGCTGTAGCTTAGCAACAGTAGCTCGGCCACGTTGCTAGGCAGCCCCTTTTCATAAAATGCGCACTCACTCCACCCTGCCCTCCCCCAACGCACGCAGCCTCCCCCCCTCTCTCACCCACCATCTTTAAGTCACTTCCCCTTCCATCATCTGGCGTGTCCAGATAACGTGGGCTCCAATGGTTTCTCCGTGTTGTAACATTCAAACAGGTTGAGGCGTCTGAGGGGAAGTTCAGCTGTGAATTCCCATTTGCGGAACCTGCCTTTGTTCTAATTAAAGGGCTGTTTCCACACACACTTCAGGGAAATACAGTTGCAGAGTTGTTTGCGGAGATACTGAGACTTTGAATAACATCAGCGCGTTTCATGCAACTTGGTCACCTGGCCTGTAATTTTGCTTCCGAAGATTAAAATATCAGTTTCCCGATCTCGAGCTTAACTCTCCAAAGTGCTCTCTGTAACTTGTGTGCAGCTTACCCCTTTGACACCAATCAGATTAGCCTAACCAGATCCCATGTCCTCTGTGCTTGGATGTGATATGTTGATTGGCCCTGCAGCCACAGAGCCCCTCAGTGGTTTAATGAGTGACTCCGCCACCCCGGCGGGTCGCAGCATATGGACCTTAATTACCAGGTAGACCGTGAGGGGGAAGGGTCCGTCGGCCCCATCGCTAACGGCTTCCTGTCTTTTTTTTTTTTTTAAACGGCTCACCCTCTGTTCCCCTTTAGATTAATGTGTTGTGGCGTGGCGCTATAAAAACACACTAGGGGCATACAAGAGAGAGAGAAAAAAAGCGGGAGTCCATTAATTAGGGTGAGAGGCCCCATCGGCTCTTTGTGTCAGCCAGTCTGCGCCTCGGCGGAGTCCCCAACTGCCCGCGACAGCCAGCCAGAGCCAGTGTAAACAGTGCCGGCTCTGAGCCTCACAGTGCGAGGGAGGCTCAGGCAAAGGGTGAAAAGTCTGATTTTCCTAAAGTAACATTCAAATCAGCATGAACAATGCAGTCTCAATGCAAATCCTTGCTTTGCAAATGATCCCTCATGCACTTCAGATCAGGTTGCTTTCAGGGCCCTCCCAGAGGCATCTCATTCTGTGGAAGTGTTGTCTAACGTACGGGCCTGTAACAAGCCATTTCAAAAAGAAAATGTCAAATATTTAAGTTGTGTTTACTTTCATGATAAATCAGGTTTTAGGGCTCGGTATGCTTCCCACACTCACTTGGTCTCCCTCTCCGTCTCCGCAGGAACCAATGAGTCGAGTTTTGTGAGAGGGCAGCAGTCAGCCCCGTGTGCTGGATGTCTGTGACAGATCCATGGGCCAGAAGGACCATGTGGAGGCAGGAGCTGGCCACATCCTCGACCTGGGGCTGGATTTGGAGTATCTCCACGTAGCGGGGGCTGACCGGCAGGCTGGCGGCGCTGACGGGCCCCCTGCTATGGAGGAGCAGGGGGAGAGCTCCGGCAACAGCAGCACCGCCAATTCCCCTCCGCCGGCCGCGCTGGAGGAAAACGCAGGGTCTGACGCGGAGTGCGAGCCGGCGCCGTCTTCCAGCGCCCCCCTCGCTGCCAGCCCTGACCCGGATGGAGGGGAGGGAGGGTTTACTCACAGCAAGAACGCCCACCAGCCTCTTTGTCGGACCCAGTGCGTGGACTTAGGCACTGAGGGTCCTCCTGAGCCCCCATCTGAACTCTCGTCAGAGCTTGAACACGACACCCCTGCTCAGTCCTCACCCAGCTCCCCTTTTAAGCACCCACCTGAGCCCCCATCCAACCCCTCCACCTCAGAGCCGGTGTCCGAGGCGGGGGGGAAGGAGTACCAGGCGAAGCTGGAGTTTGCCCTGAAGCTGGGCTACTCTGAGGAGACAGTGCGGCTGGTGCTGTCCAAGCTCGGCCCGGACACCCTCATCAACGACATACTGGGAGAGCTGGTCAAACTGGGCACCAAGTCGGACAGCGAGCAGCCGGCTGGATCATTAGCCTCTACCTCATCCTCTTCATCCTCTTCTTCCTCTTGCGGCTGTTCTGATTTGCTGGACGGCCCGAGGTCGGACTCGCCCTGTCCGTCAGACTCTCTGTGCGACCAGGACAACCTGCGGCCAATCGTGGTGGACGGCAGCAATGTAGCCATGAGGTGAGCCGTCTGTGCTAACAGTCTGGATGAAGATGTGTGTATATATGTGTATATTGTTTATTGGGTTAGTTAACTTTCCATCACCCTCTGCTTCTTCATTATGTCCTGTAGCCATGGCAACAAGGAAGTGTTTTCCTGCCAGGGCATCCAGCTGGCTGTAGATTGGTTCCTAGAGCGCGGCCATCATGACATCACAGTGTTTGTGCCTGCGTGGAGAAAGGAGCAATCCCGCCCCGATGCCCCCATAACAGGTCAGTACAAGACGCTGCGTGTCACTCACACAGAGTCGATAAAGGTCAAAGATCCTAACAAAGCATTTTTATTAATCTCATCATTACCCCCCACCCACCACACACACACACACACACACACACACTCACACACAGATCAGGAGATCCTGCGTCGCCTTGAGAAGGAAAAGATTCTGGTCTTCACTCCATCACGGCGTGTCCAAGGCCGGCGCGTGGTTTGCTATGACGACCGCTTCATTGTCAAGCTGGCATATGAGTCAGACGGCATCATCGTCTCCAACGACAACTACAGAGACCTGGCGAATGAGAAACCTGAGTGGAAGAAGTTCATCGATGAGCGGCTGCTCATGTATTCCTTTGTCAACGACAAGTGAGTCCTTTACAGCTGATTCAGTCAAAAGAACTGTGATGCTCACGCCTCTAACTCTGAACCCAGGGCCTCTGCCGCAGATCACCTTTCATATCTCATGCACCAAATCATTGTCCTTAGAGTTTTTAACCCTCACTCCCGTCTCTCAGGTTCATGCCTCCAGATGACCCTCTTGGTCGCCACGGCCCCAGCTTAGACAACTTCCTGAGGAAGAGACCTGTGATGCCTGAGCAGAAGAAGCAGCCCTGCCCATATGGTGAGAAAGATTATGACTGAGTAATATTGGATTTGAATAATGTTGTTGGGAGCTTCTGTAGATTATATACACATTACAGTTTAATGAAACAGAGGCTTTCTGTGTTTTCACTCCAGGTAAGAAGTGCACTTATGGCCACAAATGTAAGTACTACCACCCAGAAAGAGGAGCCCAGCCTCAGCGCGCTGTGGCCGACGAGCTGCGTGCCAGCGCCAAGACCTGCGTCACCGCTAAAAACCAGGGGGACGCCGGGTTGGTCAAGAGCCACAGCGTGCCAGCTGGCAGCATCGAGGCAAAGAAAGGCGCTCCGAAAAGGCAGTCCGACCCGAGCATTCGAGCTCTGTCGTACAGCGACGCAGAGGAGAAGCTGCTGGCAAAGGGGAGGGCGGAAAGCCAGAAGAGCAGTCTGTGTGGCGGCAGCAACAGTAGCTGCAGCGGGAGTGTAAGCATGTCCCCAGCCCCAGGAGGCGGCGCTGCATCTGGCCTCAGCGTTCCCCAGGACCAGCAGTCCAGAGCAGCAACCCCTCATGGCCTGCCAGCCTCCAGCCACGACCTTTACCCTCACTGTGAGTCTCCAGACTTGAGCTACTACTCAGTAACGCGAGCTTACTCCGGCCTGAGCCTCTCCTCCAGACGGAGCCCAGACTGTCGCTTCCCCAATGACACAGACCTGCGGCTGGGCTCCATGGGCTCGGCGGGCTCCGAGTGCGGCAGCGAAAGCAGCGTGAGTTGCGGCAGCAGCTGCGACTCGTACGGCGAGAGGCCGTGTCCAGGATGCCCCCCGGACACCTTGCTGGAGGACAGTGTCCATTTTGCCAATCCCCACAGCCGCCTGTATCCCCATCACGCCGCGTCAAACCATGACCTTTGTGGCCTTCATCCGGCTGACTACACAAATATCCAACACAGCCACTCGTCAAATACCGGAGTGCACAGTTACCACCTGAGTGTGGCGCGCGGGCAGAGCTGTGCACACGATCAGGCTCCGCCAGAGGCTCCCCCAAAGCGCCCTCTCTACCCCCTGCCCCCTCACCTGCAGCACCAGCCGCTAGCTGCACGCTCCAGCTGCCCAGGCGACTACCACTCCCTGCCCCAGTCCAACCCTCACCCCCCTGGCTCCCCTCTTGGTCGCTGCCTGGCCCCCACACGAGCGGAGAGCGTGTCAGACTCCCATCTGTACGAGCACCTCTCCACATCGCACCATCACCACCGCACAAAAGCTCTGCCCAGCTGGGACTCCTACTACAGGCAGCCTCCGTTGCCACCATCCAGGTATGAACCGTCAGCCTATCAGAGCCTGCCAGACACGCGCCAATCATCCTGGCACGCTCCTCCCTGGGCGCAGGACGGCTACACCCAGCACCACTCCTCTCACCCAGCTCTCCACCCGTCCCCGACACATTACCTAAACCACCCACCCCCTCCGGCCCACTCTCCTCACCCGCCTCATCCATCCGGCGCTCCCCTCCCACCGTACCCGCCCCACAGCGCTCACCTTTCAGTGCCCTCACACCCGCCTCCCCCCTCTTACATGCAGCAGCACCCAGAGTCACCAGCGCACAGCCGCTACGGGGACGTGAGAGAGAAAGTCTACGTCAACCTGTGCAACATCTTCCCCTCGGAGCTGGTGAGCCGGGTGATGGCCAGGAGCCCCCACATCACGGACCCCCAGCAGCTGGCAGCCGCCATCCTGGCAGAGAAAGCCCAAACAGGCTACTGAGGCAAGGAGGAGAAGGCCCCCCCCCCCCCATCAGAAAACAGCAGCTATGTAGCTCGAGTAGAGACAAACAAGACACAGACTGTGGCTGGCTTGCATCAGCAGAGCAAACTGGAATATGCCCTTGCAGCATTTCGGAGCACGTTGGAATTGCACGGTGGAATTTCAAACACCAGAAATGCTTCAGGATCGCCTGCGAGACACGCGTACGTTCAGCTCCGGTCACCGCGCAGTGACAAATAAATCAGCAGGAGTGCAGAGAACGAGACATTTGACAAGACCGTGAGTGCGACTTGTGATGGTCCCAGACCGGCCCGGCTTACTTAGATGTCGTTCACATGCAGGACTCGTTATGCGTCGGACCCAAAAGGCACTTCTGTTTGTTTTCCAGCCGCTGCGAGACCGACCCTGTGAGTTGGCCTCACGTACACCCAACACGACTGACCACGAAGCGTCACATGACCATTTCCTGTACGTTTAGAGCCAGATTGTGATTTACACTCGCTGTGCACGCACATTATGTGCATTGTACATTACAAATATCTTTTCCTGCGTGTGCAAAGCACCAGGTGGACGGGATTTTCTACATCCCAACAAGAAGAAAGCGCCAGAAAGCGGAAGAAAGTCTTTAATCGACCTTTAATCGATTTGTGATTTCCTTTGTTTTGTCGCGTGGCAAATCCCCATCTGGTACTCCCTCCATCATGTGACAGTTTCAGACTGCTACCTGGCCGAGTGTGTGTATTATTAATCTGTGTGTGTGTGTGTTGTGGGGCCATTTGTGGAGGGGTTTTTTTCCCCCATGTTGATAAAAATGGGTGTCTGAAAGCTGGTCGCCTCGTTTGAGACGGCGTCAGTGCTTTGGTCCGAGTCGTAGCTGTAGAGATGGGTGACCCTGTCGTGTGTACCTTAGTTTTAGTAAGGGACATCTCTCTCTCTCTCTCTCTCTCTCTTCCTCCTCTCTCTCTCTCTCTCTCTCTCTCTGGCCCTTTATTTTGGGTCAACTCCGGCATCTGCTACAGACAGCGATCATCCAGACGTCGGTCAATCCAAACCTGTACGTAGTGTAAATATATTTAACAGACCTGGCGGCTATGCGTCAGCCGAACAGCGCGTGCCTCTGTCTGTAGCAGATCCCAGCTGAATCCACGCTAGACGGAGAAAAACCTTGTTTGATACAAATTGTATCATTAACTAAGTCGCTGATGTTATATCCAGTACATGGACTTGTTGATCTGTATTTATCAAACACTCTTGATGTATTGCTATATGATGAAGTGCGTCGACAACAGTTCCGTGCCGATCGAGATGTTCCAACTTTTAATCTTGTGGAAATTGCTTTGAGACAATTATTTCACATGTGTTTACGAAACAAGACAAGGGGGTTGTCTGCCTACTATGTTTAGGTGGTGCAACTTCTTCATCTGCGCTTTGGGTTTGCAGCTGGCTTACTCTTCCACGGGAGCTCCAGGTCAATCATCCGTGAGAGATTTGGTTGGCTACGAGTCTGTCTTTCAGCTAACACAACGCTTGAAATAATAGACAAGTGATGTTTTATCAATGACTAATCTATTGTTTCCGTCCGATCATAAAAACCGAGCGGATTACACCTCGGCCGCGTTTCCTGCGGCGGCCATTTTGAACGTCCATAGCACTCCACCAAAGAAGGCTCTACCTGGGCCGTTTGCTAACACGTGACGCCACGTTTGCCTTAACAAAAGGACGGGGGTCTTCGCAGATCAGCCAGTGAGCTGTGTGCAAACTGTCCTCTGAGGACAGAGCATCAGAGCGTTCCAACCAGCCGCAGCGTTCCCGGTTGGACGCTTAATTCAAAGTTTCTATTTCACACACGGGACTAAAGCTAACATCTAGTATATTACACACACGACTTCTTTGGGGCGTAGCTCGCCTGTTGCATGCTGGGAAACACTTTTATATTACACTATTCTGAAGCTTGGTCGTACTTCACCAGGCAGAGCCCAACCAAAAGCGTAATGCAAGTTCAAAATGGCCGCCAAGGACGACCAGAGCGAGCTCGTCGCACAGTTCATCACAAGCCAGCTAACACGAAGCCCGCCGGTTTCTTTCCCGTCGCGCGCCACGTTGCACAAACGCGGAGTAACTGTGCAGCGACGCGCCCTGTTGATGAGAGAACCTCTGTGTGTATTGAAGAAGCGCCTTCTCTCTGGCCTCCTGGCACCGTGTGTCAGCGTGGCACCCGAGAGTGGGCCCAAAGTAATGCCTCTTCATGGCATTGTGCTTATGACACATCCAATACTCTGAACTATGTTCAGCTAACTGTTATGCATGTTTTGGTTCCTGCATGTTTCCTTGTGTTTAAGTTATGTACATAGCTGTGGTTGTCTTGCTGTTACTGTGACATGATGCTAGAGGCCTCTAGGCTTACTTATACTTAAACTGGCTTGTTTTCAATTATTAATGTATTATTGCAGATATCAGTTAGTATTGATTTCAGTGCAACACTCTCCTTTGACTATAAATATAGAGTCGAGTTCGATCTCGACTTCTACAGGATCAGGATGTTCTGGAACGAATCCCACTTTTCTCCAACAGTGTTTCCTCTGGAAGTGCGTTCAGACACTAACACTGGGAACCACTCTGACAAACTGACTTCTGTGCTGTAGATATGACAGCGCTCCACAGGCCAGTGCACTATAGCAGACTGAAAATCCTCTGTTTCCAATTTACATTTTGCAAGTAGAAAAACCAGTGTAACTAACTGATTATTGTACCATTCTCACCTGTAACTGTGATCGTTCATTAAAAAGAGTACTACTGTTGAACATGTGGTATCCTTTGACATTGTTGTATTAAAGAAAGGCTTGTTTAACCCCTTCAGACCCATATTTTTCCTGCTGGGCCCAAAAATTTTTTTAAACTGATTCTGACTCCTCTCCAACATAAAAACAAAGTGGAAAAAACACATTTTTGCTAACTCGTGTTTTTAATAGTATTTTTTTCACGTCCATTCCAATGGACGCCACAACGCGATGGGCGTAAAAAATGTCATAAAAACTTAAGAAAAATAAGGCTGAGATTACCTGAAATCAGTTTTGCCTTCAAAAAACTATCATGGAACTGATAGTAGGATAATGAACTGATGAGCAGCTTTGAAGCGGCTTCGTTGTGGCACAAAGCACAAGTGGATGTTGCACTTCTTTTGCACGTCACAAAAGACGTGTTTTTCCTGCACAGTTTGGCATCTTGCATCTGGTAGCCTCTTTCCTCTTTCTCTCTTTTCATCATAATTTGGCATGTGGTAAACCATGTCATATTACACTTCAGGTAGAGGCCTTACATCCTGAAATGGTCTGCGAACTGGTCTCAGGGGGACATGCTGTGGTTCTGGAGACATACTGGGTCTTCCACATTTTGCTGCCACTATTTTATAGACTCTCACCAGATGAATGTGGCCCAGTGTCACCAGACACACACACACACACACACATATATGGATTGATGGATATCCTGAAATGGTCTGCAGACCATCAGAGAGAGAGAGAGATAGACATATATATATGTGTGTGTGTGTGTGTGTGTCTGTCTGTCTGTCTCTCTCTATATATATAGAGAGAGAGAGGAGAGAGACAGACACACACACACACACACACACACACCAGTTTGCAGACCATTTCAGGATATCCATCAATCCATATATATACACAGTAAATTCTCTGGTGTAAAATATGTAGTGACAAAGCATGTTGACACTTTCAGAGTTTCTACAGCAACAGCAAGAGTAAAATCCCCCTAGTGTTGGTGAAAATGTACCGAGTAAAAAGACAGGATTTTAAAAGTACTCCCTCAGCTGTACGCTGTCAAAGTACACCGACTCTAACAGAGTTATTACAACAAGAGTAAGATGCTCTGCCCCTCAGTGTTGATGAAAGCCTTCACTGATGAAAGTACACCGTTCTCTGGTGAGACACGCCCAGCTCCTAATCCTCTCATCCTCGCTTCCACCTGCTGAATTTTCAAGGACGCCATTTTCTGTTCGTCGAGCGCGACTGCGGTAAGTTTCTTCTAAGTACACATTATTAAACCGAGCGTTATAATGTTCACTAAATACTTGCATCTGTTTTGTGTCTTAAAATACCGAATAACAAAGGGTTAAATGTTACCGAGTGGACCGCTAGCTTAAATGTTGGATTGACGTTAAGCTAATTTATGTTAACAAGCTGTCTGAAGAGCAGACAGTCCGCAAGAGGTAACGTTTTATTTTATTGTCAGTATTAGAGATGTGCTTGCATCCTACTTGTAATTTTATGACTTCCTGTTGATTAGAACGGTTTGCATGAGTTGCATAGACTAAATGATGAGTGGTTGGCGACTAGTTGGCTAACAATACTAAAACCAGTCGATAACTCTTAATGGGTAGGTCGGTAACGCCAGTGTAGCAAACAGGGATTTTGAATTAGGGGTTTGTATGCAGCTTTGCTATATGATTAAATTATTTTCTCATACCTTATAGGTGTGAATTTGGCAGGAAATGGCTACAATGAACTTGACGGTGTGATCCCAGTTAGGTTAAGCTAATGAAGTAATGGAGAAGATAATAAAATCATATAAGACCCGTGACCTGTTTAAGACAGGGACGGTTACTGTAACTGGCAAAGACCATTTATCTTATTTTATCGGTTAGTTATGTTTTCCTGTCCCCTGCTCTGCGTGTTTGCGCGCCCATATACACACAGACAGAAAAGCGACAATAAGACAGCAAAACAGTGTTGCCAGATGGGAAATGCAGAAGTTTCGTACCAGCGGCTTGAAATGATCGTATTTGGAGGAAAATTATCGTACAGACCCAATTCACATCCTGGCGTGGCTCAGGGCCGTCTGTTTTAATAACACATTCTCATAGACCGTGCATATAATAATCTAACAGAACGCTTGTTAAAGGTGCCTCATGCAGAACAGCGCCTCTGCCTGTTTGGAGTGGAGGATCAGCATGAGCCCTGGCCTGCACTGAACAGCTCAGAATCCTGTACCAGTCAGACTATCCACTGTTAATCTAAACTACTACTGCCTGTGATAAGAGAAGAATTTGCGATAGAAACCTTTTTACAGTTTTATTAAAAATCACAATCCATGGTGATTTTTGCACAGACATTTGTGAAGCGCAAACAGCAACAACAGCTACTGTAATATCTTATTTACATAACGAAACAAAACGGTCTAAAGTTGCATTTTAACATGAAAAAAGCCACACACAAACACAGAGTACTGTATGTGCTTTGAACTATAGCAGCCTGTATGTAACCATCTGTCTTTTTTCCATGTGCCTGTTTTAATTCCCCCGCCCCTCTTACGATCACGCTTATCATGCTGCGTTGATTGGCCAGAGCCTTCCTATATCTCTGTGATGGGCCAGAAACAGGCATGTGAGACGATGTGTGCAGGAAGCCTAGTAAGTATGTGTTAGATGCGTATCCTAAATGTGTTTGGTTTGCCAATGAGTTAACTTTGATACGTAACGAAGGGGTGAAATTATCGTACATCGTACAAGCTGACCATTTTATTTTATTGTTGCTTGGGAATAATTTTGTTCTCTGTTTTGTTTTTCAGATTTATGAGTATGTACTTTCGTTTGGTCGAGGTAAGTAATATTTAACATGCTATACGTGCAATGTAATGTATAACAGGAACAGTCTTTTGTAATACACATCGAGTTAAAGCCACAGTCAGGTGGCTTTAATTTTAAAATTACTGTATGATCTATAAAAGAGCTTTGTGTTGATAAAATTAAGCACTGCTGTATTTACAGATACCGTCATGTTGATTAAAGCAAAAATCAGTAATGAACAGAAATATGTCAAGATCAGTGAGCCAAGTCTGGATGAATTCTTGAATAAGTAAGCGTCATTCACACCTGATTGTTCATGGTTTAGGAATGCATGGGCATGGTCTACTGAAAATAACCTCTGTGTGTAATGTCCCCAAAAAACTTTTGGGCATGTCTAGAGGTCACAGGATTTGAGGATAATGCGCGTTTTATTTAGGGACCACTGTTTTTAAAACTACATGTGTAGCTCAGACGTTCTTGACAGGTGGCCAAATCTTGAGCTTTATACATGGAACAACTTTGTGTGTGTGCGTGCATGCATGCATGCGTGGCTAAGCTTTTGCAAAGTTCTCCATACCACCCATCATAGAAGACGTGAGAGTTTATGATGAGACAGGAACTGAGGTGGATGGAGATGTCTTCGAAGAAGTAGCACAGCAGCCAAACGCTGGTGTATTTACTATCACGTTTGACAGCGGTAAACTTGTTTTCTCATGATTTTGAATTCTTTTGCCATGAAAATGTTTATGGTGTGAAAAACCGGCTAAATAGGTGTTTTTGTTGTGTTTTTTTGTTGTTGTTGTTTTTTTTTCTCTCTCCCCCCTCTCTCCTGAACTACACTTAGTTTCCCAGGGAGCAGCTTTGTCCAACAGTTCCAGGGAGCATTTTCACCTGCAAGTTCACTGGCCTGCAGCTCCGATGATAGTTATTCTTGAAGTTGTCTCCTGTGGCTCTGATGATACAGTCGTCCTTGATGAAGATTGTAGCCCTTCCAGAAAACGCCAGAAAGTGAGTGATGATGCTAAACGTGTAAGTTGTGTGTAAAATGTTTATGGTGTGACAGAATGCTTTGAGGCACACTCTTCTATATTCAGTATTTTAGGCCGTTTGTTATGTAAATATTTTTCTGTCATCTGTTTTTTTTAAAGACGGTTGAATCTGCACTGGCCAAGAAACCTGGTGGAGGCAGTATTGTCAAGGAAACCAACCGCACGAAAGGTTTGACTGATTCCTCTCTGCGACAGATGGTTAACTCGTTGCAGATGTGACTGAAATTCACGGGTAATTCAGTTGTCTTTTTTTCAGACCATACTGTCATTACCTTCTTGTGGGGAAAATGATGTCTTTAGTGAATTTCCATGCTTCAAAGACATCAAAGGCCTGGTAATTGAAAACTTTACAGAACAATATGCATTAGGTCCTATTCAATATTAAAGATGAACACTTTAGCTCTCTATAGGGAGACATCATACAGTAACATTATGTATTACTGTCTCACCTTCCCTACAAGTTTAGTGCCCCATCCTCATCTGGTTGTGTTGCTCTGATTGATGCTGTTCTCTCTCTGGACACACTCCCCATTCAGTTCCAACCATTAGCTGAATCAAACAAACTGATTACAAACTTTTTGCACTACTGTAAATCTGTAGATTTGTGTCTTGAAATATGTGTAATGGACACTTGGATGCTGTTTGCTTGTCTGAGGTCGAGTTGAAAGTAGAAGTGGTACATTTACTAAACATCTGTAACCTATGTGTTGCAGATTCAGCAAGACTTCATCCTGCAGTTTGGAGAGGAAGTAGCTGCCCGGTTTTTGGAGAGGTAACACTTAACTTCATAGAGGTCTGACTCCAAAAATCCAGTTTGAGTTTAAGCTACAGCACGTGGACCCTTTGGGTGTATTTTAATTCTTCTTATTACCTCTATACTCTGTATTGGGATACTTGGTTACTTGATACTGGAGACATGAGAATTGTATTGTCCATATCACTGATAAATATGTCAGCTTGTGTTTTGCATTTCAGTAATTGGTGTCTTGATTTTGTCTGTGTCTTATCTAGATGGCCCACCATGTTCAAACAAAATGTCATTCAGCAAGCCAAGACTGTTCCTACCTCAAGCTGTCTGGAAGAACTCATCTATTGTGCTGAAGCTACATCAAATGAAGAGGAAACTGATGATGCCGCTGTTAATTCAGGTAGTCGGTTATTTTATCAGAGATTAGGGGATCTTAGTTCAGCTACAACTTTGTAATGGTGACTTTAAACTATAGTATAATAGTACCACTATATTGCATTTTTTCCATTTACAGGATGGGATAGCGATCTGTCTTCAATTACACTGGGGAACACAATTTTTGTTGAGTTAGGTCTGACAGCTGTTAACTAATTTTTGGGTGCAGAATCCAAAACTCATCTCAGGTTTTCTCTATCACGTCACGTTTTTGAACTATAGGATCCCCGTTTTCTTAAGAAATATGAAAAATATTGTACTTAACAGAGATGTGCTTGTTTTATAAACATTTTCAAATATTGGCATACAATGAAATATGAAAGAAACAGGCATGACTGCAATGTTTATTTAACAGTATTATGTTTTTACAAAGGATATGGCTACTGTAATTATAATTACAGTAGGATCCTATATGGCTGTTTTAGTGTGTGACAATGCCTTTATAGATTCCTTGAGCTTTTAGGATGTTGATGTTTACAGATGTTCCATGTGGAGTGTTATCCATGTAGCAGGATCAGACAGTGCAAGATTACCAAGGAATTGGGGCATCAGTATAAAATATAATTTCTACCAACCAATTTGAATTCTTGAGAAGAAAAAAACATCAATAAATGTCATTTTTTGACAAAGAACCATCACAATCAAACCTTGGTTGTCTGACTGAGAGTCCTCTTTCCATATGTATGATTCTCCATGAAAGTTTTATTGATACTTGAAAGGGATGGTTATTGTTGTTCTACCTAAGGATGATCATCTGGCACCACGCTGATAGATTCTTGAGCCACCAGGGCTGCCAGTCTGTTTGCAGAATCCAGATGCATTTTTCTAAAGTTTTTCCTCTGATGTATTAATGCACAAGGTTTTACAATTTTTATACACCATGTCTGTTGGTACATCCTTTAAGATGAGGTGAATTTTAAATAAATTGATATTGAGACGTGGAAATATACTGTTTTCCCAGCCTGAAAACATTGTAGGTTTGACTTGTTTTGAATGTTTGCTGTACATATACAAGTAACTGAAACAGAAATTGAACAGTGTGTTTTGTTAAAATGTGGTCGATAAGCATTATTGGGATTAGACATCTCGTTACTGAGAAAGACCCCTGTGTGGAACAATCTCAATATTCCTTACCCTGTTGCAGATGGAACTTTACAGAAATGGACTAGGAAAGGAATCGAAACAGTTAGCGATTTATATACTAACAACATACGATCGAGCTTCCAGCAGTTATCCTCTAAATGCAATCTATCACAGAACTACCACTTTAAGTTCCTTACAATTAGACGCTGGCTCCAAGATAACTCTTCTGACCTCCCAAATTTGTCAGAGGAATCCCCCTTTGAGAAGTGTTTGCTTTATACACGAGAGGACTGATCTACATTTTGAACAGAAATCTGCCAATTTATGATAGACCATTGATTAAAAGTAAATGGGAGACAGACCTAGGTTGTAATTATGAAGATGCCGACTGGCAAAACCGTTGGAAAGATCCCAAACTGTACTGATCTCCACTAAACGTAGACAAACGCAATTTAATATCTTTCACAGAACCTATGTCACCCCACACAGATTACATAAGCTATATGGGAATGTGTCTGCCATGTGCCAGAGGTATAAGGTGAATGAAGGAAAGTTGCTCCATATGCTCTGGATTTGTTCATATCTAGATGACTTTTGGAAGTTCGTTATAGCTACTGTTTCAAACATCATAGAAACCGTAATCCCAAAAGATCTGAAAATGTGGCTTTTGGGAGACGTTAACACGCTTACGGTAACTAAACACAAGAAATATTTAGTGTCTTTAGCCTGCACAGCTGGGGGAAAAAAATGATACTGGTGAACTGGAAATCAGAAAACCCACCCTCACAAAAGCATTGGCTGAACGAGCTTTCATCGTACTGCACGCCTGAGAAAATTCTGTACAATGTCAGAAGAAAACCTGAAACACAGAATAGAATATGGGGCTCATTTTTAGCACTGCTCCCTTCAATTAACCCTCTCAGTTAAGCAGTTAAGTTTTCCTGCTTCCTTTTCTTTATTATTTTACTTTACATATGCTGTATAAAAATGGCAAATGTACTTTGTGCATTGTTAATAAATCTTTTAAAAAAATGTGGTCAATAAGAATAACACAGGGCGTAAATACACAAGTGAATTATATTTAACACCACCAAGAGTAAGTTAAAAAACTACACTCCACACTGTTTACAGTAGTTTATTAGTCAACACTTGGTGTCAAGTAGATTCAACACTCATGAACAGATAATTCAAATTAACATGCTGGGTTAAGTCTGGGTGTTAAATGTAAATTACACTGAGTGTTATTTCCTTGATAGTGTGAAATTTGATTAACACTTGCCAGTGTAGTGTAAAATATGAACTCAACAGAGTTGAATTGACTCTGAAAATGTAACACTGTGTTCAGAGTATTTTTTTACACTCTGAAAACGTGTATATATAAAATCCTCACCCACAGTGTTAAAATTGACTCTTTAAGTGTTAAATTTGACACTGGTGAATTTACTGTGTATATTATATATATTTACTGTGTATCAGTTGTTAGACAAAAGAAAAAGTGACTCACCTTAATATGTTACTCATTTTGCCTATTTGTATAACTCATATGCTTTAATACTGTTTTAAGATGTTAGATAAAAATGTGACTTAGTTTGTTCAAAGTGTTTTTAAGATTAAGAAACCTTTATTGTCCCACAATGGGAAAATTCCATTGTTGCAATAGCAAGGTAAGAGCAGCAATAGTACAATAACAATAGTATAATATATTGTAATAAGAAACTAAATAAAGAGAGTGCACATATCAGGAGTGGTTGTAAAGTCTGACAGCAGCAGGAAGGAAAGGTCTTTGGAATGTTTCCTTCACACATCGAGGGTGGAGCAGTCTGTCACTGAAGCTGCTCTCCACCGCTGACAGAGCGTCCTGCAGAGGGTGGGACTCATTGTCCAGCATAGATGACAGTTTTAAAAGCGTTGTCAAGACTTGAGTTGTTACACATACATGTTCTTTCTGAGAAAGAGGCTGTGAATAAAAGCATAACTCCCTCCCCCTGTGTCTGTTTTTTTTTTGGGGGGGACAGACCCCCCCCCCCCGTTCTCCTTCTATCTACGCGCTATCCTTCTATCATCTTCACTTTGGCTGCCGGAGCTCAAAATTGAGTGATCTTCATAAGAGTCGAACCCAGGACCTCTGAGCGGCCCTCTATCCTCCCGAGCTATCAGCTCAGATAGTTTATTGTGTTTTCTTTGAGCTCTTCACGCTTTCTTTAGGACACCTGCCTTTAAAACTCACAGACGGAGTCCAGGTTTGAACCCACCACCTCAACTGTTGAATCTTGACTCAGTCTGTAAGTTTTGGAGGCAGGCATCTGAAACGAAGAGCGAAGAGCTCAAAGGAAACAAGTAAAACTATCTGAACCCATAGCTCGGGAGGATAGAGGGCTGCTCCAAAGTGCAGAAGTCCCAGGTTCGATTCTTGTGAGGGTGAGTTCATTTTTGAGCTCCAGCAGCCAAAGCAAAGATGATAAAAGCACCCGGAGCAGAGGCCCAAGTGTGAAAGGTGCTTGGTGGCGTGGTGGGTTAGACCATGACTTGTAAGGGAGTCTTCCAGCAGTGTACTGCTGGGTGGTTCAAATCCTGCCATGTCACTGTGGGCCTGGATCAGTGAGGCATGGGCCTCAAAGGGTGGATGGTGAGGAACAGGTTGGTGGTAGATGAGGAGAAGGTTGACCCCCCCCCCCCCCAAAAAAAAGAGACACAGAGGGAGGGGTTATGCTTCTCTGCCTGTTGGAGAAAATAACTCCAAGCACTTCCAAAATTCTTGACAAAAAAAAAAGCAAAGATCCTTACATGGGTCTCACATTATTATCAACATTCACACTTTACTACAGTACAACAAATACATACTACAGTTTAGTACAGTTGTATGGATGTGACAAACCAACGAAAGTAGGGACTACACTCTACACTCTACACTCTACACTCTACACTCTACACTCTACACTCTACACTCTACACTCTCTTATTTGAGTTGGTTTTTTTTTCTTCTTCTCCTCCTCCTCCTCCTCCCTTCCATCCATCCTTCTCCTTCCTCCTCCTTTTCAACCACCTCTACCTCCTACTCAACCTCTTCAACCACCTCTACCACCTTCTCAACCACAACCACACCTCACCAATCCAGGCCCCAATCAACGTGACAGGATTCGAACCACCCAGCAGTACGCTGCTGGAAGACTCCCATATGAGCCATGGTCTAACCCACCACGCCACCGAGCACCCACGCTTCAACCTCGGCTCCGGGCGCATTTATCATCTTCGCTTTGGCTGCTGGAGCTCAAAAGTGACTGACCCTCACAAGAATCGAACCCACAACCTCCAAGCTTCAGAGCGCTCCTCTAACCTCCTGAGCTATCGGCTCAGATAGTTAATTGTGTTTTCTTTGAGCTCTTCCCTCTTTCTTTAGGATGCCTGCCTTCAAAGCTCACAGAGTCCTGGTTCACACCCACCACCTCAAATCTCTGAGAGTCCAATTAGACTGAAACAAAGGTGGGGCAGAGTGGAGTGACTGAGGTAGTGCAGCTAAAGCGTCAGTGTAGAGGAGATATTATTTATTTTAACACAGAAGGAAAAAGAAGGATGCCACAGATAGTCATATCAAATTTGTGTTTAACATTTTGGAATCATGTAAGCAAATGCTGTACTTTGTGCTGTACTAGTGCCGAGACACTGTGATAAGTTGCTTAAACTTTACATTTTTCTTGGCAGAAATGGGCATCCATACATCCTGTTTTTGCAATGTGTATAATCCAGGGTTTTGTTGGGTTTGACTTTTTGTTGGCCTGCGTGAGAGTGGTGAGAGAATAGTTGTGTATCAATGTGGCAGTACAAGGCGTGTTCACATTCATAATGCAGGGGTCGTGTGTGTGTGTGTGTGTGTGTGTGTGAACAGGATGGTAACGAATATTTCAATGTAAAAAAGAAAAGATTCACTGCAAGCTCTTTGAAAATGGATTTTATGCAAAACGTTCATGCTTTTCTATTATGAAGACTTCACGGTGTTTAATATTTACGGTGCATCTGCTTTGAGCTCTCCGTGTGAACTGCGTGAAACATCCTGATTTAAAGAACATTGAGTTGATACAATTCATTCAATATTTAAATGATGACAGGGTGCAAATCTAGAGGAACTATTAAAAATGTGCCAGAGTTCACCTCGTGTTTTTTCAGAGTTTAAACTCAGCGTGCGGCAAACTCAGCCATATGAATGCACAAGTGGTCAACGTCACAAGCGAAAACTTGCCATTGTTTGGAGCAGTCTTAGAGCTCCTCGTGTGTGACGGTGAACAAAGACACAATAATGAGAAGAAGTATTGTTTTAACAGTGAATTTGCTGAGGAGACATTTTTGTGCCAGTTGACATGTTGAATGTCTCAGGGTGATTAAGTCTGTTTTTTTTTATGAGTACTTAATAAATTGGACTTGGCAGTTTAAATCTGATGACCTGGTTGTGTTTCGACACCAGCAGCTGGGGTTTTCAGTTCTGATCTGGGTGTGTGAAGCAGGGGTGTATCTAGCGGGAGGCTTCGGGGCAGCTATCGACCCTCCTACGGAGGTTTGGAATTTATGACTAAATACCTGCAAAACAAACACTTCTGCTGTACTTTGTGTTGTCTGTCTGTGTTGACTGAATTAACAAATGCTATCATCCTGACTCACTAAACGTATATATTGAGCATAGCAAATAAACCAATGACTAACAAAACCAGCAGTCTTTACCTCAAAGCACCATCGAGCCAAAAGAGACCTGGCTCAAAGCTTGTTTCAAAATCAAATACAAAGTCAGTGGATATGGTTATATACTGATTGGAACTCAAGTTATTCATCAGCATATTATTAATTCAGGTGAGAGGTGTCCAATTTAGATCTTTTTGGTTTTACCAATTGATCCAGATCTTGTATAAAGTCATACCCCACACAAACTACATCAGAAAGTTAGATACATTCAGATCACAACATATCACTGCCACATCATTAGAAAGTCACTTTTTCCTGTAGGTGAAAATACTGTAGCAACAACACTAAAGCTTCTGTTTGGAGTCTCCAAAAATCAGCAGTAGAAGTTCACTGGAAAATCCCACAAACTTTCATGAAAAGTCTGAGTCTACTCAGCGTCTGCAGAGAAGGCAGTGATTGCTTTATCGTAAACTTTAACCTCGTGGTATCACACAAAAAAAAAAAAGGAAAAAACCTGCTGGCAGTTATGATTCTGGTCCCAAAGGCAGTTGCAGGACTTCATTCGTCACATCGCACATGTGAAAATGTGTGTTACCAAGTAGGTGCGTGATATGTGCAGATGCAACAAAAGGTGACTGTCTACCTGTGTGCAGCTTCATGGTTCAAAGGTCTGTTCAGCGTCTGTTATAAAATATAGCCCATTATAAATTAAACACCAACAATAAAGTGGAGATTTAAACCCCCGCCCAGCTTCCATCACAGCATCCTCTCTTCACCACCAGCAGCGGTCCAAGCAAAGAGGGTCTCATTCCAGCCCAGAGGTACTGGTCTCCTCCACGGCGGTCAGCATCTTCTCGTACGGCCTGGAGAAGACCGGGTACGTGGCCGGTCCAGCCCGTTAAAGGAGGTATGAGCTCTGGACAGAGAGCGCACAAACCAAAGTGATTTAGAGTGAGAGTTAAGTAGCTGTCAGTTAGCTTATCTTAGCATAAAGACTCATTTTTACACTGTAGCTGACTTCGAGTACAGTTCTGGCTTCTCTTAACATTATTTCATTTTTTATCATTTGCAGATCTCACGATGAGATTTGATCACCTGGGCAATAAAGTGACTGGTCATAAATCAGTGTATTTGACAAGTTCATAGTTTGCCCAGATGATGTTGCTATTCTAGCCTCTGCAGCTCGTCCTCCCCATGCCATCCATACTGCCCTCTGTACTCTGTTGTTCCTCCAGTCCAACGGGTCAATCTCAGCCGTGCCGCGGATCGCCAGTTCCAGCTCCCCTGGCGTCAAACACAGACGCGAGCCTGGCATCCACCACCTAGAAAACAAACATACATATTAAGCTGCCACATTCTCTACAGTAATAATTTGACATATGTGTGAAAACTTCTGTAGGCCACGCCTCATAGAAGCCTCTGACCAGGCATGTGCTAACCTGTCCAAAGACTTCTTCATTGACAGTAAAGGCGAGGTCCGGCCTGTCTTCAATGTCGTCGTCCTTCATCCACTGCAGTGACTGATGAAACTCCTCGTCCAGATACTCGAGGTCACTCAGGTCACAGGGACTACAAGGTGGAAGATCAGAGTGTAGGTCTATATGTGCATGTGGGAAACAATGAAAATGAGTCTTAAAAAGGCGTCTGTGCACACTGCACGTACATGCGCAGCAGTCCTTTATAGAAAGGTAGAGAAGGCATACAGGAGGTACTGGTGGATCAGAGCCAAACCCAGAATATGACCACTGAACTGGAACCTGAAACACACACACACATATGTTAATACACATTATAGTAACCAGGATGCTATCGATGGTATCTGAGCTCCATCTTTGTCTCTCACCATTTGTGGTGATTGTCTATGAAGGCGGACATGGGGCTGATCTGGACGGTGTAGGTGTCGTTGGCCGAGTACTCAGACAGCTCCCTGGAAACTAAGCTGTAGTCCAACCTGCAAACCACACACACACGTACTAATACTGCACCTTCAAAATACAAGTTAAATTCCCAGACTGTAAATGCTTCTTTTGTAAAATATTTGAGTACAATTGAAAATATAATTAAATTATTAAAAGTAAAAATACAGAAAAATGTCTTATACCACCACATCACTCGATGATTAATTATTCACTACTCCACTCTACACATTACATATTACTGGTCTGATGCAAAACATGTATTACCCAGACTGCCATGGATATATTGTGCACACCTGTTCTTCTGTCCTCAGCTGACAAAGCTTGCTGCGCTGCAGGTCTTTACGGGAGCAGCACATGATCTGGTTGAAGGCATCTTCCAGCAGGTGGTCACGACGGATGATCAACCTGAGACACACACACACACACACACACGTGATTGGACAAACAGACATTACAGACTTGTAAACACAAAGCTGCTCTGTTCAGACACATTCCACATACTTTAGCTTCCCTGGTCCTTGACCGTAGCCTTTCGTTTCCAGCTTCCTGTAGAAGTTGCGCAGTTTGGCCTCCACGTCTCTTGTAGGGTGCCAGGGCTCTGGCGTTAGCTCTCTGAGTACCTGCTGGAGGAGGAACGTCAGTGCAGGGCTTGTTTTGTGTAGATTTACCTGCTTATCTCCGTTAGATTAAATGGCTGATGTTGATACTGCATGTTACTGTATTGACTGGCCTTAATGTCAGTTTTCAGTACAGTGTATTAATGCGTGTGAGTCGTCTCTCAGTCTACCAGGCGAGTTTTGCAGGGAGGAGACAGGTGATCCCCGAGGTGACTGACAGTAGCTGGGTAAGGCGTGAGGAGGCACATGGGACAGAACTTCATCTTCAAACAGACTGACTTAAGCTGAAAGCAAGAGAGAAAGGAAGGAAATACATTAAGGAAACAAGGAAGTGAAGAGGGAAAGTGATACACAGCTAATAGAATAAGGAAGGGTGCTAGACAGGGAAATAAATTAGAAAAGCAAACAGGCAGGGAGGGAAACATGGAGGAAAAGAAGGAATGGAAGAAGGAAGCAGGTCTCACCTTAGCAGCATGACAAGGTCAGCGTCACCAGACAGCCTGGCCAATCCTGACCCTTCATCTGTGCGAATGAGTTGCACCTTCTCCCTGTTGACATAGCAACATTGCATTTAGACACTGTGGCTGTGCTTCGTATGGAAAATATACATATGGACCATCTGTGCAGACTGTACCTGAGTGAATGGTTCCGGCTTAAGTCGGGCTGGTGCTCGAAAATCTCAAAGATGTTTGGTTGCTGTAGAAACGCCACAATCTTGTCGATTTACGCTGAAAGAAAGAGCAGACACATTCATGAGCATCAGATTAAATTTTTTTGAAAACATGTGTGTGTGTTCTGTTCAGGTACTGACCCACTGATACAACATCTTGGCACTGCCCCCTGTTGGCAGAGGTAAAGGTGCTGGAAGGCCACGGCAGGACGGGTGGGCCGGTGTGACGAGGGTCTTCACCCACCTACAGAGGTGGTTTTAGTAGTTTAGCAGAGCAGTTAAAGCAGCTGTACAAAAATGTCTGCTGCACACTTAAAGCCTGCATGTGTGTGTCTTACCAGTCTGTGGCTGCGTTGACGGGTCAGTTGTTGGCAGTGGGCCGGGAGGCCGCATGCTCTGGAGAGGCAGTCGAGGGTCGATGAAGGTGGTTGTGTGGCAGTTATGTTAGTTAAGCTGGCAAGCATGAGGAACACGGGTTAATTTTTTACAAAAAGCGGGTTTTATTTACCCAAAAATGCAAAGAAATATGTTTCAAGCAAATTCTAACAAATGCTGGATCCATAAGAGGTCAATATAACAGAACTGTACTGAAAAAATACAAACTCAATTAACTAAACAGACCAACAAAAGACAAACAGACCCGCCAAACTGAACAACGAAGGGCACATATATAATGGTTGATCAGGCCATTATTCTAACAAAAAGGGGGATAAACAAACACTGCCACAAACTCAACTACAGAAAACAAAACCAGACAATCAGCCTGTCAGTAAAGAATATAACTAACTACTAACTAAACAAAATAAATCAACAAACTAACAGTCTAAAGACATAGACTGTACAAACTAAACCCCTAACCCCCCCATGATGCAGCACCTCTTTAGTTCAGCCCAATTTGGCCACTCCCTCCACATAATGGCTGCACTTCCAGGGGCAGCCCCTTTGGACAGAACACAGAACGCCACTCAGCAGCACCAGCACCCTCTGCACTGGTAACTCAAGAAAAATAAATATAGAACAAACCGTTATACAAAGAAAAGAATTGACAGTACAAAAGTTAACTAGATGTGCGTGCTACAAATAGAACCAATTGTACTGTCAAAAAAAAGGATAAAGTGTGTGTGTTGTATGAAACAAATCCCAGGTGTTGTCATTTATTCACTGTATAATGTGCTTAAGCTAAATAAAGGTAAAATTATTTAAATGGTGAAAAGAAACTAAAGTGTAGGTGCAGAGGGTACTGACATTGCAGTGGGTTGTGTGGCCACAGGTGTGGCCATCACACACTCCCCCCCTTCAGAGTCCTTGCTGGGACAGCAGGAGAGACAATCTGCCGTGATGTTATCTTTGCCAGGGATGTGATGCACTGTGAATCGGAATGGTTGCATTGCAAGATACCACCAGGTAATTCGACCATTCGTGTCTTTCGTCCTCTCCAGCCATTGTAATGCCCTGTGGTCAGTCTCCACAGTAAACTCTCCCCCGGAGGTAATACTTGGAGTCCAGGGCCCACTTGACCGCCAAAGCTTCTTTCTCCACTGTTGAATAGTGGACCTCCCTGGGGAACAGCTTCCGAATGATGTAGGCCACAGGATGCTGGTCCTCTTCTGGCCCCTGCAGAAGCACAGCTCCCGACACCTCTCTCAGATGCAGTAATCAATATAAAAGGTTTATCAAAATCTGGACTGTGAAGAACAGGATTCTCACTCAGGGATTTCTGGAGATCCTTGAAAGCGGCCACTGCCTCCGCTGTCCAATGGATGTGGTTGGGGCATTTTGAGCTGGTCCGGTCAGTCAGTAAAGCAGCTCTGGCTGAGAAGTTCTGTATGAACCGATGGTAAAAGCCTGCCATCCCAAGGGAAGATCTGAGCTGCTTCCTGGTTTGTGGGAGAGGACATGATTAAATTGCATGGACTTTATGAACTTGTGGCTTTATCAACCCACCTCCAATGGTGAAGCCAAGGTATTCAGTTCCTTTTCTGGCAAGGGCACACTTTGCTGGACTGATTGTCAGGCTTGCTGCCCGCAGGAGCTCCAGGACTTCCTTCAGGTGTCTTATCTGCTCCTCCCAGGTGGCGCTGTAGATGACAATATCAAGATATTCAATTCCATTTTATTTATATAGCGCCAATTCACAACAAAAGTCATCTCAGGGCACTTTACAAACAGAGCGGGTCTAGAACACACTCATTACTATTAATTACACCCAACAGTTCCACCATGAGCAAGCACTTGATATCTGGTCCAGGTATCTGTAGAGAGTTACAGAGA
This sequence comes from Datnioides undecimradiatus, assembly GCA_008933995.1. Classification (NCBI taxonomy): domain Eukaryota; kingdom Metazoa; phylum Chordata; class Actinopteri; order Lobotiformes; family Datnioididae; genus Datnioides; species Datnioides undecimradiatus. Next base: position 5,056,809 of record WARS01000034.1, read on the forward strand.
GAGACCAGAGAGAAACAAGTACAGCACTAGGGGAGAGGACACAGAGTTAATGGTTAATCTGAGATGGTTAAAATGAGTTCGAGGAGAGAGAGGGGAGAGGAGGAGTGTGGAGACGATCATGGGACGTCCCCCAGCAGCCTCGGCCTATAGCAGCATAACTAAGGGATGGCATGAAGGGGTAGTTTAAACTATGGGTGTAGTTCACATGGTAACTAGAGCTAGCTGTAAGCTTTGTCGAACAAGAAGGTTTCAAGCTTTACTTTAAAAGTAGAGAGGTTGTCTGCCTCTCGGACCCAGACTGGCAGCTGGTTCCACAGGAGAGGAGCCTGATAGCTAAAGGCTCAGCCTCCCATTCTACTTTTGGAGATTCTGGGAACCACAAGCAAACCTGCACTCTGGGAGCGAAGTGATCTGTAGGGGTAATAGGGACTTAGCATCTCATTGAAGTACAATGGAGCTTGGCCATTAAGGGCCTTGTAGGTAAGGAGAAGGACTTTAAAATCTATTTTGGACTTTACAGGGAGCCAATGAAGAGAAGCTAAAACTTGCCAATTCCCATCAGAACCCTTGCAGCAGCATTTTGGATGAGCTGGAGGCCTCGCAGTGAGCTAGTCGGACAACCCGACAACAAGGAATTACAATAGTCCAGCCTTGAGGTAACAAATGCGTGGACTAGCTTTTCAGTGTCACTTTTGGACAGGATACTCCTAATCTTAGCCATGTTGCGCAAGTGAAAGAAGGCAGTCCTAGTGACCTGCCTAATATGGGACTGATAGGACATATCCTGGTCAAATATGACTCCCAGGTTCCTCACGGTAGAACTGGAGGCCAGGGTAACCCCATCCAAAGTGACTGTGAGGTCAGATAACCTGTCTCTGAGGTGTTTAGGCCTAAAAAAAAAAAACCAAAACAACAAAAAAACCCATCTCAGTTTTGTCTGTATTTAGAAGCAGAAAATTATAAGTGATCCAGACCTTAATGTCTGTCAGACATGTCTGAAGTCTGACTAATTGATCTGTTTCTTCTGGCTTCATAGATAAATATAGCTGTGTATCGTCCGCGTAGCAGTGGAAATTTATGTTGTGCTTCCTAATAATATTGCCTAGGGCTAGCATGTATAGGGAGAACAACAATGATCCAAGCACAGAACCCTGTGGAACTCCATGATTAACCTTTGTGTGCACGGACGAGTCGTTATTGACATGGACAAACTGGAATCTGTCGGATAGATAAGATTTAAACCAGCTTAGAGCTGTTCCTTTAATGCCAATGACATGTTCTAGTCTCTGTAGTAGGATATTGTGATCGATGGTGTCAAATGCAGCATTGAGGTCTAGCAGGACAAGTAAAGAGACGAGGCCATTGTCAGATGCCATTAGGAGGTCGTTGCTAACCTTAACCAATGCTGTTTCTATGCTGTGGTTTATTCTAAATCCTGACTGAAATGCTTCAAATAAACTGCTTCTCTGCAGGTGATCACATAACTGATCAGCCACGGCCTTTTCAAGGATTTTAGAAATAAAGGGGAGGTTGGATATCGGTCTATAGTGTGCTAAAACACCAGGGTCAAGAGAAGGCTTTTTGAGTAAAGGTTTGATGACAGCAACCTTAAAAGCCTGTGGAACCTGTTAGTAATGACAGATTGATCTGGTCTAATATAGAAGTGCCAATCAGGGGCAAAACATCTTTAAGACGAGTTGGGATGGGGTCCAAAAGACAGGTTGAGGGTTTGGATCTAATGATTGTTGAGGACAGTTCAGTGAGATCGATAGGAGAGAAATGGTCTAGAGATAAATTAGGGCCTGCAGACATTTCAGGGGCTGCTGCAGTTGACACACATGGATCTCTACCAGTTGAAGAGAATGTACTGCGTAATGAATTGTCTCTCTAATATCTATGATTTTACTAGTAAAGAAATTCATAAAGTCATTGCTGCTGAGAGCTGAGGGAATAGTTGGCTCAACAGAGCTGTGACTCTTTGTCAGCCTGGCTACAGTGCTGAACAGAAACCTGGGGTTGTTCCTATTGTCCTCTATTAATTTGGAATAATAGGCAGTTCTTGCCTTACGCAGGGCTGATTTGTATGTTATAATACTATCTTCCCAGGAAAGGTGAAATTCTTCTATATTAGTGGATCGCCACTTCCTCTATAATTTTCATGCAGACTGTCTTAAAGTGCGTAACTGTGTCAAACCAGGGAGCTAGCTTCCTCTGCTTGATGGCTTTCTTATTCTGTTTTATAGGGGCCACATTATTCAGTGCTGTGTGCAGTGTAGCTGCAGTATTATCAATAAGATAATTATATGTGCTGGACTAGTAGTTAGGCTGCTACCCTCTGTTGTAATGGCACGTGGCATAGAAGCCAAAAGAGACGGAATAATCTCCTTAAATTTGGAAACAGCATTATCAGAGAGACACCGACTGAAGGTAGTTTCCCTCCCAAAAGCTGAGAAGTTCATAATTGTAAACTAAAATGTTATTAAAAAATGGTTAGATAAGAGAGGGTTCTGGGGAAACACTATTAAATGTTCAGTTTCTAAGCCATATATCAAAAGATCGAGGGTGTGATTAAAGCAGTGAGTTGGTTTGTTAACATTTTGAGAACAAACAATTGAGTCTAATACTGAGTTAAATGCATTCCTAAGGCTGTCATTGGTGTCGTCTACATGAATGTTGAAGTCACCCACTATGATTACTTTATCTGAGCTTAGCACTAGTTGAGATTAGAAGTCAGGGGATTCAGATAAAAAACTCTGAATAAGCAGCAGACGATACACAACCACAAACAGGTTTCTCTGACCTATCGTTAGGGTGGCAGAGACTCAGAGTGAGGGACTCAAATGTTTTAAACCCAGGGTTAGGTCTGGGATTGATTAATAAACCTGAGTGGTAGATTGCTGCCACTCCTCCTCCTCGGCCTGTGCTTCGAGGAATATGGTAATTAATGTGACTGGCAGGGGTCGACTCATTTAAACTAACGTATTCTTCCTCCTGCAGTCAAGTCTCAGTAAGACAAAATAAATCAATGCGATTATTGGTAATCAAATCATTTACTAACAGGGATTTAGACGAGAGAGATCTGATATTTAATAATCCACATTTCATTGTGGTGTGTTTAGGTCCAGATAACTTGGTGGTATTAATTCTTGTGAGGTTTTTATGAATAATACCTCATGAATTTTTTTGCCCCAGGTAGTTTGGGTGGACGAGGGACAGACAGTTTCTATAGGAAACTGGGGTTAGTGGTGGTCATGGGAGGGTGACAGCTCTAAAGAAACTGCAGAAAAGCGTGTAAGACTGCAGCTCTGCCGCCTGGTCTCTGCTCTAGTTTGTCAGGTTTTAATATAATTTGCCATATTTCTAGAAATGAGCTGCTCCATCCAAAGTAGGATGAATACCATCTCTCCTAATGAGACCAGGTTTTCCCTAAAATGGTTTTCAATTATCTATAAAGGCCACGGTGTTTGCTGGACACCACATTGACAGCCAGCGATGGAATGACGACATGCGGCTAAACATGTCGTCACTGGTCAGTTTGGGCAGGGGTCCAGAGAAAACTACGGAGTCCGACATTGTTTTAGCAAACTTACACACGACTCAATGTGAATTTTAGTGACCTCCAACTGCCGTAACCGGATGTCATTTCTGCCGACATGAACAACAATTTTATTGAATCTACGTTTATCCTTAGCCAGCAATTTCAAATAGGATTCAATGCCGCCCGCTCTGGCCCCGGGGGTGCATTTAACTGTGGTCGCTGGCGTCTCCAACTTCACATTGCGCAAAATAGAGCTGCCAATAACCAGAGTCTTTCCGTCAGCGGGTGTGTCGCTGAGTGGGGAAAATCTGTTGGAAACACGAAGCGGTTGGTGGTGAACCATGGGCCGTTGTTCTGGGCTACGTTTCCTTCGGACGGGAGCTACCCTGGGACTGCTAGCCGAGGCTATGCTGGACAGGTCCGCACTGGCTAGCTAACGCTACAGGTCAGAGGGTCAGCTGGGTCAGAGGCACCTGCCAATAGCCCTTGCAGAGGTCAATTGTGGTCAGGTATTTTACTTTCCCTAAGCGCTCAATGAGGTCATCAATCTGTGGAGTGGGGTATGAATCAAACTTTGAGATGGAGTTCAGGTACCTGAAGTCAATACAGAAACAGATCTCTCCATCCTTCTTTGGGACCAAAACCACAGGATTACACCATTCACTTTTTGAAGGGTGAATTATTTCCTAGGGACAACATGAGGTCCACTTCCCTCTTCAGTGACACCAGGAGGCGCTCTGGTATCCTATAACTCATACGCCTCACAGTTGTATCAGGTTTCAGTACAATATCACGCTCCACCAGATTTGTGCGACCTGGATAATCTTGGAATATTTCTGAGTTAATTAAAGTTTTCACCTGAGTCTGCTGGTCTTCAGAAAGGTGGCCCAAATTCCAGGTCATAGGATAGCGGTGCAGGTAGATACTGATCATACCTCACAGCCTGGATCAGCAACACCCTTGCTCCCTCCTCAGCCCGTGGAACCCATTCTTTAAGGAGGTTCACATGAAGCACACGACTGGAGGGCCTGTGCCCTGGGCCAGAGACCTGATAGGTGGCGGGCCTGAGCTTCTTCTGGACCTCAAAAGGCACCTGCCACTTTGCCAGCAGTTTGCTGTCACTGGTTGGCAGCATGACCAGGACTTTTTGACCTGGGTCAAAACTTCTCTGCCAGGTTGACTGGTCATACCAGGTCTTCTGGTTTTGCTGGGCGCCCACCATGTGTGCCTCAGCCAGCTGACTCATCCTCTGGAGTTTCTCTCTCATCTGTACAACATAAGAAATTATATTAACAGGCCCCTCCCTCCTGTGATCCCCCTCCCAGGTCTCCCGTATTAAGGCCAGGGGGCCCCCCTCACCTCATGACCATATAGAAGTTCAAAGGGGGAAAAGCCTGTGGAAGCTTGGGGTACCTCCTTATAGGCAAAAAGAAGGTAAGGAAGCCATTGATCCCAATCAGATCCAGTCTCATTGACAAACTTACGGAGCATTTGTTTGAGGGTTTGGTTGAACTGCTCTGTCAATCCATCTGTCTGTGGGTGGTATGGGGTGGTGCGTGTGCCCTTTATGCCCAGAAGCTGGTAAACCTGTTTCAGAAGGTTAGACATAAAATTAGTGCCCTGGTCTGTTAAAATTTCACAAGGGAACCCCACTCTTGAAAAGAACTGAACCAGGGAAAAAGCCACTGCTTTTGCTTTAACCAATTTCAATGGGAAAACTTCAGGATATTTGGTGTCATAATCGGTAATGACTAGCATGTAGCAGTTTCCTGATTTGCTCCCGAGGGCAGAGAGGCAGAGGGTACTGACATTGCAGTGGGTTGTGTGGCCACAGGTGTGGCCATCACAGTCCACGAATAAAGACTGCACGGGCACAAACAGACATCAGAGACTTTACAACACTGACTGATACAGGTGTGGCCCCCACCTTGCCGGTGTGGTCATGCTTCATCTCCCAGCATTTGGGCAGCTCCAGTTGTTTGTTGGCGAACATGTTGAGGAAGGCCACCAGGTCCCTGTTGTGCTGGTAGCACTCGAAGTGGTGAGCATCCCGATGCACCTTACTGATCATATGCTTCAGACACGTGTCGGTGGTGAACAAGCGGCAGGCACTCTGAGACACAGACGGTGAGGGAAGGAGTGAAGTTTTGTTAAGAGTTGTCTGACTGAGCCACCCTGTAACTGCTATCCAGCACCGTCATCAGATATGTGTTTTCTGTTCATGAATAAGGGACTGTATGAGTCACTTCATGAGTGTATGTAGCCAACAGAGGTTAAAGAGAAGACCTTGCAAGTTCCCAAAACAAATTACAGTGTGTGTTTCTATGAGAAGGAAGAAGAGGAAAAGAAAGCTGGTGTGGTTGAAGGAAGAAGAGAGAGAAGAAGAAGAAAACAAGTGTCCGTACAGGGTTGGAATGTAGCACAGTGAAGAAGCCGGGGCTGGTGAGGAACTTGGCGCTGGGACGACTGGAGAAGGAGTGTGAGGTGAGACCTGGAGCTGGACTGAGCCACGCTGTTGTCCCTACGCAGCTCTGCAACACAAAAACACAGAGTCCAAAAAAAAAGCACAAAAAGGAGTTAACAGACTACACAGACCAGAATGCACTGCGGTGAGAGGATAACCTGGGATGGACGGGTGCGTATCTGTCTCATCTGGTGGCAGCTCATTGGCCGGCTGCTCCTCAGGTCTGCTGTCATTGGTTATCGTCCTGTGTATACTCTGATACCTGGAGGTGTGTGTAAATTAGGGGATGGAGTGGAGAACTCCAACACGTTTTTCAGCTTTTACTGCTTGTATTTACACTTTGTGTCTGTTCTGACCTGCGGTTCAGCTGCTCCGTCTGCTGTATAGAGTTGGACCTCTGGAGGGTCTGCGGGCGGCGGAGTGGTGGTTCTGTTCCCGTGGTCCACGTAAACAATGCGACCGTGCCTGTCGATTCGAGCCTCCCAGTCTGGTTCACAAACACACAAACAATGCATAGCTTTGGTATCTACACAGACAAACATAACTAATTTTATGCATCATTGAATTGTTTAATGTTTATTAACAATTAATAATGTTTAACAAATAAATGCTTTGGAGCACAATGGAAATGAACTAATTTGTGCAATGTTATGTCACTAGATATGATTACAGCTACTCTGTTATCAAGTATTCATTAAGCGGACACACACACACTTATCTAAAACTAATTGTAACCGTGACACTAAAATCAGGCCTCAACTCCAAACAGCCATTGAGCCCACACACACAGGTGGTAGTGGCTCGTCCACTCTCTGGTAGCGACTGATGTCATGACGAACAGAGGGCGGGGAGCAAACAGACTGGTGGCCGTTGACCTGAGCTGAGGCACCTACAGACACCAAACTATTTAACATTTTAGATAAGCCTTTTTCTGACTTCTACACACCAGTAAATATATTCCCAGCAGAGCTGCAAACCCTCCTGACCTTCAGAGCAGCGGCGCTGACAGCTGGTTCATCTCCCCTCGATCACAGCGCTGTTACCTACCATCATCTAATACTGCCAAAGGGTTAACAAGCACAACTCTTCTCCCTGTAATCCAGCAGCCAGCTCTGGTGGAGCTGAGCAGCAGGGGTGTGGAAATGTAGAAGTGTGCACATGTAAATAAAATTAATACATAAAGCAGAAACATTTGTATTGGAATTTTAATGCTTAAAATAAATAAATACAAATCTGCCCTGTATCTCACCTGTCTCTCTCTCCACCCCAGCTGTCCCATTCAGACTCTCTCTAGACCTGCACACATCCTGGTTTTGGGGCACACCTCCAGAGGCCTGCAGAGACTGCCTCCTCCTCCTCCACACTTTCACCTCCTGCCTGTCCCCGCTGCGGGCTCCAGCTCCTGAAATTTAAACAATACTTTTGTGTTTTTATGTGTGTGCGACGCGACAAAGAGGCAGAATCAAATCCTAAAGTAACTCTCTCCCATTTTGCATTCACAGAAGTGTGGTTTAGCCCATTTGCCTCACTGCGTTTGGTCTCCGGTAGCACCCTCTGCAGCAGGTTCAGCCCCTGCAGACTCAGGCTGAGCACTCGCAGAGGAACCTGCCTCTGTTGTGGCTATGGCTCCAGGCTCAGCTCCAGTCTGTCCCTGTGGCTCTGCCTCTTTCCCATGCTGAGACTCAGATGTAGATGAAGCTAAGTCTGTGTTCTACTGTGTCCTCGCCTCCTGTGACTGCTCCCTGTGCTGCCCTGCAGTCTCCTCGTCATCAGAGTCTATGTGCTGCATGACATTGAGCCGCGTGTCTGTTGGAAAGTTGGACCGGAGTTTCGGCAAAGGCCCCGCCAGAGGACAGTCTCCGGAGCTCCTGGGTGTCTCTATGGCATCCAGGTAGTCACTGAGTGACACCTGCCGGTGGGCGTGGCCGCCGAGAGCCACAGGAAAAAGATCCTCATCTTGCATCTGCCCGTGGCTCCCGCCAAATGCTGTCATCGCCATAGTAACAAGCACCAGTGACTATCAGGGAGCCCTCATCAGAGCCCGTAGGAGAGGGTCCGCATGTGCCGCGCAAGGATGAAGATTGGTGAGGGAGGTCCTCATTGTCAGAGGGGCTGCCGGGGCTCAGCATTCACTGCGCCACCCAAGATGGTTCCCACAGTGTCTGGGGAAGCTTCTGACAGCAAGAGGAATACAACCCAAACCCAAATCAGATGCTTTATTGTTCTAAACGCCATGTGAACTAGTTATTTTCAGTGTTATGACCTACACCAAACGTTAGCCTTTGCTGCGTCCAAACCGTCTCAGCAGAACAGGAAGAATCAGTGGTTTTAAAGTTGTACACACACACACAGTTTAATGAGCTGCTTTAACAGTTTTACACATTAGATGTATAAAAGTGACTCCTATTGCTTATTTGTAATAAGGCAAATCAAATCTATTCAACTTAATATTGAATTTTAATTTAATTAGTTTTTTTTCCCCCACTCTGTAGCTCATAAGCTACAACTTTTAAACATGTGGCTGCTAATCAAATTATGTCAAATAAACACACACACCTTGTCCAGTGGGAGTGATATCCACCCTGAACAGGAGCTGCCCGCTCACATGATCCATAAGGAGACGATGGCATAGGCTGTAGCTGATGGGCTGGTCGTTGCACACAGACGGATGTAGTTACACACACTCCTGCGTACATACAGTGTTTCTCTTATATAAAATGTATCAAAATCGGAAAATAACGTGCTGAACATATGAAAAAGTTTCACATTCTGGGAATTTGTGATTTCAGCGCCGTTTGCTTCACCTCACACACACACACACATCATGGATCACAGGGGAGTACATGACGTCCCCAGTTGAGTCAGTGCGGTCAAGTGCTGTATACACACACACACACACCCACGCACTTTCAGTACAGCTTCAGTTTTCATGGCCAGTCTATTCAAACACCTGCATGCATGAACACAATACGTACGTGTGTGTGTGTGTGTGTGTGTGTGGGCCCAGGTGTAGCTCATACCCCAGACGATCCCGCCATTCAGCACCTGCAGAGGAACCTTAAACAGGGACACCTAGTGTCCAGGAGGGGTCATCACCCCCCCCCATATAAGAGGGGTTCCCATTGGGAAGCCCAGACGGCACTACTGAAAATCAAACAGTACATTTTTTTCCTCTTTAAATAAACTTGTGCAATCATTTTAGCTTCCACCAATTTTGTCCTGAATTTATAACTATACTCACTGATTCTGGAGTGACCTTACCAAACAGCCAACCTCTGCCCTGCAACCCAGCAACCCCTGGCACCTGGAGAAGCAAATTTAAGAGTGACAGTGGCAGAGGAAGACCTGGACAGGTAACCAGAAAAGTGAGCACAATTTCAAGAGCAAGGTGCTCGCAGCGAAGTATCAGCCACCATATTAATGGAGAAACACAATGGGGCCATGGCCCAAGAAGACCACCAGCAGAACACCGGAGCCAACACACACCTCAAGTTGCCAACCAGACGGGCATCCACAAGGACGGACAACTCAGTGGCCTGCTCCCCAGACAAGTGCCCAACCAAAGATTTCAAAACATTCAGGGTTTCAGAATTCTTTAACCTGCCCCGCAATATACTCTCGTCAGGCAAAAATGCCACATCATCCTCCTGTACAGACCAATTAGTTGCCAATTGTTGTTTGCGGTCATGGAGGTTTTTCATTTTTACCTGTTTAGAGGCCAGCCTCTCCTTTGCCCTCTCCCCAGCGACATACAAACGATGTCGAAAACCATTTACATAATCTATCAGATTTTTGGGAGGTTCAGACTGTGCCACTGGGTCACGGAACAAAGAAAGCGGCCCACAGACCGTATGCCCAAACACAAGATCGATTGGACTAAAACCAGTACTTTCCTGTACTACTTCCCTGGCAGCTAACAGCAACCATGGCTGCCCTTCTTCCTTCCGAGGCCAAAAAAATATTTGAGAAGATAGTTGTACGTCTTATGGACCCCTAAATGCCCTGATAGATCATGTGAGGTCCTCAGCACTTCTTCCCAAAATTTAAATGGAACCACAACCTGGAAAACACGATACCCCACAAAGTTGTCCTATTGCGGCACCCATTTCCTCACCAGCAGCACCAACAAATAGCCATTAGCAGCACTCTTCCTATCAACATTTGAAATCACTTTTTCAAACAACCCACTAAGAGTAGCATCAGTCCATTGCTCTACTACCAGATTAATGTGGGAAATAGACAAGAGAGTCAGGAACGGTCACAAAGAAAGTCCCACTGTCCTTGGTGTTACCTCCACCGTCTTCAGTTTCGGCTTCTCTATGGCACATTGTCCAGGTAACTGCACAAGCAGTGAAAACATCAGGTAAACTCAGTGCACTCTCATCAGGTACTTCAACAGAGGGGAAAGATGTAACTACAGGTGGTGGTGAACCCTCAGCCCACACACGACTACCAGCCAGGTCATTTCCCAGAATGTCGTCAACCCCTTGGATTGGTAAAGCAGGACAGACACCCATTTCCACCTCACCCTGAACCAAACCACAGCTTAGTTTAACTTTATACACAGGAACAGGCAAAACATTTAAACCCATTCCCTGCATCAAAATGCATTTTCCAGTGTCTGTTCTCTCAGAAAAAGGAAGTGCAGAACTTACAATGACTGAATTGAAAGCCCCAGTATCTCTCAGAATTTTTACTGGTACCTTAATCCCAGTCTCTAAAGACACATGCTGAGAAATCAGAATGCTCAAGGTTGACATTCAATCTAGGTTTCAAGTGTTCACCAGGAAAAACACAGGAAGAAACATCTGGAGAAATGGTAGGACTACAATTTCTGACCGGAGCACAAAATGCAATTGGCTTGACCTGTGTATCCTTCAATCCACTGTTAGCATCAGACTTAAGAGGACATTCAGCTTTCCAGTGTCCCCTCCCTTTACAGTAGTTACACTCTTTGTTTGGATCGAACTGCAAACGGCGGTGTGAGGCCTTGTCTGGCTTACTGTGGCAAGGACTTGCTCCTTCCTTCCATTTAACTGTTGTGTGAGACTTAATGCAATCAGCTCGGTACCCAGCAGCCTCTTGAGCATGGAGCCCACGATCAAACCTGTGCGTTAGCACATATTCATCAGCTAGTTTAGCAGCCTCTGCAGCAGTTTTCACTGCATGTTCACCAATATATACAGCAATTTGGCTGGGAACTGAATTTTTGAACTGCTCCAAGACTACCAAGTCACACAAAGCTTCCTAAGTATGAACCCCCAACGAAGTACACCACCGATTAAAATGAGTGGTTAACTCCTTGGCAAACTCCATGTGTGTCTGCCTACCAGCCTTCTCCCAGGACCTAAACATCTGCCGGTATGCCTCTGGCACCAACTCATAAGCCCTCAGTACTGCAGCCTCAACTGTTGAATATACTTTTCTTTCAGTCACTGTCAGAGCAGAGTGGGCTTCTGGAGCTTTACCTGTCAAAATGCATTGCAAAAGTAAGGTGCAATCCGAATCTGTCCACTCTCTGCTCTCAGCTACCCGTTCAAACAGTGAGAAAAACGTATCTGGGTCATGGCTCACAAAACTGAGGAACCAATCGGAGATTACTGGCCACATCAAAAGATCCTGAAGTAGATCTTATACTTCTGGAAACACTTGAACTTAGCCTTCTCTCTTCCATCTCAAGTCTTTAAATCTCAGCTTCCCTCTTTAACTTCTCAATGGCCAATCTTTCCCTTTTTGTGTGCAATAAAAGTAATTCTTTTCTCTGTTCAAAAGGTTAAACCCGCCTCTGTTGGATCAGCTGCATCAAAAATTTCTAACCCTGGACCAACCACACGCATCTTAGGTCTGACCACACCTTGTTCAAACAAATTGGCTCTAATGATAGCTTTAATCTTCTCCTTCATCCTTTTACCACCCACTTCCAAGCTGAAATGCTCTGCCACCTTAATCAACTGCTCCCTTGAAAAACAGTCCAATAACTCCTCAGAAGGAGACCTCAAAAAGCCATGGTTCATGAAACAGTCCAATTTACAACAGAACCTGGATACAACCCTGCAGCACCTGAACCCATATAGCCCCAGCGCAAAATCCACCAGGTCACCATAACCTGTCCCTCTAACTGCCGGTCCAAAGTCTAACTAAGCTCCTCCCTAGTCTTCAGGTGTTACCTGTGGTGGGTAATTAAGCACTGTAGCCCATCAACTCGGTAAGGCAACCACAAAATGGTGACCCCCCTGCAGCTGCGCCCCCGAGACAACTGCTCCAGCCACGTTCTCACCACTGTAACACCCCCCCACCAACTCCAAAGGGAAGACGCTCTTTAGCCTACTAGGGACAACACTTTACAAAAGGCTGACAGAGCCCAGAGCCCCAAAGACACCAAAATAACACCGCCTAGCAATCCAGGACAAATCATCCACCTCTCAAAAAGAGCTGCTCAACACAGCGCACAACAACAAAACAACCAGCTTGCCACCCCCCAACCAACCAGATGGTGCACTCAGCAATACAAGTGAGGCACAATCAGTTTCTGCTCATCCTGCAACATAATCACCTGTGCTCCACAAGGCCAAACCAGATCATCAAATCCTGGACGAGCCCCCACTTGTTACAGCCTGGCTCAACAACTGTAACAAAATGGGGGAGACGAGCTGTAGCAACCAAAAGAATAATTTATTTATTTCAACAAAAATACAACAGCCAAAACCAACCAGAACACATGAGAAATGTCAGCCGTCCCATGTTGGGCTGGGAGATAAAATCTCCCCCCGGAGAAAGAGAAAGAGAGAGCCAATGGATAAACAAGGTATATATCCAGGGAGCACACCAGGACCAAGTGTAGCTCATACCCCAGACGATCCCTCCATTCAGCAACGGCAGAGGAACCTTATGAGATATGAGTCTCTGCACGGGGATGATCAGCTGACCCAGAAACCGCTTGATGATTGGTCGGCTCTTAGCAAATTTATCCTTCACCTCGATCTCCAGCACGTCCGTCATCAGAGCCACAAAGGTGTATTTCTACAGAGAGACCGACCATGAAAAGTACAGTTTTACATTCACTGTCTGGTGTATTGACAGCACGTATTTAGAAATACATTTGTTGTAGATGTCATTAAATTAAATTCTATGCTGTTTGTTGGTTCAACTTCTGCTTTTGTTAGACTTTGGTCATTCATGTGACCCCACCATATTAATTCATTTCTGTTTTTGTATCTTTAAAGTCCCTGAGGTCAAATGTCACACCTGTTATCAGTTTGCACAGGTTTTTGTAGAACAATAATACACAGAGTGTCTAAAATGCATGAGCACGCTGATCACAAGCAGCAGATATAACATTACACAGAACATTCACACTGCATGTTTTAACAGGAAGTTCAAAGATAAGATATTGCAGTGGATCTTGTCTTTCTGCTGTGAAACATACAGTAAGCAGTGTGTGAAAAAGTGATGCTATGCCATTATTTTTAATCAATGCTGCAGCTATAGTGTGTGCAGGTATATGTGTGTGTTGACTTCTCCATGCCACACAGGGTTGGTGGCGTTGGTTATGATTGAGGAGCGTCTCTCCTGGCCGTGGTGGGTGAACTTTGGGAGGCTGCTCCTCTTCCCGGGCTGGACGGACATCTTCAGGTAGGGGTCGGGGCTGAAGAACATGCCCTTCTTCAGCCCCGCCACTCTAATGTCTGGGGAAGAAAAACGGTTTTCAGCACGTGTGTTTATTTTACTTTTACTAGACCACAATTACACACTAGTTCTACTCCTCTCACCTGATAGGGTAAAGCTGACTAGTTTCCGACAATGCTCGGTCCCTGATGGGTCCTCCACTTCTACGAGGGTTTGCTGAAGAGTTAAAAGGAGGAATCGTCACATGGTGAGAAACCTGATTCAAGCTGATTGCTTTAAATTTTCCTGACTCAACTGGAGCAAACGTCTCCTCACCTCAGCTGCTGCTGCAGAGAGCTCAGTGACGTCCACCTCTAGTTCACTCACCTCCCCGAGCTGACTCTGACTGCATCTCACAGTTTGTTTCCAGCTCTCAGACGAGTCGAGCAAAATATGTTGGCCTATAAGTTCTGGGTGTCACAGGAGCATCTGACCCACCTTCAAGGAGTTGTGAGATAATGCTTTTGTCACGGCTTGGTTACGAGGAAGAGAGCAGGACCCAAATGCAGGCAGGGACAAGGGGCAAAAGATATTTTAACAGTTTATTTAAGGACTTATGCTTACGGGTGGTCGAGGCAGGCAGGGTCGAAGTCCAGGTAATCAGTCCGAACATGATGTGGCACATAAAAAAAACCAAAAACCAAAATCACAATGGGCACAAGGAAAGCACATGGACACAAGGTAGGAACATAGACGCTAACACAGCAAATGAACAGAACAAAGGAAATGGAAAAACTCAAATAGACAAGGGGAGGGCAGGAAAACAAGACACAGGTGAGACCAATCAACTAATCAAGAACAGGAAACAAGTAAACGGAAACACACACGGGAAACACTTTTCAAAATAAAACAGAAATAACAAAACAAGAAGAGTTCAGTCGTTCAGTCGCTGTGTTAGTGGAGGATCTGCAGCTAACAAGCCAACACAGTCAGACATCAGCATGCTAACATAGTCAATGTGTCAATGCTAACATGCTGACACTTAACAGACATATAGCAACGTTTATGTCAAAGCCATGTTCGTCATCTTAGTTTGGCATGTTTGCTAATTAGCAGTAAACACAAAGTGCAGCCGAGGCCGATGGGAATGTAGGTAGTTTTGCAGGAATTTGGTCATGAACCAAAAAGTCACGTGGCAGTTCATCCTCAGGGGACCACATAAAAACGTAAGCCATCCAATAGTTGTGAAGAGATTTCAGGAAGACATTACCGCCCCTAGAGTCTGAGCATGTAAAATTAATAAATTGCTGGATTAAGGATGAGAGGTGTCGTTGCTCTTAATGTTCCACTTACGCCATGATAATATTTAAAGCAAATCTTGGTCTCTGCTGTGGAGAGAACACACACACACACACACACACACACACACACACACACACACACAGGGGACAGAACTTTTTTCACGCCCCCCCTGAATTGAAATACTTTTGAGAACCTGATAATATTTATTTATTTATCTGTACAAACCACTGTATGAGTTGCTGTCACCAGCATTCTGCATACAATCACCTGATTATTAAAATAGATGAATAAAATGAGCTGAGATAACATCTGCAACAACTTAAAACAATTTCCAAGTTCAGTTCATGAACTCAGTTTGTAACATTTAAACAAGACTGCTCAGTCTGTGTGATTCTCAAAACAGAGAAAAAAGTGCAATGATTCCCTGGGATGTGCATTTTTAGAAACTCTCCCCTGAAATGTCAAATACACGTCTCCCGACCGTGTCACTGGGGAGAGGGACAGTATTCAGTGTCTTAGCACTTTTCTCACCTAGCATGATTGTGACCGTGTCCAATGCTGCCGGGAGTATTAGCTCCTCTGCTATCGTGTGAGGTTTTTTTTGCAGCTTGCGATGTGGTGGCCAACTGTGTACGAGGCTAACAGTGCTTTTCTATTTACTGCGCTCACACAATGACCGGCCTGTTGGGGACAGCTTTCGATGAAAGAAGTCCGGGGGCTTATTGACATAACTGGGGTGTGAAGTCTCCAGGTGCCGTCTTCATTTGTTTGGTGTCATGCTGTCCGCTGCCAGTTTTTAGGCATAAAACACACACAGGTCTTTCGTCATTCACGACCGTAAACCCAAGGGCTATGTAGGCTTCGTATTTCCTGGTCTTATTAGGTTTATGCCTGTTACCGCCACTTGCTTTTCTTGCTCTGTACACCGGTGTGTACTTCTTCTACTGGGTGGAACAGGCAGCCTGTTGATTAGTTTAGTCCCCCCCTGACCCCACTATTTGAGAAGTACTGTCTTAAAGTGACTATCTCAATTTTAGTAACATTATTAACTGTTATTACCATTAAAATCTGTGTACTTAGAAGCGAGTATAACAGCAACAGATACTTAGTGCTACGTGGACCATGATGTCTGCAGAGCAGGTGGAAGAAACTCTACTGAGGTGGAGGTTTGCTCTGGAAAGAAGAGGAATGAAGGTTAGCCAAAGCAAGACTGAATACATGTGTGTGAACGAGAGGGACTCAAGTGGAACGGTAAGATTGCAGAGGTACAGAAGGTGCAGGACTTAGGGTCAACAGTCCAGAGCAATGGGGAGCGTGGAAAAGAGGTGGAGAGGCGTGTGAAGGCAGGATGGAGTGGGTGGAGAAGTGTGATAAAAGAGTACCAGCAAGACTGAAAGGAAAGGTTTGCAGGACAGTGGTGAGACCAGCGATGCTATACGGTTTTAGAGACAGTGGCTTTCAGAAAAACACAGGAGGAAGGGCTGGAGGTAGCAGAGCTTAAGATGTTGAGGTTTTCTTTGGACGTGACCAGGACGGATAGGATCAGGAATGAGCACGTTAGAGGGACAGCTCATGTGAGATGTTTGGAGATAAAGTTAGAGAGGCCAGGCTGAGATGGTTTGGACACGTTCAGAGGAGGCACAGTGAATACACTGGTCGAAGGATGCTGAGGTTAGAGCTGCAGGGCAGGAGGTCTAGAGGAAGACCAAAGAGGAGGTTTATGGATGTAGTGAAGGAGGACATGAAGGTAGTTGGTGTGAGGGAAGAGGACACAGAGGATAGGGTGAGATGGAAAAAGAAGATTCGCTGTGGCGACCCCTGAAGGGAACAACCGAGAGGAAAAGAAGACCGATCTGCTTTTCATTTTGACTCTTACATGACTGAAACCTTTGGGTTTTGGACACACGACTCAACCAAATCAGGCGTTTCAAAATGTCGCCTGGACATTTTTTTCCATTTTGACCTTTTCAAGGCAGAATTAACAAAAAAGAATCATTAGTTAGCTCTGAGGTAATGGATGCTTTTAGAAACAGTCTGAACTGAAAGCACGATGAATGAGACTAAATATAAAGAGATCCTGAGGGTGTACGTCTTCAGCCCAGGGTTAGATTCACTTCTTATGTGACGCACGGCCGAGACAACTCTGTCAAGCCTCTGACCAGTCAGAGCCAGGACTTTAACCCCACTTATTATCTGTGCAAAGACCTGGAGATCAGCAGATCACAGGTCACTGAGGCGTCCAACCAAACCTGACAAGTCTGAAAGCAAGAGCAGCAGAAAGTGCCCAAAACTAAAGAAACACATTGTTTTTATGTTTATCCATTTTGAAATGTTTCTAAACCTTTTTTATTAATTCAATTAAGAGTTACTTTAACCTATTTTATTCATTAATACAATAAAATGTTTAATCTGTGATATTAAAGAAGACAAACGTAACAGAACACGAGCTTAAAATTTAAAACTTTTATTTGTGGACCAATGAAATGGACTGCAATCCATCTGTGCCTTCTAGCTTAAAGAATACTAACATGAACATAAGAAAAAAAAAATATATATAAACGGCAAAACCTGACAGCTGGTGCCAGAGCAGGCATCACCACAGACGCCCGCTTCATTGGAGGGGACAGGCGGGCCACTGACACACTGCTGTGAGGACAAGCAGTCCAACTGAAGCCTTACAGCTTGACTGTGGGGGGGTGGGGGGTGGGGGTGGAGGAGGGTGGACGTGTCAACAAGTGTTTTCCCCTCTGATGGAGCGGCGCGGTTACAGCGATGCATGTTGCTGGTCAGGAGTCTTCGAGCGCGATACAAAACGACGAGCTCGGAAGCACATGATGACACTTTCCCGCCCGCTGTGGCGAAACGCAACGCTAGCGGCGGACACTGCGAGGTGTAACACAAAAGGCTGCAGCGTCTCCTTTCATACAAGTGCTTTGACTTTAAAACTATTTAAAAAAAAACAACAACAACAAAAAAAAAACAACCTACACCAGCTGTCAAGTAGAGCGTAACATATCATAGTAAACATTTTTCAACATATTGTTAATAAAAAAAAGGAAAACTTCATGTTTACTCATTTCAAAAAATGCACCCTGGAACACATTTTCCACTCCACGAAGGCTGGAGTCTATTTGTTGTCTGAGCACAGAGGAGACTTTTAGAAAACGGCTTTAGGGGAGGGAATCGGCCAACTCTCCACCTGATCCTGGAGAGCTCTGATCACGACGGCAAGGTCCCTGCACGTTAACGGCTCCTAACGACTCATCTGATCAGTCACAAGTCTGGCAGTCCCGTGGAAATCATGGAGATCAACTGGATCGTGTGAGCAATGCCAGGAGCAGAGGGAGAGCGCTGTACAAAACTAGCTTCAACTGTGAGGAATAACACTTTTTCAGCTTCGATCTGACTCGGGAGGTGCGTGACCCTTAACGTTCTCCTGGAATCCTCAACCAACATGCAGCCACAAAGCCGCTGAGCTCTGGCCGATCGTCTGCACAGGAGCACCACCCGAAGATGCGACCGAGTAAAACCATGACCTCATTTCAGTTTGGTTTTTTTTTTTGTGGGGGGGGAGCACCCTGAGTGTTTGACTGTCAGTCACCACTGCTAACATTACTGAGGTAGAGATTTGTCCCGGGGTCGAGGACTGATGTTTTCATAAGCTCCCCAGCCAGAGAGGAGCCAGGCCTCAGCTGCACGCACACGCACACGCACACGCACACACACACACACACACACACAGCTCCTTTCAAACTTCAACACACACACACACACACACACACACACACACACACACTCACACAGCTGGACAGACAGACAAACAGCCTTGGTAACACTGCTCTTCTCTGCTCCTCTGTCTGTCCGCGTCACATCCTGGCTTCCTTTGTGAGCTGGTAGGCAGAGAAAACCATCGATGGTGACTGGGAATGAAACACTGGGCTGCTTCTGGAAAACACGCACGCACACACACGCAAGGCTGCACAACTACCAATTAGCTTA
The DNA here is from genome assembly GCA_008933995.1 of Datnioides undecimradiatus. NCBI lineage: Eukaryota > Metazoa > Chordata > Actinopteri > Lobotiformes > Datnioididae > Datnioides > Datnioides undecimradiatus. Next base: position 5,075,717 of record WARS01000034.1, read on the forward strand.
TCCTCGTAACACTTTTAAACCCGAGGGCGACGGCTCAGTGGCGCTAGCTCGTTGCGCGCCATCCTTTCCCTTTGTTACCTTTACTACATTCAACCGCGAAAACCTGCCGCGCGACAAGTCAGGTGGCTCTTTCCCCTACGAGGGTCAATTCACTTGGATTTCATTCACAGAAAGTCTGAAAATACTGATAATCCTGATATTCGGCCTGAAATGAAAACTATAAAATACTGCACTGCCATTTTTTTAATAAACGTAACATTGAATCAACTGTTCTTTGATGAACAGAGTGAAATGACCTCAGCTCAGCTCTCTGATCGCTATAACTAACTAGCTTGCGAGCAGCGACTTCATTTATCCCCCAGCTCCAGTCTTAATCCGGGGGGGGGGGGGCGCTAAACCTAGCATCAATGTGCTAGACAGACAACTAAAAGGAGGGCGTCATCGATAAAACGAGTCAAACAAAAGCAGACTTCAAAACAAAGCGAGGACAGGAGACGTAGGTTCGTACTAAACTTTGCATACAAGTCGTCAAGCGAAACAAAGGAAAGATAGCTTTCTATGGCCGTGTTTGCTCAAATAAAAAAAAAATCCGATCGCTTCCGTTTTGGTTTTTACAGTTTCTCTTGATGGTTACAGAAGGTCTCTGCAGTAGGATGACGTTTGCCTCAGAGTGGCGTGTAGGCAGCTCCTGATGATGGAGATATCAGTAAATTCCAGAGTGGAGACGTGGGGCGGGACTTTGGCAGGTTCTGACAAAATGATTTTTGCCTGGGGGGGGCGTCGAGGGGGACTCGGTGGGTTTACAGGGATGGCAGCATCTGTTGTCCGTGGAAATCAATCAGCCGCTGAAGGGGAGAGTTCGGGAGCAGACGCCGCTCAGGGACAGAGGCGCCGCTCTCACATGGACTCAAACTCGTCGATGCGCTGTTTCGTGTTCCCCTGTCGGATCTGGCGCAGCGTTTTGTATTTGTCTCGGCCTGCTTTTACGTTCTCGGCGTGCAGCACGTCGTTCTGCGTCTTCTTGGTCTCGTCCCGGGCCTGGGCCAACTCTGAACTTAATGTCTGAGAGATGAAAGAAAAGGAGGGATGAGAGGGTGATGAGGAGGAGGAGGGGGGGAGGAAACACCAGGAAACAGAAGAGAAGCGAAGAGGAGAGGAGAGAGGAGAGAGTGGGGCGGTGAAGGGGCAGACAGGTTGCAGAGGAGCGGAGACAGGACACAGGTGCAGCGGAGAGAAAAGGGGAAATACGCATCAATCATTTGTCAGATAACATCCGACTGACGCCAAGCATCTACAGCCACGCTTATCTGCGCGTGTCAACGCGTTCTTAGTGTTCACTGGACATAGAAATCAGTCCGGTGAGGTGCAGCTGTTGAGCCCTGCAGACGGGCTCTACAGTTGCAGTGCAGTCTTATTTCCCGACGCAGGAGGGAGTGAACGTGCATCATATTCGTTTATAAACTGATAATAAAACTATGTGACTGATATTTGATCTTCTTGCCACAGCTTCAGTACATCCTGGCCTATACAGTAGCCCAGCTTCATCTACAACCCCTGCAGCATTCAAACTTGTGGAGGATATTTGGGGTTTTTATTGGTGCACCGTCTTGTTTGGTCAGGTCATTAGCAGCGGGTCTGCTTTAAAGCTGGGTTACAGCCTAAGCCAGCACGTTTCCTCCTGTTAGAGGCAGGAGTTGGAAGAAGAATGGACAGACACGTGCGCCTTCTCTTACCCTTATTTGCCATTTCTTGGCTGATGTTTCTTCTTTGCAAGAAAACTGCTGTTAGAAAATAATATAATCTCATTGTTATTTGTGTTGGTGCGACGCAAAAGCTCCGTTACTTGACTAAAGCTAAAGTCTCATCTGCTCGCGCTCCTCCGCGGGGCTAACTGTCATTCGATGAGACTGTTAAAGAGTGATATGCTTCCCAGGATTGTTACCGTCTGCCTGGCTTTAACCCATCGCTCTCACCTGCAGCTGCTGTTTGACGCGCTCGTTCTTCTGGGCTTCAGTGACGCGCGCCTCTTCGCTGCGGAGGTCCAGCTGGCTGACGCCCTCGTTGGAGAGCTCGGCGCTGGCCTCGGCGTGGTTCTCGTCCTGCTCATCGTGCTCGTTCTCGGCGTTGCCGCCCGGAGGTGCTGGCGCCAGTGTCATTGCGCTCTTCAGCTCCTCCTTGGTCTTTTCTAGGTCCTCCTGGGCGGACAGAGCCTGAGGGTGGGGGAGGAGAGGGCGTGAGACGCAGAGACGTGCTGGACTCACAGGTTAAAGGAAGAGGCTGGATGTTACTGAAAACTAATCTGCTGCTGATGACACTGAGACTGCAGTTAAGCGAGCGAAGCTTTGAACAGTGGTTGGAAACGCGTGTTTGCTCGTTGCTGCTGGTCTGTGCGGGTTGGGAGCGAGGACGCGTGTACCTTGTGCTGCCATTCTGTGGCCTCATCATCTTTCTTCTTCTTGGCTTCTTCCAGGAGAGCGATCTTGGCAGTGAATTCAGCCAGCTCGGATGCCTTGGGATGAAACAGAGACCTCGCTGTCACACACACGCACACACTGAACATTTTAAACACACAAGAACTGACTCCGAAACCAAACACACAGCTCCCCCCACATGAGCCGGCCTGGAACTGCTGACGCCACCGGCTGAAACAAACACGCACCAGTTGCTCCTGGTTCTTCTGCTGGTCTGCGGCCTGTTTGGCCAGCTCCGTCATGGCCTCCTCAGCAGCTTGCCGCTCTTTATCCAGCCTCTCGGCCTCCTCCCTCGCCCTCCTCCTCTCCTGCTCCAGCTCCATGGCCAGGCGAGTCTGCTCCTCGAGCTCTGTGGAAGAGCGCACACACAGTCGTGCTCCAGGTCGTCTCTGCTGTCCAAATCTCTTACAGTCTCTCAAACGTAACAGTGTTGTACGCATGATGAATACACGACTGATTGCGAGGGGCGTGGATAAATGAACAGATGGAAGGATTAAAGGCAAAGCGGTACCTTTCTGAGCTCTCATCGTCTGCTCTTCAATCTGCCTCAGCCTCTCCATCAGCTCGTCTTTCTCGCGCTCTATCCTCTCCTTCTCCTTCTCCGCGTACTCGCGCTTCTTCTTCTCATTCTCCAGCTGAGCCCTGAGAAGTTTTGGAATCACACCGTTCAGATTACTTGACTGCCTTAGAGAAACTTCACTGTTACTAGATGTTTGTATATTGTGAACTACAGGAAAACTCAGGAGGTTGACTCATTGTGACCTTAAGCTGAAGCAGATTTAACTGAACTGCTCAGGTAAGAGAAGCAACACTGCCCCCCAGTGGAGACGCTCTGCTGATTCCCATGCGACTCAGATACTCAGGGTGTTTGTGTGTTGGAGAAGTCTTAAGTGGGAGTGGCATGATCTCCAAAACTTCAGACACCTGATATTTTCATTTCTCTGGCCTCGGGAACAAGCAAAGTGCCCCTGCTGTACCTCTCCATCTGCTTGTGGTGCTTCTCCTCTCGGGCCTGGGCCTTCATCTGCTGCACCTCGATGGTGTCGGGCTTCCTCCTCCTCATGTACAGCTCGTGGTTGCCCATGCACAGCGCCAAGATGCGCTTGTTGATGCGCAGCCTCGGGGCGTAAAACACAAAGTCCTGCAGGTTTTTGAGGGAGAGGGGAAGAGAACCTGTGTTTATACGGAGCAGGTCGTGGTCTTTGTACACATTAAACACATATCCAGTAAATGTTTGGGGGTCTTTATGCTTCTGGACACTCACAGGTGCTTTCTTGTCAATAGGTTTGATGACGAACTTCTTGTCGTTGAAGGAGATGTTTCGTATTTCACTCCAGGGGAAGCCGATCTTTGGCGTCAACCTGAGAGAAAGGCCCACATGTGGTTAAAACAAGGGCCGCTTTAAACGCTCCACCTCACAGCACGACACACGGAATGCTGCACGGTCGACCGGGGGGATGCTTTAAAACGTCCAGCCAGCAGAGGGTGCCCGGCGTAAACAGACCACTGTGGTTAAGAGTAGTCACGGGAGAGAAGGATGTGAATGAAACTCCGAATGTAGATGCCTGCCAAGAATAAAAGAATAGAGGGTGTTCTCTAATCAAAAAGGAAATACTAGATGGCGGAGAGGGATGAAGCTATCACAAAGAGGCCAAGTGGAGGAGGATGGCAGTTGTGATGACTTGAGATAACGGACAGAGAGGGAAAGGCAGTGTGAGGAAATGCTGCAGGAGTTGTGATTACATCTATCCTCTCTGCCACACGAGGGGGAGAAGAACAAATGTGTGACCAGGGAGCAGGAAGGAGTCCAGGACAATGACAGACACAGCCTTCCTTCCTCCACCTCTCCCCCTGTTTTCACTCAGAAAAAGATGTTTTCTATTAACTCGCCGCAAAGTGAGAAGACTAAAGGCTAATTATCTAAAAAGCAGGAAACGCTGCGCAGAAACGGTTAAGGTTAGTTTGGAAACCGCCGCACGGCTACACTGGATCGTTCCTTATTGACAGCAGACACTAAGCAATGTAATATTTACTGGCCACAGAGCTGCAGCCTGGCTTGTGAACACATTTGCAGATTCTAATAGTTTCCAAAGATTCTGGCCGACGCTAAAATATGTGTCGTAACTCAGAGGCAGCCTGCTGTTTATAAGGCTGATCGGGAAAGTTAGAGTACGGCATTTGCTCCGCAGTCGTAAGTCAAAGAGCCTGTGCAGAACTGAATCCGTTGGGGAAGCGGTCGACGTACGTCCCTGACGGTCTATAACGTGAAGTAAAAGTGGAAGTGAAACAGCTCCGGGCAGAGACACAAGCAGAAAGAAGCAAACCATTGTTGTTGTCCATGTTACAAGCACTGAAATGACTCGCTGAGGTTGTGTATCGAAGCAGTTATAACAGACCATTATGAGGCCATGTGACTGTGCCCCCCACCCCACACACGCAGCCAACGTGCTGGCGTTGACATCAGTGTGACACGTACTTGTCTTCGTGTTCGTATATGTTGAGGCCGAGGGCGTCCACGCCCAGCCACAGCTGGGTGCCCTTCTTGTTCTTGATCTCAAAGTAGTTGACGCCATACATCTCCAGGTCCTGGGCGATTTTGAGATATTCCATCATAGAGTCCTCTCTAGAAAAGAAAATATATATTATATACATAATATTAGAAAATGTCCACATACACATCAGTAGAACAGAAAGCCATCTGTGGGTATTATAACTATTTTCATCATTCCAGTAAAGACAGGCAACATCCTTCAGGATCAGGTCTTAAAACGTTTAGCCTTGTTCAGCTCTCTACAACAAGCAACTGCACAGACAATCACACAGCATAATAGTTTCCACATCCTGACATGACATAACAAGTCCAAACACCCACTCAGATACAAATGCTCTTTGTGTCTCTGTGGGGGTTTCGAGGGAAGAATGTGATGTGGAAAGTTTGACACATACCTGAGCATTCCTCTGTGTTCCTCGTGCCAAGTCTGTATCCTGTCCTCCCACTGCTCCTTGGTCAGCTTGTGCTGCTCCAGCACCCTGCGCACACAAACACAGATGCGGTGACTTCACCTGAGGGGACGGTGGACGGAACCGTCTCCTCAAGAAGAAATCACTTAAAATTCCAACAGAGGAGCGAGCCACATCCCAGGATTCAACAGATGTAGCCCGGGTGTGAAAACAGAAGGGACGCCTCCCACGCAGCCCACTTGAGTTGCAGAATGAGGTCATGACATATTTTGTGTGTATACCTCTGAGGCAGCAGTCTGTCATGGGTAAGGTACCCAGGCTTGTGCACGTCTTTGTTGTAGTCTCCATACTTGGCCTGGACGGCGTACGATGCCAGCAGCACGGCGGTCTCTGGGGGACAGTAGTTCTCATCGTTCAGGATGGCCTCCTTCACCTGACAGAACGACAGGGGCTTATTCTCCACTGCTTTAAAACATATAAACAGCTTCAAACTTAATTATGAATCAAAGTCCTCTCTCAGAGGCGGGGCCTGCACATGTACAGCAGGCTGTGGCAGCTGAATGGTGGCAATACATGACACGAGCTTCAAAGAATATTAGTTATCAGCTGATCGTGTAAAGTTAAAGTTGGTCCAGCAACCACGGCAGAAGTGTGATGATGTCATCAGTGCGTGCCAGCCAGTAAACGCACGTCGCCTTAATGGACCTTAATCTGCACCACACCTGGATGTGAACTTCACTACTGAGCGGCTCGTTACCTGCAGGAAGAAGAGTCTCTGGGTGATCTCCTGGATCAGCTCCTCTGAGACGTCCTCAGGGAAGAACTTGGCTCTGAACTTAAACTGCAGGGGGTTCTCCTTCTTCACATCCTGCTGGGTCACCTGGATTATAACAACATCATCATCATCATCCTTCCATCGAATCATCACATATTAGACTTTGTGCTCTAGCTGTATCACAGAGAAAGCTTGTGATGTTGGTATGTTGTGTGGATTCTGACTAATCATTTCCATTAATTTACTTTACACCTCATCAAAGCACATTAAAGGCACTGTTACGCGGCGCCCTTCCCCCTTCTAGCACACTTATGAGGGAAGTGTCTACCATGCATACTCAGAAACACACCGACACAGACTGTAATAGCAAGGGTGTTAAGGGTGTTGGCCCGAGTGAGAGAGGAAGAGCACATGTGAGGATCCACAGCACAGCACAGCACAGCTCTGAGGCAGACAAACAACAGACACTGAAAGATGAAAGATACAGATACACTGTGAAGGAAAGAGAGAGATCAGCAGGCAGGCAGGCAGAGAGGCAGCAGAGGAACGCAGAGACTAGAAGAGCAAACGTGTAAATGTGCTTCGGTTCTTGTGTCCAATCAGAATATTAAGTCAGAGGAGGACTGACCTTTTTGTTGAGTTTGAGCCAGGTGATGTAGCCTTTGCTGTCCACATACTGCAGGCCGAAGAACCAGACCTCCCGCAGTCCCACTGTCTTCACCACCTGAGAGCCAAACAGAGTGAAGTCGGAGAACTTAAAGATGCTGCAAGCAACATTTCCAAAATGAGATTTGTTTGAATTGACAGCGACCAGCACAGGACTGGTGAAAAAAGATAAAGCTGGCTGTTTTGCAACTAAACTTCATTTTACAGAGCACACTGTGCGTGTCACAGTCGGTATCACACTTTCTGTTTAACATGCTGCAGTAGGTCACATTAACATAATCAAGTGCGCCGCTTCAAGTGTTTTGTTTAGATGCCCCACGCACGCTCACCTGGTCAAAGAGCTGTTTCCCCGTGGTATTGGGCTGAATGGCAAACTCCAGCTCTGCATCCATGGTGGTCACACGGACGTTGATCTGGAAAACAAACAACAAAAACATATTTCGTTGGCCATATCATATTGTTAAACATTGGGACAACAAATAGAAGACATGTGGGGAAGCCAGGGTTGTTTGAACTGCACGTTGTTTTGTCTGAACCCCTTCGACATAAAATAATACTGTAAGATGAGGCACAGCCATGGGTTCCAACTCAACTGACAACACCTGAGTGCTGCTGTCAAACTGTCAGTAGAGCTACAGTCATCCAGGTAAGACAATGGGAGACATGGGCCTGTCACAATTATCAAGTGATCAACCAATCAGTGAAGAACTGGCACCACCAACTGTATCTCAAGATGCTTAACTTCAACTGTTTGCTTATACTACTGCTTATTTTGCTGGATTTCTGTGATTTAGGTTCAAATTTGCACTGCATGACAGGAAACGTGTGCAACAAACCAGAACATGTCTGTCTAGCACTGCTGAGTGAGTGCACTCAGTGTGTGTGCAATGTGTCAATTTCCCTCGATCCTAACCCAGGTTTACTAAAGTCACTGTGTAAACATATGTCTTTCTCCCCCTTTCCGTCCTACACTGCCAGGGTGAGCAAGCCCCACCTCTAAAGGCAGCCTACAACTCATGGGCCTCTGTTGGGGTGGTGCAGAGCATGAAACTCAGTCATTGGCTGTGCCCTGTTAAGCGGCACTGGCAGTAGGCCTAGCAGCAGCTGAAGGAGCAGAGCAGAGCGGGCCTGACCTCAGAGGCGTCTGACATCCTTCCTCCCACACCTACACACACGTACACGATGCAAAGCAAAGAGTTCAGCAAGAGTGAACAAGACAGAAAAAAGTGGGGGAGACAGAGCAGAGCAGGAAGACGGAGAGATGATCTGGGGTGAACTCACTCTGAGGTTAAGTTACAGAGAGGTTACTGTGGATGAGCCAGCTGTAGAGAAACTGAGGGAAAGCAGACGGGACCCAGAGAGAAGAAGCTGAGCAAAAGAGCTGTCCCTTTCCTCTGAGCAATTATACACAAAACCTCAGGAACGCTTACGCTGCATTTCTCTGCCTCCGCTCTCTAGATCTCTCCGCCGTCTCTCCTCTCCTGCCTCTATCCCTCTCTGCTTCAATATCCCTGCGATGAATAATCCATGAAACCTGTGTCTATACAGCGCATAGCTGGACTCCCCCGCGCCACATGCAGCTCAGACCACAACGTATCTGCCTCTGTCCTCCTCTCATTAATTACCCATGAAAAGTTGCAGCACTTTCTCCACCGTATCAATCTCACATGAACACTCCTGCACTGCCAACACTATTACTTCAATGTGCAATAATCCATTACTATAGCACTACTTACTTACATATTCAGCCCACCAACCTACCCTGCTTCAACTTCCCTGGGACAGATCAGGTCTTAGGTGACTGAGTGATTGTACTTTTGTCTTGTCTGCATTACAGCATCGTGGTCTGAAAGCAAATATGTCTAGCATGCTTGCAGCCAACGTGCCTTTCAACGAAGATTCCACACAGAGAGCCACTTTATTTTTAGTCATCATCAAACCAAAGCTTAAGCCCCGCTTCCGGTTTGGGCTATCATTCCCATCTGCAGCGGAGGACAAAGGCGCTGATTCACAAAAGGATGGCGTTCCAATTAAAAAACTATTTCACAAAAAGCCAACAATAATAATGTGAGAACTCGTTGAAAACAGCAGCGAAAGGCAGCAGGTACACTCCTCCCTACTTCTGCAGCTGACCGCCTGGATCACGGCACAACACATAATACAACTTTCAGCCAAGAGGAGTTTGATTTAGCAGAATCAGAGAACGATTTAGCAAAGCATTTCCATCTCTGTGTCACTCTTTTTACTGTCTGCAGGTGCTGCTCACATAATGTGATACAATTCAGATTGTGAAGAACACATTCTGCAAAGGGGTCTCTGACATATTCCTTGATTTACTTGATTTTTCCCTGTCAGAGACCCAAACACAGGGAGTGCACAGACTTTGGTAAAGTAAATAAATAAGAAAGCCCAGCAGAGTCACTGAGAGTTATCACTGCTAGGTGGATTGGAAAGTCATACATCAAGCGCCTTTAACACTGGACACAGATATTTATCAGCTCCGACTCCAACTGGCAGTGATACAAAACCCCAGTGGGACACACTGATTTCCCGGTGTTTCCGGTGTGATGCTATGCTGTGTGTTGAACTGCACGTAAACAGCCGGGGACCTTTTCTGATACAACTTATGGGAACAACAGGTGATTTTGGTCTTTGCAGTGTGCAGGATGCAACACTGGCAAGACAGCAAGGTGAGAGCCCTTCTCATGAGGGACAGAGCCCCTGATACAAGCCTAATCAGCAAAATAACCTGTTCATGGTTCACTGACAGATGAATTAAGACCCTGTGTTGGTTTCAAAAGTAGCTGCCTCATTGACTTTCTGAGACCGGAGCAGTTATGGAGAGTGAAGTGCTGAGCTGGGGTTTCCAAGTGACCGGCCTTGAATGTCCCTTCCCCTGCGTTTGTGTGGGGCCCGCCTTTGTGTGTGTGTGTGTGTGTCTCTGCCAAAACATAGCCAACCCACAGGGCAGAGAGGTGGAATCCTGTGTGGACCAGACGGTCGGTTAATCCTCTCTCTCCTGTAGAGCGAGGGGGGAGGAGAAGTGGGACAACAACATGCCGAGGCACTGACACAGCTAATCACACACACTGACAACTGAGAAGTCTCGAAGGAGCGACTTCTGCGAGCGTGCCCTTAAATGACACCGTCTGTCTAGTGACACTGGACGCAGTGATGGGGCAACATGACAGTTATTAAAAGGACCAAATTGCTCTCTTTAAGAAAGGAATCCACGCTACCTGCAAATTCAGGTGTTTGTTTAATGCCACCCTGCCAGTGAAGCATGCTGTGATGATTATGTAAAAGGTCCTAAAAGCAAGAAGCAAAGCCAAACAGTAGCGTGACTCCAAGGTCCACTTGATGTGGCTGAGTCACATCTCTGAGTCTCATCTCATCTGGTCGGAGCACTGGTCTGACACATCTCCTGCGCAGGGCTGGAAGTGTTTCAGAGGCAGAGTGTGTACAGAAGCTATACTCGCTTAAAAACAACAAATATGAGTTTCGCTGTGTTTGTGATGAAATCGATGATTGTAATTCAGTTAGCAGTAAAGTTTTGTATTCATACGCATTCACAAGTTAGTTCCACAGACTGACACAAGCTCATGTGGCAAAACCACTCTGCACTTTTGGGATGCTTCTAAATCCACCTCTCCATTTCAGTTCTGAAGAAGAGGTCTCTCTCAGACGGACCCCTTGTTAAATGTGCAGCTGTTTGGTTACTGTAAGCTGTTAAGAGGAGCTTTGCTGAGAGAGGCCTTAAGAGAGACACACTTCAATCAGCAGAGCTGCTAATCTGGCCTGCTGGGCTCTGAGCAGCTGTCTGTCCCTCTGATTAACCCCCCTGCAGGGAGAGGCAGGCTTTGGTGGGAGGGAAGAATGGAAGGAAGAGTGAGAGCAGAGGAGGAATCACTGCTACCTACAAACACAAACATTCATCCAATGGGGGAGGGGAGGGTGAACACTGTGTGGGAAGCACCCCTTTTACAAAAGGACAGAAAAAAAATCTACTTATCCACGTCCAGACAGGGTCGGAAAAGCTTTCAGTGATTTTACAAGGTGGGCTAGAGGGATCATAAAGAGGAAAAGGCCGAGCCTCACTTGCTCCATTTGATTATGGACCCTTTTGTATTGTAAATGATGTTAAGGGTCAAACACAACTGGCAAACAGTGTTTTAATGGCGGAACTCCTCCCTTCCCATGATGCTCATTGTTTCCCTACCTCTTAAAGTTCCTACAGAGTAGCTGCTCAACACTACAACAAATTCCTCAACCCTTTCTCTCTCCTGATTTCCTATTACTCCCTGAATTTATGTTCATGCATCAGACTTCCCTCTGAGACAGTCACCCGGTCATGGTGATAATCCTCTCACTACCTTGTCTCTGTACTTCCACAGAGACGGGATGTTGACATAAACTGGGCCCCCGATACACACAGCAGACCAGGACTCCAGCAAACAGGAAAGCTGCCACAAGCTAGCCCCTCTTCCTGTGGGGTGCTATCACCTCATAATTCCCCTTTGTGTTATAATGTCCCTGTGCTCCCTGTTCCTTTAAACCAGTGCATTTTAGTGCACACAAAGTTAAAGGAACTAAGAAGGTTTTTTAAAGTTAATCAAATGCTTTATGTTTCCGAAGACAATAAGGTCATTAATTAATCTTATTATTATACGTGCCATAATTGAGCAGCCCAACAAAGTTCTCAGTGTAATTGCAATAGTCACACACACACACAAAACCCCAAAAACGCTTGCACCCTCCCTCCTAGCTCGACAAACTCTTATGTAACTTAACACTGGCGTTTTAAGTCTTGGTTACAGCTGAGTGCTGACAGGGAGACATAAGAGGCCCATTCCAAAAGTTTTGATGTCTGGCACCAAACGCAGAGAAGGTCACGTCTGATGCTTCCCTCTGTTTATTATCCATGCGACAAGCTGTACTTTCTCTGACAGCCATTGTCTGCGACAGAGATGTCGCCCTCAGCAGATCGGCCCGCTCTGTCCTAGGAGCTGTTTTTGGGACGGTGCCCTTGTGACTCAGGGGACAAGAGGGGGAAGTGGAGGGTGACATCAGTGCCTGGCTGTTCCTCTTCTGTAAGCTTCCCAAACCTCTCCACCCACAGACACACACAAACACCCACCACCACTCAAGAGCTACGGAGGATGTGCTTCACATGTGGAGAAGCCTCAAGGCTGTTGTTACCAGTTCCTAGGAAAGTTTCTGATGTAATCTTGAGCAACTTGACCTTGCAATCTTTCCGTTAGGGGAAAAAAAACCCTATTACACATAATATAATACTTAATGCCTTGTATTGCTGTTTCATAGTTGGAAATGCTTTGACTAATAAGTGACCCAGACAACTGTATAATTCAAAAATCTCTTACTGTACTCAAAACTAATTGTATAACATAGACTACCCCCAGACTAATGCGCGAGCTCTGCTCAAGTCTTTTAATGATGAAAAGGCAGCATGACAGCATCAGGACAGCCATGAAGGGGCTGCATCAAATTGGTTTTGCTTTGGCGTTGTTCACATCCTAGGACTCTGGCATTCTCTCCACCCTTTAAGCAACAATGGCAGCAGTGTTGCTGTTGTAAGGCCTGTGGGCCAGGCAGTTCATTTCACACTCTGGCTGTTGTTTACTTGGAAGAGGAGTATGAGGAGGGGGAGCAGCCGTGGGGATGAAACTGCCACTTCTCAGAATGCACAGATGTAGCTTTCAGTGGCAGCGCATTCTGCTGTTGTGATAACCATGCAGCAGTTCTAAAGAGTCAGTTTATACAAGCAGACCGGGCAGGAAAAAACAAGCAACTTTCATGTTTCTGATTCATATCATACATCCTGAGCTTGATGGGCTACTGCGTAATAAGTTATAACTCTGCCACTCCATTTTCTTTCACATCAAACAATCTGAGTCAATTAGATGGGAAAGTGCCCGACTCAAGTGTTTTTTCCTGGCTCCTGGCTCAAGGTGCGTTTCTGTTTATCTGTATGTGCTGTGCGGTAAAAGCTGCTGACAAATAATTTGCCAGCTCTCGCGCAGCTCCTTCCAGCCTCTTACCGGTTTCGGCATCTTTGCTTCCTCTCCTCCTTATACCCGACAGCAGAGAGGATAAATCCGCCACAGGACGGCAACAGCACCTGTACAACAGGACCTGAAAGCAAAAGAGGCCTTTTTTTTAATGTCAGGCACACACTACACATGGCTGAAACGAAATCAAGTACAGTTATTTAAATGTAGTTTAGCATTCTCTCTGTAACCAAACAAGTTTACAAGTATTATCATCGCCTTAGAATCCATCAAACCCTACATACAGTGGTGTGGCAGAACTGACAGAATGAAACTGAAACTGAACTGAAATGAATCCCGTTCCTAAATCTGTTAATGGCTGCGAGGCACAGAAGCCCCCAAACAGCCAGACGCAGCAACAAATGGTTTTGCATTCAGTCTCACCACATGCTGCCACTTTACTGTACATTGCATACGTAACATATGTGTGTGTGTGTGTGTGGGGGGGACTTTACACATAATTAAAGTGGAGGAGTAAACTAAAGGGAAGTGAGGCATTCAGTGATGACTCACGATATCTGGACTACATCTCATCATTGCTCTTCTGGAATCATGCCAACTAAAATGAACATGTACAGTCACTTTCTTGACGATTTACAGGAAATCCTACTATCTAACAACTACTTGGCCTCAACAACAAAAATCTGTCAAATTACACTTACTATCTGACTATTACTTTTACTACCTTCACTGGCTGTTATTGATCAAGTCCTTTCCGTGTTTTCAGTAAAACACAGTCACAGTTCAGACACTTTCTAGTTGAAACACATCTGAAAGCTTTGGAAATTACCTCTGTTAAACTGCCAAATGATACTGATTCGATCCAGGAAAACCAGGACTTGTGATGTTGACCTGACACATCAGTCAGATCTGAAGTCTGGTTTACACAAAGAGAGCCAAAACTAAAAGTTATGGGTGGATCAAAACCAAAGGCACCTTTACTGACAGACTTTTCTATGCAATGTGAAACTCAGCCATGTTCAGATGCTAAATAATAAGGGATTTTGCCTCCTAAAAATAAAATAAACTGCATAAACATGTATAGACCCATGTCTTAGACAAAGTCCTCCATTAGCAAATGACAGAACAGGCTAGCCCTTCAATTTGGGAAAACTATTCTGATACTACACAAGGCATTCCTAAGCTCATGTTATGTACAATCCTGTGGTGGCACTTACTTTATTTTGACATCGATGCTGGAGTCCGATGTTAATGCATATTTATATTAAACAGGACCACCAAAAGAAGTCTAAACCAGCTGATCCAGACTTACAGCGCGACAAAAAGTACAGCTTTGTTAAAGAAACGCATGCCGCAGCGTTTGCACTCCGTGCCCACTTGTAGCTCGTGCGCAACTAGCTTTCCTATTTGCCCGCCGAGACTTGGCTTCCGTTAGCTTGAAACGTAACTACAGTTCAACTGAATGGTGGATAAACTGTTACACCCTTACGCCAAAACGTTAACTTAGCCACAACTGCGTGACGTCACGAAGAAGAAACACGCACCCGCGGTGTCAAGACGCGCTAATAATGAGTTTCAAACGCTAAGGTTGGGTAACACACCGATGTTAGCCTTCTTTTAAAAATACTTTTTTTACAAAGTGAAGAGGTGGCTGTTTAAAAGGCTGCCCTTTTCAAGCTAGCGGGTGTAGTCTGGCTACATAACGGGACTAGCCTAGCCTCGGTTTGATGTCTCGTGCACGTGAAGTTTCACAGCCTCTCAAACTGTTGGCTATAATTAGCTGCTTAATTCATCACGTTTGCCACCAAAAACAGAGATAACCCCAAATTGTGACTACCTAAGGCAGTTTACAGCATGTTTGGGTGTAAATTAAGAAGGGCAACTTCGTAAGCCGACATTTTTTATCGTGTGGTATTAAATATGAAGAGGTAAAACACGAGGATATCCGCTATTGCATCAAACTTGAGGAGAAGCTCATCTTTTTAGGGAGAGGCAACTCACCGGGGAGGGGGGCGGTGAAGTATGTCTTTGAATTGATAGAAAAGCCCGGTATCTTCAGATGTGGCAAAGTATCTACGCAGAAAAATCCGTCCTGGTTCTCGTTCCTTATCTCATGAAGCTTTAGGCGAAACAAATTCCCGCAGACAGAGAGAAACCGTTGAAGTCTTAACAACCGTAAGGCGATTTGGGGTGCCAGCGTCGAGCCAGCCGGAATAAAACAACGGCTTCCGGTTGCAACTTTAAAAATAAAAGCCTCTAAACTCAACTTTAAAAATATGAGCCTCTAAAACGTGTTTCTAAAGACTTTATCTTATCTTATCTAGCTGGTCAACTTTAAAAATAATTTAAAAAGGATAATCTATAAAAAGTGCCCATTAGTATCTTGCGTTGCGCTGCACAACCAAAATATGATATACATAAACATAAAAATAACATCATACCATAACATGATGCCTTGGTGCTATATTTCTCCTCGTGTCTTCACCTTCTAAACACAAGCTCAGGGTGATTTACACAAATTTTGCTATGTACACCATACAGTCGCCCCCCATGTTTAGATTTTAGCTTTACTTTGAAGGGGGGTTTTCAATTTCCGTTCCTCGCTTCCGTTTTCATTGCTAGCTTGACGCAACTGATTGTGGAGATGTTCAATATGGCTGTCAGCAGCCGTGGAGTGGAGGCAAGGCATGTATGGGGCTCGCATCGTGCCATGACGTGTATGAGGGGTGATTAATATCAGACTAAGCTTTTTTTAATAGGCGAAATCAACGGCAGAGCTCCCCGCTGTGGACCGCCAGGCAGACTGCATCTGTGCATCAGCTTGCACTAAAGGAGATTCATTGGCATAGAATCACATGCGCCCAATATGTGATTGTAGAACAGTGTGTGTGCATCACAGTCTTTTGCCTTGCGTCATCTGTTCTGCATCAGTCACTTTGCTTCCACGGCTGATTGGGATCAAGGGCTTAACCAATTAATCTATATATTTGCTGACTGACTTTTAGCGAAATCTATTTAGAGTTCATAGTTCCAAGCACCTCATATGAGCACCCGACACAGGGGTAAAAGACTGGGGGTTCACTCAGCACTGGAGCTGCTCTAAAAAAAAGATATTTTATGTGAAACTGCCAATACTTTTACATAAAAACACCTAATTCTCATCATGAAGATTCTTCTGTGTCTTATTATTATTATGATCATTCTCTAAGCATTTTATTAGAATACTGAAGTATTAATATTGATGCAATAACTTTTAAGCAGTATTTTCATGCTGTGGTTTGACTAATGGAAGCCGATTATAAAACATCCATTGGTGATAAACTGATATATTTCTCTTAGCAGAGTGGCTGGATGTGAATCAGACCCTCAGCGGAAACATTCAAGACATTTTGTGGTTACATAACTGTGCTGTAGACCCTCCAGATGGGTTGTTTCTACTCCACAGGTGTCACATCAGCGCGTTCAGTTATTATAATTAAGGGGAAATCCTGACATCTAGTGGACAGACGACACCACTGCAGCTCCTCTGGTTGCGCCTGAAGTACCATCGTGAGGCTCTCTAAGGGCATCGCGTCATGCTTGCAAGTAAGACAAATACAAATGCAAACAAAGGCATGAGTGAGCAAAGCTGCTGAGCGTCTGTTTGCATCATCACACACACTCTGTCTCCAATCAAACTGATGTATGTCTCCTTATCTGCGCAGAGGTAGTGTATGAGGTTCCAGCAGCTGCCCCCTGTCTCTGCTGCCCCTCCAGGTCAAAGCAAGTCCTGGTCAAAGTGTTCTTTTCTCTCTCTGTGTTGTAATGTCCAGCAGCTGTTTATCGATTGTTCGTTTGTGTCTGAGTCCCAGCGATTTATCATTATTATCTAACACAGGCATATCTGTACTAAAACAGACACTGCATCTGATGTGCACAATAAGATCTTGTGATTATATATTGGTGCTGCCAAGTTATTTAAAGAATAT
Organism: Datnioides undecimradiatus; assembly: GCA_008933995.1. NCBI lineage: Eukaryota > Metazoa > Chordata > Actinopteri > Lobotiformes > Datnioididae > Datnioides > Datnioides undecimradiatus. The sequence goes on from WARS01000034.1 coordinate 5,092,587, forward strand.
TTAAACTACAATAATAAGAATGAAGTAATTTGCTTAGGGGAGCACCAGTGCCAAGTCACATTTCATGCAAAATGCGACGAAAACTAGATGGAACATGACCACAATGGGTCATTTCTTTAGATCAAAGATTTTTAAATTACACTGATTTTGCGAACAAAGTTATAGTTGTACATTTTGGATCGCGGGCGGGACATTTTCATTATTGTAATTAAGCCTGGAGCAGGGATGAGCACACTTTTAGGCTTTCAAGATGAGTTTTAGGCTCGTTACGGATCAAAGAGTTGTACATTTTATTAGATTTAACACAAGCGGCACAAAAACAACTTTCCCACAGAGTGAACAATGACACCGAGGTACAAGGGTTCTTTGTATCTTCAATTGAATCCTGAAATGTGTATTTTTTTCAAAAGGTTTTGGAGTCTGATTAGTGTTTTTGTGTTGTTGAAACGGCGCCATAGACAGCAGCGACCTTTTCTGTGTGTTACCTGCCAGAGGTGTATGGGGTCCATCCTGCTTCCTGGGTGGATTCACCAAGAAAAGCGTCCACATTGCCTCCAACCAATCAGGCGCCATCGGAGGACAGGCGTCATCCAATGATGGAGCAGCCTGAGCAGAACATCTCCAGTAAAGCCTGTGGCCTCATATTTGGATTGAGGGCAGAAGGGTAATAGTTAAACTTAAAATGTAAGTGACACAATAATTAGGCATCTTGAGCTTTTAACCTCAAACTCTTAGAAGTTCAAGTTAATTATATAACGTGAGGAGGCGGGGCCAACTGATTGTGTGGGCGGGGCTGTAGATGCGTGGGGTTACCGTGCAGGTAAGGACTCACCTGGAGATCTGGCACAGTCTTCGCAATGCTACATTCACAGAGCGCAGCATCAGTTAAAACTCAAACGCATGCAGTTTCCCAACAGGACGCGCGGAGGCAGCGCAGCTCTGTGGGTAGGCCCACCAATTACTTTACAAGATCCATTAATGAGCGTCAGCACGCAAAACGGCATTATTAATCGTGGAAAACTAAATGTTTGCATATCGAAAAAGAAAAAAAAAACACTCACTGTACATTTTAACGTTAATGAAAACAGTCGTGCTGAAATATGGCACAAAACTGAGCGCACGCGCCGTGGAGAGGTGCATTGTGGGGGGGGGGCGAGTCGAGACTTTGTTGAGGTATGTGCAGCTTGATGGGTCGACGCCTGTTAAATATCGATTTATTTATATGCATATTTGCTATCTGATCGTGCATCATGACTGGGCTTTTAAAATGAGGTTAGGAGAGGTGATGGAGTGGAGATCATGGTAAACCAGCTCTGTTTGAGAAGCGGCGTGTCTCTCCATTAAAAACCCAAAACACCCAGGCTCATAACGCAGTGATCAGCAAGTTTGTCTGCTGTCTAACTCAGGTTGAAACTGAAAGTGAGTTTTTTTTGTGTGTGTGTGTGTGTGTGCTTTCCACGGAAAAAGAGAAAAACACTTCAGATCTGTTGACTCTTTCATTTCCATGCGCTTCAGACGTACCGTCGGCCATGCCCGTGAGCCTGGCTGTCAGAAGGTGTCACATTGTATTGCATGTGGAGCTAGTCCCAGTCTTTATTTAGCCTGGCATATCACCACATCACAAGATCTCTGTTCATATGACTAAGGGCATGCTGCTCTATTGTCAAAGCAATGAAAGGGAACCACTGTCAGGGGACGGGTAATTGGATGGGGATTTGGGTAAATATGCTTCGATTGTTCTACAATCTGTACAAGTTCAGTATCAGCTTTTGAAGATCAGATTGGGTACTGATGGACACGCTCCTCGCAGACCTGAAGCTTTGGACGCCGTGCGGATCCGAGTTTGACCTGCCACCATGACCAAACAGATTCAGTGAAGCTGCGGCCACCAGCGCCAGAGTCATGAGCTGAGACATGCACAAAAAAGGCTTACGTTAAATATGGATATACCTGCAATATTTGGGAAAAGATCTACTGATTTTAGGCATTTAACTTGGAGATTTTGGCACAAATCACTAACTGATCTACTGAGGAGACCTGAATCACTGTGTGTGTGTGTGTGTGTGTGTATATATTTCATACTGAATGCTAAAATGACAAGATATGATGCTGAAAGTTTAGACTTTCCTGTCCCAAGTCAACAGGTTTGGGTCGACCACACGCGTTCCAATGCTACGACAAACTGCTGCACAGCTCAGTGCAATGAAAGGATAAAGTTAGCATCAGTAACGTTGTTAACGCCGCCGAGGACAGACCTGTGTGTGTGTGTGTGTGTTTGGCGCACAGAGGCGTGGATGTCTTTACGTGTTACGCAATTGCAAAAAAAGTCCTGTGTGTGTGTGTGTGTGTGTGTGTGTGGTGTGTGTGCGTGCGTGTGTCTTCCTTCCTCCCCTTTCCCCCTGTACACTGCTGACCAAATTAAATGGACAGCACATCAGCCTCTTTCAGTTCTCGCTGTTCCTGATGCGTGCTTTCACCTGGGTCTGCTGCTCAAGTATGGTTACAGTAGTTTTCCTTTTTTAAAAATTTATATTTATTTATTTATTTATTTTTAGATCTATAGTAACTGTCCTTTTTTGGTAACAGCAGCCAATCTGTGCTCTTGCAGGAGCTGTGAGGTACATGCGAAGAGGGACGTCTGCCGAGCTTTGGTGTCCGGGGGAAAGGATGGGAGAGCAGCTGTCGGCACGGGGAGACCTGGATCAGACACTGGAGGTGCTGTCGACAACCACTGGTAGGGATCCCTGCAGGCTGTTAATTACCCAGCATGGACAGAGGGTTGAGAGTGTCCTCTAACTCAGTCCCATGTTCTCAAATAATGTTTAACAAATGCATAAGCTCTTGGTCCGCCCTGTCCCTCCTGTCATTCACCTGTGACTTTTACCTGCATCGAGAGTTCTGCAGGCTTTCTCTAACACCTGTCTTTGAGATGAGGCTCTGGTGCAACATTGTGCTTCTGCTCAATAGATTTTGCCCCGACAACAAATCCAGACGGTTTAAACTGAATGAATGCATGGAGCTGAAATTCAGCCAACAGGCAGCCAACGATCAGCTGATTACGTTTCTGGTACTGACACCGTTACGTGATTTTTACTATTTGAATCATGGACAGATGTGATCCCATCCCGAGCCAGCTCATGTGCTAGTGTCACTCAGCAGAAGCTGTGGAGCACTGAGGTTCATTCTCACTCTGTCTGTTGGAGGCATCGTGGGGCTGTTGAGAAGTTGCTGTGGTGTCCGTGATTGTCTTTTTCGATGAATGAGTCCGTTCTTTCAAGCTTCTGTATAGGATCTGTAACACAACAGTCAGAAGTGAGACATTCATTGAATCAGACCCGTGTTCCACAGTAGATTGCCCCTCATACAGCTAATTCCAGATAAATTGGCTCTACTCTTTACTCTCGCATGTTGGTTTTTGATCCGATTCAGTAAATTTGTCGAAAAGGAAGAGGAAATGTTGCAGAGCCGGCGCAAAATGATTCTGAAGGTGAGCTCTGACGACAGGTTTGTTTCTAAGAGGCTCCAGCTGAGCAAAGGGTAATTTAACTCAGCAGGACAATGTGGCAGCACGTCTGCAGACGCGATCAGAGGACGAAATCTGCAAACACGATGAACGAACTAAGGCTTTTTTATCAGGGGCATCTTAACCTCACGTTGTCCAGCTGAAACCCACACTCAGCCGTGATCTACTGGGTGCCCGGCCAGCCCAGAAACACCAGTAAAAAGATCTAAACAAAGGCTTTTGCTGCGCTAATAGAACGGCAACGCCCAGCATGCATTACTTTATTCATTATTCCAACCATAGCACCTTGCATCTGACCTGTCTGTCTGCTTTCACTCAACAGACCGCGCTGTCACACACAGGCGATGTCGCATTTACCTGCAACTTACATAAGATACAACGTGCAGCAGTGACGTGAAGGCGACGATTCAGCAACCTGTCGCATGCAAGCATTGTTTGAAAGGCGGGCTTTCAGAGGAGGCGGGGACAGGTTTTGTTCTCCGGGAACTGCGACTCCTCCACCTGATTGATTAATAAATCCAATTGTGCCAAACGGCCCCGTAATGAAAGGTGCATGACTTATCTTTTGAAGCCCGCGCTATGATAAACGAGATGGAATAGAGATAATGTGATAGTCGGGGGGGGCTGGAGGCCATCCAGGCCGGCGGCACCAGTGGAATTTCGGCTTTCTCCCCATGTCTGATCCCACCCATGCCACGGTCAGAGGACGCTATTGTGCGAGCTGCCGCGTATTTCAGACTCCTGCGATATGGAAAAAACTCCAAAATCACAAACAGGATTATTGAGTTACATTCAGCATTCGGTTGACACTGAAGCTGCGGAGACACTTAACTTTCAATTCCTGGTGTCCAGGATTTTTGAGTGAAAGGGGGCGAGATGACGCATTAAACTGTTGTAAAATACATCTAAATCCACTTTCGGTAGTGAAAGTGAACTCCTTGTGTTTCATTAGAAATCCACCCGAAGATTTATGATCAAATGCCGCACAATCTGCACTTTCACATCCTGCACCTTCGAATGTGAAACCGCCGTCGTGGAAGTGCAAAACAGGCTTTTTATCGGTCCCCTGGTGCGCACATCGGACGGGATCATCAGCCTTATGTGAGGTCATCGTAGAGGAAACCAGTCTAGGTTTTGTTTCTCCAGCACTGATACTTAATTGTTTTAGCTCGGTTTCAGATCCCTAAACAGCTTATTTCAGGCTGGACTGAATAACGACATGTCAGACTGGGCTTAACATCTGTTACTTGATTTATCAGCTGTTTTAGATCACTGTGGCCGTAAATCATACATACTGTACATCATCTCAGATGAGAAGCGGCATTCCAGCATAATTTTGGGCATTTCTTTGGTGTGATCAAACCTAAAGTATCATTTTTTTTTAAAGGCAGTGTTGTATGTGCGTGGGTAGGTGTGATAACTCTAAAATAAAAGAGGTGCATTGTGGGAATATGGCTATATCCAGCGTCCTGCGGGGCAAATTGGATCAGAATGTGGCTATAGTAAAGTCTCCATCATTCACTGGGACAGAGCACAGCCCTGTGTGACTTATGACTTTTCTTATTTCAGAAGGATCAGACCCCGGATTGTGTGTTTGTGTGCTTTTCAGCTGGACACACACACACACACATGCGCACTTTCCAAGTTAGTGTAATTAGCTGCAAGGGGGTTTGTGTCATAGCCCGGCCTCCACCCCTCTCTTCCTGTGATAAACACAGAGCAGACATGAAGTGAGATAAACAATCACACATTAACCAGAACAAATAAGCAGCTCCATTGAGGAGGAGGTGGAGGAGAGGCAGGCGGCTGAAACAAGCTCGCAGACGTGGTATGAAGCCGACTCCGACACGACGATGTCTCTTTTGGAGTTGATTCAAGAGGCCCAAGAGGTGCTGGGCCGCCTGCTTCACAATCTCTTCGTATCCATCAGCCTGCTGACCCGGCGCACACGCGGCAGGAGCCGAGGGCCGACCTGGAGGACAGGTTGGTGTTGCGTTTTCTGGGCGCTGCGTGTAAAAGCTCATGTGTGCTCGTCTGCGCCAACGGCCAACAGGAAGTCCACGCAGATGCGGTGTCCAGGTCTGTTGTGTCTGTTACTTAAATCATCCCGCATGACAGGATGACAGGATATCCTGTCACCGCAGGGAGATTCCCCCCGCTGTGTTTTCCCTCCATTATTCAAACAGATTAGAACAACCTCACTGCTCCGCTTCCTGCCGATGCTGCAGCACGTCTGCGGCCATTTACTGGAATTACTCTTATTGTGTCAAGCCAGATGAAATGATGTAGGAGTGCGTTTTCCTGCAACAACAGCAGAATAGTTTGATTCCAAGCGAAAGGGGAAGTTTATCGTCTTTATGTGAGATCAGCATCCCAGGATTGTCCCTCCTGTTGCAAAACAGCGAGTTGTTTCACTCGGGTTTTCCTCATGAACCTCGAAAGAGAATTGTATCACGTTTAATACGTTTGCGGTTTATTTCTCAATGGATTATGCCAAAATAACATTTAATTTATGAGCAGACTATACAGCAAAGCCAGTAAATACCAAACCAAAAGGAATATCATGGCTGTCCTGGTTTAGAAACCGAGTCCTCGAGGTTAAACATTATAAACTGATTTTATATGTAATGTTTTCAGCTGCCAGGCTCCACTGCTGACCCGAAGCCTCACGGCGTTGCATTCTGTTTGTACATGTGTATAAGACAGCACTGGAGCTGTTTGGAGCTAAATCCACTCACTCCCTGACAGTCAGGAGGCCAGCATGAGCTCTGGCTGTTTATTATGCAGTGTAACTCCTTGAACGGTGTTCGACCTCGGTGACTGATTACCCGACGCAGCCCTTGTGAGTGGCTAATAGATAACTCACCCCTCGGCAGTGGACGTGTGTGTCCAGTTGTTGGACGGTGGAGGGGCAGATAAGACGGATCAGCAGGCAGTAAGTCCGGGAAACTGATCGGAAGCAGGTTTTTGTGTTCGGCATGTCGGCGAGCCTTTTCTGCGGCTGTCAGCCGGCGCGGAGGAAGCCGAACCACAGACACACGCAGACTTACAGACAAGGTGAGTCGTCTTAATGTGGAACATTCCGTCGTTCCACTTCTGGGATCCCGTTGAGCTATAACCACGCGATTCCACCGGCCACACTTTGCAACAGGGGTCATCCAGGGTTGCAGGGTAAGTCAGGTTTAGACTTTCAAAGAAGAAGCCGCATTGATTTTTAAAAAGTCCCACGTCGCTCACGCAGCACAGCCCAATCAATATTTGCCAACACGGGCAAGTCCGTCTCTTCTCGCAGGCCCGGGAACCAGACGGGTCGGAGAATTAATCCTGGTTTGTGGACATTAGCAGGGAGGTTGAATTTGCGTTTGAGCTTTCCTATCCAAACAACAAAATCCCTTCGGGGCGCTTTGTGTTTTTATTAAGACATCTGAGTCGCAACATGTCGCAGGTTCATACGCCTGAAATATTAGAGTTAAAGCAACACGACACACCGTCCCATAAAGCGGATGGGTGCTCCCAATAGTTCGTTCACCCCGTTCACACACACGACAGGGGCAGAGTATTAGAAAGACTGTCAGTTCAATGCCCTCCAGCACAACACCACCACCCACCATGACATCAGTACTAACCATAAAGTGGAATATATGTCAGAGCTGTTGTAAAGGACCACATTAGGTCGTGCACGTTGACCTAATGAAGCGACCGGTGGCTGTGGGTCCGTGCTCTTCGGCGCTTTTGTCCTCAAATCTGCAGCTTGAAAAGGAATTTCAATCTGCAGGTTGTTTGACTCGTTCCCGTGCACCGTCAGCGCGCCGACAGCAGACAGCATCTGCGGCAAACCTGCAGGAACTGCAAAATGAAAGACAAGTGATCACTTAAAACCCGACTGTGGATTATTTTTAGAAAAGGTGAGAACAAACTGCCCGAGGGAAGATCAGCACGTGTATATTCTTAGTCGCTCGCTCAGTCAGATGTAGGTATGCAGATTTCCACAGCAGGAAGGAGGGGCCGAGGCAAAGAGGAGTGGTGTAATCACTGAAGAAACTTTTGACAGGTGTGTGCGAGAGAGTGTGTCAGAAGGAGGGAGAGAGACTGACGGGGAGGGTTTGGAAAGTACAAATGAGGAGAGAGCAGGATGAGGCGGGCGATACTCTTCTCGGTACCTGCGGGTACGGAGGCGGTGAGGGGGGGCCAGGAGAGCGGACGGCGGGGCGGGATGGAGCAGCGCGCGGGGAAGTGGAAGCGTGGAGGAGAGTGGTTTGTCTGCATCTCCCTGGAAGAGATGGAGAGCTACTACAGATACACCCAGTGCTGTCTGCAGCTGCAGAGTGAGTTTCGCAAGGATGTGTGTGTGTGTGTGTGTGTGTGTGCGAGGTGTGTCCGTGTTGGGATGGAAACTCTGACTTGAGTAATGTGCATAATCTGCAAATGCTTCTTCCCTGAACTGAGCTCGCTCGCCGCACGATGATGCCAGTTCCTATTGGTTTCCTCAAAAACCAATAAAGCGAAGCTGCCGTTCACTCTTCCAGTCGCCATCGGCCGTGCACGGGTGTTCGTTCTTCCAGCTGTGGGGCCCGCAGATGTGAAGGCGCGCACCTAAAGCTGCAGAAGGAACTGCCGTTACATGCCTCCCATGGCCCATCGCAGGAGACCAAAGTGCATGTGGGGAACAGAGCGATATAACATATTACTACATCCTTATTTACTCAAGGTGGTTCAATAAAAGGTGTAATTAACTGTCGGCTTGTGTGTGAGTGCGGTGACAGAGAAAGGAGGTGTGTGTGTGTGTGTGTGTGTGTGTGTTAACAAAAGGCTGCTGAGTATTTGTACGCCATCGATCACGCAGACTCCCGGGTGTCGGTGTACGTGCGAGGACCGGGGGTTCCATGCGTGCCGGATGGTTTTTCAGGTTTCAGGTGCCTGTCGGTGACGGTCCGGGTCTATTTTGGTCCCAGCTCCCCGTGGGCTTTGGTCCGTATTTAGAGCCGATGTGCGTATTTTTAGCAAGAGCTATTCTACAAAGGCGGCGTCACGGAGACAGGTGCTGTGTTTTGCGCCCCTTCATCTTATTTTCCTCCTCACTCTTTGTGTATCAGCTCATAGCTCCTTTCCAGGTTTGTCTGGAGACTAAAATGCTAATATTAAGACAAAAATCTAATATGATTTTATCCGTTTAAGCACAGTTATTGATCAAAAAGTGTTTGCTTGTATTTTGTCAAAATCGCGTGGTCTTATCATGGTCAGCTGTCGGAACGGTCACACCCTGATAGTGACCCGTGGTGGCAGATGATATTCGTCCCTCCGTTGCAAAACTTCCTTTTTCTTGACAATTCACGTGATGTCGCAATCTGGTTCCCATGATTTTAGCTGTCTGTCCCATGATATCTCCCCGTCCCTGTGACATCTTTGGCGCCAGCTGACGTTTTAGGCCAAAGCCACCGGGTCGTCACTCTAGGCTGGCGGCGTGAGTGACCCCAGCCTCTCCTGCTGCGCGCGTAGGAGGTTGCGGGCCAGAGTGCAGTAATCGAGCGCACTGCAACGACCGCAGCATCAGACTTGAGTCTAACTTAAAACAGGCAACGCAGTTCAGATTAAATCGACATTGATCCGGCGTTATGGCTCAAGACGTGTGCGTGTGATTTGATGCCAACATCGCGCGCCTGCTGTCACTTACACCCACGCTCCTATTCTGAGTCGGCTTTATTGGAGGGCCATGCCGGATTTGAGCCTCCGTCGCAGGACTGCATCCTCCTTAGACACACATCCATCAGCTGGTCTGTGATGTAATCCCAGCGTCCCGGCAGCACTGAATTTATTTTACCGGGTTTTACTCGAACATGTGGGTGTCAGCTCTCCGACTGTCAACACGGTCTTGGCACTCATCATCAGCATCATCAGCTTGAGTTTGATTGACTGTTTGGCTGATTTATGGCTATTTGAGCTTCCTTTAACAAGCCAGTTATCCAAAGTTGATGGTTACTGCATGTATGTATCTCATAAAGGTCAGATTACAAGCACACAGGGATGATTTCTACTGTTGCATGATGGGAAACCCTTCAAAAGCTGCTGAAACGTGAATCCTTTTGACTGAAAATTGTCCCAGTGCCCGCTGATCTGCGGGGCGAACTACGCGTCATCTTGCGCGTCTTCACGTCACAGCAGTCGCTTTTTATTGGTGAGTGCAGATCACGTAACCCCCCGAGAGGGGCGCTCTGCGGTCAATTAGCGGGTTCTCTGGACGTGCTCTACATCTATGGCCCCGGTCAGCTAGTTAGTTTTAATCAGCTGGAATGATGCACAGTTGATGAGTATATGCTGTTGCAGCGTTGACGCAACCTGCCCTCTTGCTCACTCTTTGTTTTGCTCCCCCCGCGTATCCTCCACCGCTTGCTTCGGCCTGCAGGTCACTTCTCAATTGGTGTCTTCCTGTTTGTGCCGTGGCCGGCCAATAGCGTTTGATCGCGGAGCGGAAGGACTCAATATTGTTTCGTCGGACACGCGTGCATGTGTGTAGTCTGCAACACATCCCTCATACACACACACACACATATAGAGGCACAAACAGGTCTCCTTTACATCCCGTAGGCCCACACACTGCAGTCTGCTCTGCATCCCACAGATGCTCGCTCGCCCGTCATGATCTATTTTGAAGCCAAAGCAGAATTTAAAAGGCTTTTGTCATATGAACTGATGCACACACAACTCTTTACTGTCCTTTCTGTTCATTCCAGTTCTTTGTCGGCCTTTATCCACAGGTCGAGTTAAACCAACGAGGTCCTGCAAATGACCTGACGTCCCCCCTTTTCTTTAATTCAAGCCGCTGCATCACGATGGCTTTCATACGGTTTGAAGCTCACGTCATAAACCGTAATACTTGACGTTCCAAAGTAATTTGCTCTTTGTGGGCGGAGCTTTCAGTCAGCCACTGGTTGGCGAAACCGCTCTCTGTCACTGCCGCTGGAGGATAAACGGGCAGGAGCAGGAAACGAACCATTATAAAACCCTCCGCCGTTTCCTGTCTCACAGCCAACGTGCTCTATCACCTCAATCTGACATTAGGTAAACACACGCGCACGCACACACGCACACCGCTCTAACAGACCTCCGCTGGTTACAGTCACATCTTTTTTAAATCCTGTCGTCTCTGACTCACTTGAATCCCTTCATTTATTGATAATCTTATCTCAGACTAGACTGAGCTTCGGCTCTGATTTAGCCTTAATCCCACACATCCATTGTTCCTCATCTCCTCGAGCCTGATCTCAGCCGTTGTATGAGTTCGGCCACCTTTACTTTATGGTTTTACTATATTTTGTCCGTATTTTAGGAAACGCCGACCGCCTGATGATGAAAGCATCTCTAATTTGTTCGGAGATTAAACATCTCATCTTAAAAAACCCATCGGTGACTAAACGGATGGGCTGATCTTCATTCCTCCCCCTCTGTAGCCAGATGCCGATGTTCACTTTGTTCATCCGGGTCGTCATGTGATCATCTTTCCAAGTAAAACCAGCGGGGGAGCTGATGAAATGACTCCGTTGTGCGCTTATGGTTGACACCGCGTGGATGGGGATTCATGTGACAGCTCAGATGGATGGAGCGAGGGGCGTTGCTGCGTGTGTGTGTGCATGTGCGTGCACGCTCCTGCAAGTGATCGTGGATTATCCCCTCAGTGCTGGTCAGCAGTGTCACAGGAGGAGGTCTGAGGACAAGTCCGATTCTCCTCGATCGGCCTCTTTCTCAGGTGACTCCGACAAGGTGAGGGAGATGCTATGTGTCATAAACGAAACGAAGGAAGATGGCAGTTTTCCCGTCGTCTCAGAGAAGTCCCTCCCCTGAGCAGGCAAAGGTCAGCGCAGCTCTGCAGAGACAACGATGCACCAACTGTTTCGCGACCTTCAAGCTACGCATTACACTGTTTTACACCTAAGCGTGTTCAATAAACTCAGCGACACAACTTCTAAACGTCATCATGGGTTTGAAAAGTGAGACCGCTGGCCTCATGATTCAGTTTCCCAGCCGTTTGTTGCCATCGGTCACTGTATTCCTTGTTTACGCGAGACCACGGGACGGCAGTTTGGAGATGTGTGTTTTCCCCTCAGCAGGGCCGCATTGTATGGGCCAAGCTCCTGAGGGTCTATTCACCAGCTTCCACCCGTCCGACTGCTCGCTGTCACTGTGTGTGGCACGCTGGATCCCCCTGCTGTCTTCGCTGGCATTGTGTGTGTTGGTGTTACGGAGTGTGAGAAAAAAGGAGGAGGCCTCTGCTCCCTCCGGTACAAACACAGTCTTCAAATCAAGTTTACTTCACGTTAATCTAACATTTATTTCACGTTTCTGCACAACTTACACACCCACGCCCCAGAGTTTTATGCTTTCTGTCAGAATGCATGTCTGCTCGTGGATTCCCAGCATTCTGCACGGAGGGCCGGATCGGACGGCGACGTCCACCATAAAAACCGTCAACACGCTTTTAAAAGCGGATTAGTATCGGCCAACGGATCCTTTCCGTCTCAGCTAATTTAGACCATATTTCAAACTGTGTAATGGACCCTACAAAGCAGCGTATTCATGCAGTAATCTGATTCATCAACTAAATGCAATCGAACCACCCCGGGGGGACAGATCACACACAAGAGCTATGATAGTGATAATGGTTATTATCACTTCTCATGTTGTTGGAAGTCACCTCAGATGTTTTTATTTATTTTTTTGTGTATTGTTGTTGTTGTTTTTTTTTTTTAGACACTTCCACAGTCTGTCGCATTCCAGTTTTCTCTCTATCCATCAGTGACAACAGTGTGAAATGTGAAACTGGGGGGGCGGATCGTCTGAAACTCCGCCTGCTGGCTGGCACAAATGAGGATTGGGGGGGAGGGGGTGTGTGTGTGTGTGAGTGAGTGTGTGTGGGCTGCGCTGTGCAGTGACAGCTCAGTAAGCGGCTGAAGCGCTCGGCTGCGGCGGAATGGACCGACTGAACTTCCACCGCGACGCGCTCTGACAGAATATGTAGCTGTGTGTTTTAACAGTGTGTGTGCGTGTGTGTGTGTGCGTGCATGTGTGTATCCGGGGGGGGGGCATACATGTACCGGCAACACAATGGCTCTGAACCGAGTCTCTCAACTCTGCCACGATATCACCAGGCTGTGGCTGCAACTGAAGATGATGACAGGTAGAGTGCGTGCATGTGTGTGAGTCTCTGAGAGGGGAACAACAAGCCTGTGCGTGTCCGCGTGTGTCGTTTGCTGATCACTTATTGTGTGTGTGCTAAGTTTTATATTGAGAGATAAGGCTGTGAGAACTCTGCAGGTGCTCTCCTTGTGTGCGTGTGTGCGTCCCGGGTCCAGCTGTAACCGCACGCAGAAGCCTGCAAACTCCTGCTTGTTGTTGCTGGAATAAACTCCCCTATTTGTCTATTTGGAGCTTTATAAGTAGAGGCTTTAACAATGCAGAGTTTGTACCAGGCAGCGCTAGAGGGGGGGTGGGGGGTGGGGGTCTGTGAGGGTTCATCCTCTCTGACTTCTAAATGTGTCCACTAAATAACAATGCAGTTTGTTCATTAGACAGAGTTCAGCGCAAACTGTGTCCATTCAGCGTGCTCCATGTGATCACCTTACTGCTGCTTTTAGTGAGTCAATCCTCACAGCAGTCCCTTTGGGTTGTGAATAGGGTTTTGAAATTGCGATTAAAGCGGCGAAATCGCTTTCAACGGCGCATGGTGTTACATGCGCAGTGCGACGTCGTTCCACAAAAGCTGCGCGTCTGAAACGGGGGAAGCTTGCTTTTCCTAGAGTTTTATGCACCTGGATCCTGATTGGCTGGAAGGTGCAGGTTTATTACCTAAGGAACCGCAGCCCAACTGTAAAGCGGAGCCAGAACTTGTTCACATTTTACAGCCAATCCCAGATATAATGGTTTTAGCATGCACGTTGCAAAATGAGCTATTAGAAAACTACAGTGTGGAAATGCATTTAGTGCAAAAATTGCATAGTTCGTCCGCAGAGAGTCTGATTCTCAGCAGTAAAATCCCTCTTGGTGTATGTCTTGGCTGTCGTTTTGTGAAAAATCATTTATGGGATCTCAATATAGTGTTAATATTGAGGTTGAGCATCATGAGTCATCCTCTGAGGAACACGAATAAACCTGGAAAACGCTGCATCTGGCCCGTAGCTGTAAATAAATAACACACTGGGCTAAGTGTTGGACCGGGCCAACGTGTTCACTGCGCGACTAACTTCCTGTTCATAAATAGATATTAAAGGTGATTCATAAACGGTGATGATGAACGAGCTTAATATATAAACATGACCTGATCTCATTGATTCTGTCTCGCTGCCCTGAGATGCTTCTCCCTGCTGCAGGCACTATTATCCATCAGACGGTTGCATAACTCAATCCAGAGTGGAGTTTTGTCCTCAGGTCCCGGCTGTGCGTCAGAGTGAGCCGTATTTTAAACGCGAGGTCTGTCCGTCCATCGGTACAGTTCGCGGCGGCGCACGCTGGTGGCATGTTAATCACGTTCGTCCCCATTAACGCTGTGCGTTTCCTCTTGTCAGTTGGGAGCAACGCTGGGACAAAACCCTTTTGAGAGTTTGAATGTCAACATCTCCTCCCCCTTATTTCCACTCTCAGCTGTGTGTGTGTGTGTGTGTGTGTGTATTCATTGGTCCATCTCTTTCATTCCGTTCCGTTGTTTGTTCTGATCCGCGATGGCAGACCTGCAAACCGCAGCGCTGATGATAATCCGCTGAGATATTAATGCTTTTCTTGGCCCTCCGCAGGCTTTTCCAGGTGTGGGTGCAGGGCGGCGCGCTTTGTTTTCGTGTTGCTATGCAGAGTCGGTGTTTGCTCTGCTGGCAGATGGGCCGTGGTTAGCTCTTGAGTTGAGTCTATGCACACACACAGACTGTTCAGTATCACGGTATCGACCTTACCTGGTGTTTCCCTTTGGGTCAGGTCAAGATTAGAAGTTGACAAGCCTCAGCTAAGCTCCCATAAGGCAATCTGTGTGTGTGTGTGTGTGTCTGAGAAGTTAACAATTAACAATTAGCATTTACCTGTTCGCATTGGTTTCGGAGCAGCAGCAGCTGTTGTGATGTACAGTCACTTCACTCTGTCCTCAAGGGCCACTCACGGCAATCGGTTACAAACTGCCCAGAGAAAAGCAAGAGGGAGTAATCAATGGACTCGATGTGGAGAGCTAACTCGGATTAAGTGGATGGGATGAATCTTTAATGATCCCTGTGGGTGGCTAGGAACAAGACACAACAAATCGAACGTATTGATCTTTTTAAAGAGGCGGCATACTCGTGCTAATATGCAGCTCTGTAACCTGCAAATGCATTTCCTGGATGCACTCTCACATGTGTCTCAATGGTTGCTGTTTAAAGTTAAGCGTCAATAAGCGTCCTACTCTTCCAGTGAGATCCTCCATGTCTACACCCAGTAATATGAACTTGAACTACGACACATGCATTCATTGTGCATTGTCCTGGGATGAAGGGACATAAACACACCTCATAACTGAGTTGAAATGAACTCTAATAAAAGCCCGCACGTCTCAGCCCGGGGCCAGCGGGGGCTTTCATCGTGCCCTACATGTAAGCTTTGAAGAGCGGGATCGCTTTCTGTTGAGGATCGCTGACCTTTTGATCACGACCTACTCAGCTTCGCCGCAGATACAAAGGCATATCAGGTGATTAGGTTCCCATATTGGTCTGTTTGTGACCAAATTAAAGGTGTATTCACCTCCTGGAATATTGTATTTAGGGCTTGCAAGCGCTCTGCACAAAGCAGCGTAACATTATGGGAAAACGCAGTGACAAAAAGCTGCGTTTGGATTCTGGGACGACATTCGTTAATGATTGTGAGAATCACAAATCCAAAAGTTAGTGTGGTAAGTCACTCCTACCCACCGGCCCCGAAACACCCTTAAGTAAACGCAGCGCTCCCTCGGTGACCTTTAAGCCTCGGAGAAGATACGCTTTGCCTGCGCTTCATGATGTCACTGTGCGAAAGAGGGGTGTTGAGTTATGCCTCCGGCTGCAGGTTTCTTTCAGGGCAAGTAAAAACACAGCACTCCTGGATTCTTTGCTTACCCTCTGTCATTTTCCTTTTCTCCCACCCTCCCCGTCCTTCTCAGTTTTCATGTTCGTCTTTGTTCTGCGGAGTGTAATGATGGGTAGCTATGGCCAGGGGCGGCTGAGCTCAGGAAGGGAGGAGGACCCGGACTGCGCAAGACTGCGAGTGTGTAGTTTAGGGAGTTGCGCCACGGATGCCTCAACGACTTGCAGTGTGAATTTCAATAAATTTCCATGAGGCTGTGCATGCTCGGAGCACGGAGGCACCCTGGCATGGATAGAGTTGGTGCAGAAAGGGCCGCCGGGCCAATCAGATTTGATCAAAAACTGACAACAAAGCAAAATCATTGGTGTCTGGCTCTTGGATTGCTCCACGGTAACATTTTGACTTTAAGGTCAAAATCCCAGACGATGGAATCTCAACCAATTGTTGGAATTTGCAGTTTGCCCAAGCGCTGGACAGCATCCCGGTTCCTCTGAGCGGTTGCATGCCTGCGTGTGTTGTGACGGCATCGTAGACCGCAGACGGGGGGGGACAGTAGCGTGTTGTTTTGCTGAAACGATGATGATGCCACCATCTATTCAGTAGACCGGGGCTCACTGCCAGCAATGGAGTCAGGCCTGTTGCCATTGTTCTGGTTCTGGATCTCAAACGGTTGCAGAACGGAGGCGGAGCACTTCGCTTTCAGCTTCTCTGGCCTTACCAAGACACACATGTAGGATCAAACTGCACTCGTGCAGGCTTTCATATCTGCATGTTTAGGTGCAGGTAAGCGTGAACTGAATGTGGGATCTGCTCAGTGACCCCTGGGTGTCCCCGATCGCGCGCTGAAAGCTGAAGAACCCAAACAATCAGAATTGACTTCACGTGACCGCCAGAGATAATTTAATGTTTGTCTGGCCGCTGATTCTCCTGATCCACACTAATTCAAGCTCTGGGTTTAGGTACGGGCACCACACACACACACCCCCACACACATACAGACATGCACATGCACATTCCAGGCCACTGTTGTCCCTGTGACCCAGTTGTTTGGCATGGTGTGTGTGCGTCTGCCGGTCCCGTGTGTGTGTGTGTGTGTTAGATACCCCACGGCAGTGACAGATGGGGCTTTGGTAAACCCTGACTATAATGCCAGATAACAGAGCCTGGATTCCCTCACACAAGTGCACATACGCACACACAAACAAACACACACACAGACACACACACACAGCTGCAGAGCTGCTGGCAAATCCCTGCTTCTCTACATGCAAATACACACAACACAACTGACCGTGCCTCCGCTGGCATTCGATACCAACGCAGCAACTTTTAACCCACTTGGCCACACCCTCACCAGCCACACACACACACACACACACACACACACACACACACATACATATACACATATTCATACCTCTTTCTACAACCTAGGGCCTTCAAGTCTACATTCCAAGTGTGTCCGTTCCATTTGCTGCATACTGGAGCAGCAGATGGACAGCTGAAGGCCTCAGTGACGCCGGAGTGCCGGACGTCTGTCTCTGTGACACCCCTGCTTTGCGCTCTCACTGCCAGTGTATTGATCCTCTACCGTCTACCAGTCTACCCGCTAATGCTGGGACACGGAGAGCGGAAGCGTTCTCCCGTCTTAACCACATTTAGAATCAATCTCCTTTCTGCCACTGCCATTAGGCCGCATTCGAAATGAATAAAGATTTAGGTAATTTGATGCCGGCACCAAATATTAGGAGACGCTGTTCTCAGTGGGTCCTGGTTCGAACTGTCCGTTTCCTCAGCATCCTTATTTTGTGAATGCATCGGTCTCTGGGCGTCTGAGGTCATTCTTGTCTGTCCAAGCTTGTCGTGCTTGTTTTTGCTTGCCCAGCCCACAGCGTGTGTTTGAGCGAACATCAGACAGCCTTGACAGACAGCTTTGAACTTTGACCGGCCACCGTCGCCGCTGGCCGTTAAACCAGCAGAGAACAGCTGGCTACCAACTTTGAACCGAACGATGTGTGTTTAGCAGTGAAAACCTGCAGGAACACGGCTGCAGAACAAAGACGGAGGTGTGCGCGTGGGCGTCTTTGTGCGCAAGACAGATAACGTTAGCTGCGTTTCCACCAGTTGCCCATGCTCTGGCCGTGTGTAATGGACTGGAGCTTTATGTATGAGATGAATTGCAGCAGTCCATAGACCAAGTTGGATCTGTAGGCAAGCTACAATGTCTATTTTCTGCACAGGTAATTGTGCATACTGTTTCCTTACACATGCATGTTGCCTGTGCAAAGCTAAATCATCTCCAGAATAACCCCACAAACATTATTTTATTGTTCGGGTGTTTTCAGCTGGAGGCAATCTCCTCAGAAACAGCCCCAAATCCCCAAAGAGCGACAGATTTCAAGGTTGCGAAGCTGGTGCGAGCGCAAATGTGGGGTTTTTGATTGGAAAAATACGCAATAGGCTAATTTTCAGGTTGCCAATCAACTAATTGGTAGATGGATGAATAGCTGTAGCTCTAAAACAAAAGAGATGATACAGAGAAACTGGAAAACGGCGCCTGAGGTCCAGTGTTGGGAGATGATGGTGGGGATCCTCTTTTCAGTGACTGATGTTTTTAGCGGGGTGTATTTTAAAGATGTACTGCTCCTGACCCCCCCGGCAACAGAGAAAACACAACCACGGCATCGGCTAGCACCCAGCCAACACATTAAATATGTAGGCATGTGTAAAGAAACCCTGTCCTCCATTTCATCCGACTGAGACGAGAGCACCTCGATGCTCTTTTTTCCGACTGCCCCCCTCCTCGTCGTCCTCCTCCTCTTCCTCTCCCCTGTCTTTTCACCTCCCTAAGTCCAGGGCTTATTCTCTCACACACACACACAAATAAACAGGCATTCAGCCGGAGACGCTCAGCAGTGTGTGAACTGGCGTGATTCAGTTTGCCGTTGCCTCATATGTAAATCCGGGATGTACGCGTGAACGTCGTGACATGTCGCTGCAGATTCTGCAAATTTAGGACGTGATGGGGAAACGGCTGCACAGGAGCACGGAGGATTCTATTGGCCCAGAGTGAGCCCGACGTAATGGTGATATTTAGTTTTAATAGGAAGATTGGTGGGTTATGTATCACGTCGCCCCTCAGGCTAAGCCCCTGGAAAAAAGGATGAATGAACTGGGGAAGGGGTGTCAGGGCTTGGGGGAAGGGTACAAGGAGGCGGAGGGACATTCTTTCTGCCCCCCCCACCAGTAATCACTATTTGTGTTTGGCTTGCATTGCCCCACTTCCAGTGTGTGTGTGTGTGTGTGTGCGTGCGTGCGTGTGTGGGTTGGTTCACTTGCAGCCCAGCCGCTATAGTTTAATTTCATTCACTCACCCGAGGACAAAGCGGGGGAGTTTTAGAGTTTCAGCAGCAGTGAAAAGCGGCCCGACGCCTGAATGTCTGACATATTCCGCGCCGCTCACCCCGCCGCGCGAGCACGCACACTCCGCTTCGGCCCCTTCACTCGATCGTTCTTATTATATTACGTCCCCACCGTATCCCCAAAGGTTGCACAGCATCGGTTGGACGCGGCCGGACTTGGAAGAGCGATTTGAAACTCTCCGTGATGCAAGCCGTGGAACTAACCCGCCCTCGCCACGTGATTTCAAAGTCTTTACATCACATTGTGAAATATATTTTTTGCAGTTGCGGCCTCTTTTTTTTTTTTTTTTTTGGAAAGCCATAGCTGCTCCCTGTGTCAGATACACAGCAGCTTCTGATCTCAGCTCAGTAGCTCCTGACATCTGATATCTCGTGGGGTTATTTATAGCACATTGAGACGGACCCCCTTTTAATTTGGTGATACACCGGCCACAAAATGTACTATTGAACACACAACTCCTGTGCTTCTACACCTGCAATACTCCAAATACAACATACAGTCATACTGCATAGAAAATATTGTTTTCCGTTGTTTTATGAGTCAAGTGCAGCATTAACCCCGTTTCCGCTGATGCACGTGCACCGGCCGACCTGCGCTCTGCATGGCGGTGGGAGCGGTATAAACACAGCAGCTGTTTTTCAAACACGCCCTGTCATTTTCCTGGCAGGGACAAAAAAAAACAAAACAAACCAAAAAAACCAAAACTCGCCCAGTGACGTAAGCGCGCAGCGTCTTTACTGACCTGCGCTCAGAACCCACAGCTCGAGGCCGCGCGCACCCTCCCGTGGGAAAGTCTAAAGTTAACTAAAGGAGATGAGCTACTGAGGTATGCTCTTATTTTGAAATGACCTCAAATTTCAATAAAGCTTTTGGTTTGTCATTAGTGACACGCACACACACACACACACACACACACACACAGTGGAGTCACCGCACATGTCTGGCTGCGTTCCAGAGTTTCAGGTCTTAGCCCAGAGCTTACTGCCCGACACACTGAACCGACAGCTGGCCGGACAACACACCGCAACACACGCGCACGCTGACATATGACAACACGCTCGCTCACGCACAGCCTGGGCATGTGAACATACCCAAAACAGAACCCGGCCTCTTCTGAGCTTCGTGCATTGTGCCACTTCGCCCGAAGCCCCCCTGTGAAGAGCTTTATTCACATTTCAAAGCGCGGCCCCTCGCCCCATCTCTTCTTCCTCTCTGGTTTCTGCTGTGGCGCGGGCTAATTATAGCAGAGTTGCTGTTTTTGGTTAAATTACAGGCTGGCCAGCTTCTCTGGAAGCCCTGTGGTCTGTTAAAGTCTGTTGAAGTGGACCTGCATTAGTGCCACGTTAACCAGCTCTTTCAACTGTGGCCTGCTTCCTTCTTTCCATCCAACCTTTCCTTAGCTAGTTCCCTTAGTTAGTTCCTTCTTCTTCTCTATTTCCTTCCTCCCTTTCCTCACTTTACCCCTGTCCTTGCTGCTTCTCTCAATCCCTTTAGGAGATGATGAAACTGTGTGTGTCTGTGTGTTCGTGTGTCCGCACAGAAGCTGGATGCTTCCTGAGTCACTGCTCTGTCATCTTAATGTAATCCCACGATATCTGGCGCCACGCCCGCTGCCTTACTGGCATTATTACCGCGTGCGCGCGTGCATGTTTGCTTGCCGTACACCTCCACCTGCCTGACCGCAGCTCCGTGTGTCCTGCGCCGCATGTTAAACCGTCTGTCAGGGGTTTCTCCATCATATGGGAGCCGCTGCGGAACACAGTGGCGTCCTCAGGGCCGCGGATGATGAACTCAATGAAAGACGTGGTTGTGATGTCATCTCCTATGCACACATGTTAAAATGGGGTTCAAGGCGGGTCTGAAAGCTGCCTTCGCGGGTCAGACTGCACAGTGAAGCCCAACACTTTGAGACTCTGTTGCTATTGAGTCCTCGGCTTTCTGGTTTGGATCAGACTCCTGTCCAAGTCTCCAGTCTGGGTAGAGTATCCTCAGTCTGCTTCCAAGGTTGGAGCTTCTACTCAGTGTGCAGAGCAGCTCCTCGTGTGTTTGGCTCTTTTCATGAATGTGAACAGTTTGCCCGGTTTGCACTGCGATGGTAATTAATGCCTCTCGCTGCCAGTCCCACCATACTGCTCAGGAACCTTGCCACACTTCCCTCGCACCGAACCCACTGCCAGCCTTTGTCTATATGCACACACGCGTTTTGCAGCGATGCTCCTTTGCACACACACACACACACACACACACACACACACACACACTGAAGTGACATGAGAAATTCTCAGTTTTCATTCACAGAAGCATGCACCATCGTACACAATTGGCGATTCTCCTTCTTGTGTTTGGCTTGCACGGGTCGCACATGGCGTCCGAATGGGTGGTGGCGGCGGCGGCGGCGGGAGGGGTGGGCGCTTTTTTTCTCTTTCGCTGTATTCCTCTGTCTCTTCATGTCTCTGAGGGCCAAACGAGATTACCGTAATCCAGCTTGACCGGGGAGAAGAGGAAATCCAAATGCTGTTTACTTCATCCCGTTAGCATCGCTACCTCGCTTTCTCCCCTCCCCTCCCTTTCTCTTTCACTCCCCTCATCATCTTTCCTCCTTATTGACATATGTAAACAATAACAAATAATCATTCTTTAAATCAATACAGTCTCTATTAATATTAACATTGCATTTCTATTTAATAATTCACTGGTAACAAGGCTAGGACAGGTTAGTGTGGCAGACTGACCATTTGACGTAGATCCCTGCAGATATACTGGCATATGATGCATTAAATGTGCCTGTGGTAATGTATTGGTGTCACTGTGAGTTCTATAAATAATATTTCATTGAAATATATTCTTAAATCATGTCATTTGTTTAAGTAAAGAAGCATGTTGAGTCCCTTTGCAGGTGCAAAAGTGCTGCGCGTTCCACATGGACCGGCTTTGATTTCCTCCCAGTTTAAAAATGATGAGATATAATATTGGCGGCCATATTGGTAATTGGTAACCCGGGCAACCGGCATGTTTGCATTACACAAGGCTGATTGAATCACATGTATCGGTAATATGACGGTCAGCTGCTGGCTATAAAGACCAAAATGGGTCACACTGCGGCTTTGCAGAGTGATGTTAAAGGAGTTAAAGATGCGTTTTGTGTGTGTGTGTGTGTGTGTGGAGGCGTCGGCATTCAATAAACAGACCTCTCTTTCTTTCAGATGACATTCTGCAGAGGGAGGATGGACCTTTGTGTGCAGAAATTGGCTCTGAACTGCAGAAACAGTTTGCCATCCTGCCAGGTTGGTTTGATTTCACTCCCTTCCCGATCACCCCACGCGCTGCATGGACCAGAATCCGCCGATCACTTCAATCCGATCCCTAACTTAAGCTACTTTAGCGAACTACCTGCACCTCAGGGAAGCAAGCCCACCCAACGTTTTGCATTAGCTTAACGAACGCAATCAAACGCGGGACTGTTAAATGATTGTGTTAGACTTACAGTGAGGTGAAGTGAAGCCGTGGAGTCCAGGATGAACTAGTAACCCCAGATAGGCAGCACGGATTGGATTAGACTGGAGGATTGGGCTGTTGGTGAAAAACACATTCAATAAACTAAAGGAGGCTTTTATATAAGGATGGAGCACACTGGGTTACAGACTGAATGTAACAGACGTACACTAATACAGTGTATTTGAAAGTTCTCCCAGGGTCGTTTTGACACCACCCCAGGCACGCCGACACACGCACTTAGAACCCTGTGTTGGGTTACCGTGACGATAATGCCCGTCGAGCGACGTCGGCGTGAATAATTCATCGGCGTGACGGCTTGCCATGCAACCTGAGCCGCCAATTGAAAGAGAGGGCCGAGTGGATGTGCGTCCGGGGCCCTTTTTGATTTTCTACTTTTTGTCTGTTTCTCCCTTCGTGCGCCTGCATGGCAAATGATTTGCTCTTGTGGAAAATGCAGAAAACAAATTAAGAAAAGGGTCCTCGTCATCTCTTTAATTATGAAGTGGAACCTAAATAGATTTTCTTTCATTTAAAAAAAAGCTATAATCCATAAATATGCAGTTATTAATCAGTCTGATGGCTGACACTGCCTGAATGTCACTCTGACATAGACTCACCTGATTCTATGCGTTCCCAGGGGGACGCGGGATGAACGGCAACCCCGTCATCGTCTTCCCAGAGTTCCCGGCCTTCGGCGAGCTGGAGGAGGAGGAGGTGCAGAACGTCCTCAGCTACCTCACCAGCGTCCCCAGGTTTGGCACCGCATACACACACGCACACACGGTTTCGCCCGGTCTGACGAACACACACACTGTGATGGGAATCCTGCCAATCTGTGGCGGTGCAATACCGCGTGGAGCCAGGAGATGTCAGCACGATACAAAAGGCCTGTGACAAGGGAAGAGCCACAAAAGATTCGATTTTAGAGAAAATGAAATATTGCAGCAAAGCGAATTTTGGGAGTGAATATGAAGAATGAAAACTAGAAAGAAAACAAAAACATATTCCACAGATTTAAAGTCAGAAGATCTTACGACAGAATTACAAATTACAAACACAATAATCCTGACGTCTGAGGTTCGGTCTTTAGGTTAATTAAACCTCAATTTGTTTTTTTTAATCTAAATTAAATGATTATTATTATTAATTATTAAATGAAATCATTACAATCCACGCCTCCTTTCCTTGTGTCTGTCCTCTCGCTTCCACTCCTCCTTCACTCTCTCCTCCCTCCCTCCGTCCCTCCTCCCTCTCACATCCCCTCCCTTTCTTTCACCTTTTCCTTAATGCCGAGCACTGCGCTCCCATCATACACACACACACACACACACACGCATACACACACCTAAGTAAGGAGAGGAGAAAGGATGGAGATGTATGTATATGTATCTCTCTCTATATGTGTATGGATATACATATATGTCATGGCGGCTTCAATCATTTTTTTCCCGTGGCTCATCACCTTTCGTACCCCCCCCCCAACACACACACACACACACACACACACACACACACACACACATCCACCCCATGAAGCCCCCTCCCTTTCTCCCCACAAGCTACTTGCACCAACCTGCCAATCGGCTGCGCTCTGAGCTCCGATTGGCTGTGGGGGAACAGCAAGATGCAGGGCTCGTTTTCGATTGGCCGGGGGTGGGGAAGCAGGTGGTGGAGGAGCAGAGGGAGAAGGGAAGAGGCGGAGGGAGACGCTGTTTTAAGGATGTGAACGGTCACCTCTCTCCATCTGCGAGCCGCAAAACAGATGACTGTGGATTGTGGGAATTGGACGCTGACAACGGAATCGGGACAAATTCGGGAGGAGTGGATTATTTCCGGGTGATAACAATGGGATTTTAAGGATTTGTGTCCTTTTTTTTTCCCCGGGAATAACAAAGATTTTCCACATTCAGCCGGCTTCATTTGTGTGATTCCCATATTTCCTCCGGTAGAGATGGATTGAGGATTTGCTGCGGCAGCGATCACTGGGTACTATAGTGTGTTCATGTCCTTAACATGTCTGTGTGTGTGTGTGTGTGATGATGGAAATTGGCTAATTATGACACCCAGATGGACCGACTCAGCAGTAATCGTATGTTGGCCCCACAGTGTGTGTGTGTGTGTGTGTGTGTGTGTGTGTGTGTGTGTGTGTCCATCCCTTTTGCTGGTGTGTTTAGGTGTCAGGATGCCTGTCGATTTGTCCAACAGGACCTTCGCTGCAAACACTGCAATGACACGCACGCACACACACACACACACACACACGCATTAGCTTAATGAGGCAGCTACATATGGTGCTGCCTGTGGAATGAATGGCAAGGTTTTCACATATACACACGCACAACGCACACATATTAACACAGAGCCAAGGTTGCCATGGTAATCACAAGGGTCTCTCTCTCATAATCATCACTGATGACAAACGATGGCTGCAGTCTGTACCAAGGTTTTCACCTTTTTTCAGCAATCCAAAATAATAATTATTATTATTCTGCATAAACACCAGCAGAGACCACTGGTTAGAGATTGTCTTATGCATTATGTTTTCTTATATATCAGTACTTTAATGTACAGTGCTGAAAATGATGCATATTATGTTATAAAATACCAAAATCACATCACCTGCCTCACTGTTTGAGAGATGAATGAATGGATTTCTGGCAAAAGCAGCACAGTGGGATGGTGTTAATGGACATAACTGCCACTTAGTTTAGGGTTACAAGTCATTTGTATAGTATATGTTAAGGACAATAACATAAGTTGGTAGATATAGTTAGTGGGACATGGATCCTGCTGGGGATGCTGTGGAGTCCACTGAGGGACCCCGGCTGTTGGAGCGACATACCAACGTACTATACAGAGTAGCTGACCTGATGTCTGGACCTTAACAGATCCTGATCTGGTTTGCAAATGCACACACACACACAGATATGGAAGAGTGGTTTCCGTGGTGATAACGGCGTGTGCTTCTCCTCTGCAGCATTGCAGCATCAGGAGTGGGTTTCATCCTGGTCATCGACAGACGACTGGACCGATGGGCCGCCGTCAGGGCTACCCTGCTCCGCATCGCTGTAAGTTCCTGTGTGTGTGTGTGTGTGTGTGTGTGTCACTCGCTGATGAGGTACCTCTGACGACAGCAGTTTTAATGTGTGTGTGCATTACTCCACACGTGCTAACGCCTGTTTAAACACTGGTCTGTGGGGGGCAGCTGCTGGTGTCAGCTGAGCGTGTGTATAATTTGGTTTGTCACCGCAGAGTAATGGGTGTTTTGGTGTTTTTGGGGCGTGTTTGCTACTTGTACAAACTGTACTTTATGCTAATGCATTATAGCTTAGCTTTACTCATTAGCTGTGCATATGAAGGACACGTTAGTTGAGCGACTGTGTTTTTTTTTTCTTTCTGGATGTTGGAACGAGGCAGGCGGAGGGTTAAAAATAGCATACTACGCTGGAGTGGCTGTCCCACAACATGTGAGATACTGTTAGAAATAGAAACATGTATGCCATTAGTCTCATTCTGTAATTCTTTTTACAATCAGTGTTGTGCCATTAGCCTACTAGCCTACTTCCTGGATGGCGTAAACCAGTCTGAAGAGGCAGTGAAAGAGAAAGGAGAGAGGCGAGCATTGTCCTCCATGCACTACATCTTTGAATCATGACTAACCAGCTCTGCCAACACGAGGATGAAGCCTCACCACACCCCTCCACATCTGTTGTTAAGATGCTCATCCTGTATTACACCGCTAAGCATGTTCAATGCATGCAGATGTATGCTAATATATGCTAATTGGACACTGATTATCATCACACCCAATGGTCTCTCCGTGCAATTTCTAAGAAAGTGTCCCCACTGCAACAATAAATCATTATGAGGCTTCTTTCTTCAGCAACAGCATGTCTGTTTAACCTGTGCATACAAACTTCGGCACACTGGAGACACACGCCCACGAGCCGCGGTGGACTGCTTGGTCCTTGGAAGGAGCGCTGGTTGCCCTGATAGCAGGGAGCCAGCTGAACGTCCTTGTGATGTACTGAAGAACAAATGGTCACACGCAGAAACAGGCGGAACGTGAATGAACGTTTGTCTGAGGAGAAATGAATAATTAATATTGATTCATAGCCGAACCAAATACTATTATATTAAAGTCCTTGGATCCAGTGCCATATTTAGTTTTTTCAAACATTTTTACAGATGCTATGCTAAGCTAACGTATGTTTTCCAAGCAAGAACGTGAATATCTATTTGTTGTCACGAAGCTTTAGTGTTAAACCGTCAGTGCTGAACTTTTGCCTCCACATCCTGGGCCTAAGACTTATTACGTGGAACGCTGTTAACGTGCGTAGACTCTCCCATGCCGTTAGCTGCTAAACTGCCCCGTAGCTGTCGTTGTGGGAGTGTCGCACCAGATTTAAAAAGCCTGTTCAGATGTAGGCGTGACCTTGTTTGGCAAGGGCCCAGGAAGTGATGAACATCTGTAAAAGCCCCGCACTGTAACTTTAAGATTGATTACAGACACGTAACGCAATGCTTCGCTGAAATTCTTGCAGTTTGCGCTTTGTCTGCGCGCTCAGTGAGGACAGTAAAACTGCGGCGAGGTAAAAGAGAATAGTGAAAAAGCTTCAGGACAGTGAAACGCGTCTCACACCCTGTTGTATCCAGTGGGAACCCCCGTGATGTAGAGAGGTAGGTGGAGGTTTATCAGCGTGATGGCAGAAGCTTCTCTGCAGGATCTCCCATCCTCTCCTGCTGACATTCTCTCTCTCTCTCTCTCACACACACACTCACACACACACACACACACACACTCTCTCTCTCTCTCTCTCCCCCCTTTTTTCCATCCATTGTCCTTCTTTGTTCTGCTTTTGTGTTTTTCCTCTTTGCTCAAGTCGTCCGCTGCTTCCTCTCCCACACAGCACTTTATAAAGAAACACTTAAAACAACTGGGCTCTAAATCTATCTATCATGCTATCATGTTGCTGCAGAGCAGTTCAGCAGATTGACAGCTGCGAAACAATTGCATTTCAGGTGCTATGTTGAATTATTATGTAAAAAAATGACTGGTTTGAATTGTTTTTATTGGATTACTTTGTCCTTATCGGAGCCGGATGTGTAAATTGAATTCACACCGACACAGCAGGTGTTTGAGCTGTAAACCTTCTGCAGGCTGTACTAGCAGAACGCGTGGCTCGTGGCCACCAGACAGGCAGCACTAGAACTTAACCTGAAGGCATGAAGAGCAGGTGGTGAGAAGAGTGTCTCACATGTTCTCCTCCTCACTCCCCTGTGGCGGATGTCCTCTCTCCACCAGCCAATGACACGCAGTCTTGCTGGAGAATGAAGGTCGTCCGTCTTCCCCGTGAGACGCTCTGCTCATCAAGGCCGTTCAAGGTCACCCACTGCCATTTGCTCGCTCCCCTGATGGATAGAAAAAACCCCAAAACAAACGTGAGGAGTGGGCCGCATTGTCATGTAAAGCCGGAGATTAGTGCGCGGCACGTGCACAGATGCTCTGCCATGTTGATTGCCTGACGATCACAGATGGAGCTGACCAGTGATGCACCACAGCGCTCAATAACAGTGAGGATTGACCTCTAGCTGGTAGTCCCAGTGAAATATGCAACAATCCCTGCGCAGAACATAGAGAGAATTACATGAAGCACGCCGGTTTGTTTGCATTTGTTTGTGCTTAGGTCATTTGTTTACGATATTTACATACACAATGGACATGTAGTCTTCCTAAAGGGCCATTCTGCTCGTTTATCAGCCTCGATCAGTGACCAAATAAGGGAATGGCTTCCTGCTTTTCTCCAGCAAACATGACAGTGATGGCGATGGGGCATCATCCCTGTTGCAGCCCATCCTCGTGGGTAATATATATGCAGCTATTCAAGCACACGGGAGCATAGCTGCAGGGCCAAGACGCATATGGGTCTATTAGCCGGTGCAAACAAGAAGCTTGGATTTGCCACAGCCAGCTTAGAAACGGTTAGAGTCCAGCAGCCTTTGTCAAAATTCACATTTGAATCTCTTTGTCACAAATGCGACTCCTTTCATGTCCCAAATCAAAAGCAGCGATACACTCTGAGGGGTGTTAAGCCCGCCAAGGAGGGAGGTGGTGTAATATAGTGGCTATCCAGCTCCCAGGAGGACAATGTGGATGTCATTAGAGGACATGACTGGAGTGCTTTCTCCCTCCGCCTCTTCCCTGAAAGAATATAAATCAGCCTGGTCAACAGAAAATGATATTCTAATCCTTATCATTTATTTATGTCTGCTTTTTTATCTGCGAGAAGCGTGGGCGGGTGCACGTGCATCACTTTAATGTAGAAGCGTGTGTCCAGGGGTGTGTGTGTGTGTGTGTGTCTGTGGTCGTCTGTCGGGGGGGGGGCACAGAGCAGATTGTGTATTATCATGTTAATGCAGAGGTACAAATTAAACCAGGACCTCTCAGGGTTTATTGAATTTAATGGATTCCAATTACAGATGTATCGCTTGCTGTGTCTTGTACGGCGTGTTATTGGTAGAGGAGCCGGCTCCAGAGGGGAATTTGAACGCGTCATGAATGTATGTCGGCTGATTTTACAGTTAATCTACTCTTTATTGCGGTTTGTGTCGGTTTCTAATCTGCAGATGTGGTGTTGCCGTGTCGAACACTCTGCCAGTTTTGGTGGAAACTGGAGAGGAAGCGCATGGAGCGAGCTTTGAGTTTTCCTACCTGGCTGACTTTCATCAGCATCGCAGCAGGCGGGAGCGTGCGAGTGTGTGTGTGTGTGTGTGTGTGAGCCAAAAATAAATGAGTGGAAGAGCAGAGTGGAGCTGGGGCCCGTCGCCACTTTTAGAAGAATCCTCCATGCAGAGGCAGCAGCTCCTCTCTGTGGCTCTTACTCTCTTTCCTTTAATTTGTCTCACACACACACACACACACACACACAGTCTCTCTCTGTATCATCATTTTCAGCTGCAGTCTGTCATGCACACACACACACTCTCTCTCTCTCTCTGCATGCGTTTTCCAAGGAGAATGGTTTCCATGGCAACGCCGTGCAGGCATTTCACGACCATGATGTATGTGTCCGCTTGCATCTGTGCGAGTGCGGGTCTCCTTCTGGATTGAATTAGAGCCACGCACGGCAACATCCCTTACCGATTTCATCGAGGCACCGGCGGTGTCTGTTTATTATGGGATGTCCTCTGTCACCCTGGTGAATATTGGCACGGCAATGACGGGTGCAGTCCCCATTTTGTCCAGACTGCGAACACAAAACACGTCAGTGTCTCGGTGCAGCGAAGCATCGCTGCCAGTGGGTAGAAAACGTGATAAATCCAGCATCAGCTAGCTGCTGATAGCGTAGCTCAGTGGACAACGCTGCCGCTAAGATGTGATGAACAGAGAAGTGAGGAGAGAGCGGGGATGACCATGATGTGGGAGGTGGATCCACAAGAAGAGCAGTCAAAGCAAAGCGAGGAATCCGGAATATATTCTCATTTTATTTATGGAAACGCTAAAGATTGTATGAGCTTGTCACACATCTCTGAGCATGCCTCCAGCCCTGTGTGTGTGTGTGTGTGTGTGTGTGTGTGTGTGTGTGTGTGCGTGTGCGTGTGCGTGCGCGCGCGCGCATGTCACCCACCGTCGATTTATGATGCCTAACAGGGTGGAGCGGTTCACCCGGGGTTTTAGAGGAAGCCATAACCGATATACCCATTCTGGCTGAGTGGCCTCTTGGGCTGTTGTCTGTGTAAAGCCAATTCTGTGCTTTTAACCCATTAGCGCGGAGGTGCGGAGACACGAGCGGCGGTTAGTCCCAGAGTCGCAGGACTAATTTACCTTGTAGTCACGGCTTTGTGCGCGGGAGGTGCGACAGGGGAGCAACTGCAGGAGATCTGGTCGGATATTAAATCACAGGAAAACT
This sequence comes from Datnioides undecimradiatus, assembly GCA_008933995.1. Taxonomy (NCBI): domain Eukaryota; kingdom Metazoa; phylum Chordata; class Actinopteri; order Lobotiformes; family Datnioididae; genus Datnioides; species Datnioides undecimradiatus. The sequence goes on from WARS01000034.1 coordinate 5,123,001, forward strand.
CTCTTAATGGTTTGATGGTGGCGCGGAGGGACAGCTGAAAAACAAGTGGGCTCCCTCCCCCAGCTTTATAAACCTCCAGCAGGCCTCTGAACATGGAGACCTGGGAGGAATCACAGTTGCTGTGCTGTAAACAAAAACATAATTTGGGCCTTTTCCTTTCCCCTGTTTTCTCCCTCAGGGTTCATTTCCAGGGAACTTACACTTGGTTCTGGTGTTGCGTCCCACGACTTTGCTCCAGCGGACTCTGTCAGACTTCCTGTTCAAGTTCAACAAGGATGAGTTCAAAATGAAGGTGCCGGTATGACCTCCTGCTTTGAGCACGTGTCTGTCCCGTCTTCTGCTCATATCGCACTGCCTTCTCTATTTATATCTAGCTTTTTGTTTTAATAGATCATTATATAAGGTGTGTGTGTGTTTTACCAGGTGGTGATGCTGAGTTCAGTGACTGAGCTCCACGCCTACATCGACCCAGGACAACTGACCACAGAGCTGGGGGGCACGCAGGAATACTGCCATGACAGCTGGATCTCACACCGCACTGTACGCGCACACGCACACATATTTCCATTTTAAACACGCCCTCCCGTTTTTGCGCACGGCATAGTATTCTGTGGCATCAAAAAATAAATTCCGTGCATTTACACCTGACTGTCTGATTGTCTCGACAGGCGATCGAGGCTTTCGCCCTCATGGTGAAGACCACGGCTCAGACCCTGCAGGCGTTCGGCACGGAGCTAGCAGAGACGGAACTGCCAAACGACGCCGAGGCCACCACCGCCCTGCTGCACGCACACACTCTGAAGAAGGATAAAATGAAGGTGAGGGCGACGATGGCTTTCTGTCCCTCTGTGCTTCCCATCTTTGTCTCAGCTGGAGGTCGCAGAAAGCAAACGGGAGACATCGAGTAAGTGTTAGTGAGCAAATCATTTTCGTCTCCAATCCGCAGGAGGACCTGCAGGTGGCGCTGTCTCAGGGGGGCCGTCTGTTGGACTGCATCAATGAGCCTCTGCAGACGGACCCTGAATACAACATGACCTGCGATGAACTGGAGAACTTGGCGACTGTGCAGAGGTAGAGGAAGGGATGAATGGATGCAGAAATAGATGAAGTTCTCCCTGAGCACATTAATAAATCATCTCTCCTCCACATCCCCTCCTCTCCTCGTCCTCTTCTCTCGTCTCCTCCTCTCCTCCTCCCTCTCAGACTCCTGGGCCAGCTGGACGAAACAGAGACGGCGTTCGATGATTTCTGGGAGCGCCACCGCACCAAGCTGGAGCAGTGTCTCCAGCTCCGCCATTTTGAACAGCACTTCCGTGAAGTGAGTAGAGCTGGATTATGGGAAATGCAGTTCTCCACTAACTCAAAGTTGCATAACGTGCGCGCCTCCACGACTCCACACTAACAACGTCTGCGTTCGTAGGTGCGCACCCAGCTTGATGTCACGTCCGAGCGGTTGTCGGGTTTCTCTGAGGTCAGCGTGAGCCCCGCCCATGCTGAGCACGTCCTCCGAGAGCTCGGCGGCCATGAGGACAAGGCCTGTGTAAGACACACACACACACACACACACACACACACACACACACACACACACAATGCTAATTCATCACACAGCTCACGTGGTACAGAAAACACATACTCAACACTTTCACCTTTGATGCATCCCTGACTTATATTGAGCCTTTGACTGACGATGTGTCAGCTCACAGCGTATCCTCATATTAACATCATCTTTCAATAGGACGTTCTAGACCGTGCCCTGACCTTGGCCAGTGAAGGTGACAGGCTGATAGAAAACTCCCACTACGCCGAGGACTCCATCAGGCCGAAGTGCAGCGAGCTGAGGGGAGTGTGTGAGGAGATCAGCTCCACCCTGAGGAACAAGAAGAGCCTCCTGCTGAGGGCGATGGAGCTGCACCACGCTCTGGAGAAGGTATGAGCCCGGCTCTGATTGGACGTGCGGGAGGGATAAAGAAAGATGCTCAAAGGCATTCATTCGGGTGCTTTCCCATCAGGCCTCACGGTGGTGCGAGGAGGGCATCTTCCTGTTGGCCAGCCAGCCGGTGGACCGCTGTCAGTCTCAGGACGGAGCTGAAGCAGCTCTGCAAGAACTGGAGCGATACCTGGACACAGCGCCGCTGCACACCCTCACTGACCGCAGCGCCATCTGCTGCCAGTATGAGGCGGTGCTCACCACTCAGCTCAGGGTCAGTGGGAAGTGGATACTTTTCCAACAATGCGATGCAGGTTTAATAAGCAGTTCCATAACTTTGTTTCCTCCTGAAGACGAACGTGATCTTTCTAGTTCATTTGCAATGTCTCACGGTTGTGTTCGGTCTCCACCAGGACCAGGTAGAGAGAGTGTTCCAGAAGCAAAGCTCTGTCCAGGAGATGTTTGAGAAGAGACGCGTCAGCCTGAAGAAACTCGCTGCCAAACAAACCAGACCGGTCCAGCCCGTGGCGCCCAGACCTGAAGTGAAGTCTCCGCTCTCGTCTCCCAGTAAGCCCACATCATTAGACGGACCGGTTCAATGAAAGAGCTCGGCGTGAATCAGTAGACTTGATGCTAAATCGGGGGCTCTTCTCACCCACGCTGAGGTGTAAACGTTGTTCTCTCTCCTTCAGATCAGCAGAGGAAGGAGAGAAGATACTCGGCAGATAACGCCATCTGCAAAAAGGTAAATGCCTGATCGCTGATCAGTTCTAAAGAGTAAATCTGTGTTGTGAGTGTGAAAAGGTGAATATGTGTGTTTGTGTACGTTCAGGTGGAGTCTCCCATACATAACGGCGGCACCAGACACGCCTCCCTCTCAGAGGAAGAAGAAAACCTGGCAGTACTTCGTCGGTAAGGGGTCAAAGGTCATGCTCTGAGCCTTAGATAGGAGTTAGATTGGAGCTACAAGCAGAGTTTGTATAATGCTTCTCTGTGTTTCAGCCACGTTATGAATGAACTGCTGGAGACGGAGAGAGCGTATGTTGAGGAGCTACTGTGCGTGCTGGAGGTGAGCGTTACACGCAGAGAAGCTGTAAATCATGTAATAATCAATGCGTTTGCACGGGGATTTAGCCTATCCCATCATGCTTTGGGGAAATGTGCGACTCTGCCGTGTGTGATCTCAAACTTGCAGGGCTACGCAGCGGAGATGGACAACCCCTCCATGGCCCACCTCATCCCCAGCACCCTGCTCAGCAAAAAGGACGTCCTGTTTGGCAACATGTCTGAAATCTACCAGTTTCACAAGAGGTAACGCTCCAGATGTGAGAGTGGTGTCCATTTCCTCAGCCAGCTGCTGGCGAGAAAACGAGCAGGCGTTTGCGAATCGCTTTCGGTTTCATGCTCTGTCACATGTTTTGCCTCCAGGACGTTTCTAAAGGAACTGGAAGCGTACACCGACTGCCCGGAACTCGTGGGCCGCTGCTTTTTAGAGAGGGTGAGCTCTTCTTACGCTCTTGTCTGGAGAAAATAATAAATCCTAAACAGACAAATCGTCGGCCGATGTGATTTGCATCCGTTTTGTCTCCTGTGCAGATGAAGGACCTGCAGATCTACGAGGCTTACTGCCAGAATAAACCTCGCTCTGAGAGCCTGTGGAGACAGTGCTCTGACTGTGCCTTCTTCCAGGTTGGTTCTCACCTTTCACCCTCATTTCAACGCCTTTCCTTTTTGTCTGGCTCTCAAAAATTCTACATTGGTCTCTGTTACTTTGATCCAGGAGTGCCAGAAGAAGCTGGAACATAAACTCGGTTTGGACTCCTACCTCCTTAAACCTGTCCAGAGAATCACCAAATACCAGCTACTGCTTAAGGTGAGCTCATGTGCTGGGAGCGTGTTAACGCGTGTTACAGGGAAGACCGCTCTCCGCTCACGTCTTGTTGCGCGTTTGCAGGAGTTGTTGAAGTACAGTAAAGGCTGTGACGGCTGCGATGACCTACAGGAAGCTCTCTCCTCCATCCTGGGGATCCTGAAAGCCGTGAACGACTCCATGCACCTCATCGCCATCACAGGATACGAGGTCAGAAGAGTGACCCTGCGGGATGTGTTCATTCATCCTTATTCAATCAGTCTAAAATGCAGCATTTAAAGGTTTAAGTGTTAAGGAGTGTTTGCAAACCAGACCATAAGTTCATGCCCGTTCCACTCCCTCCAGGGCAACCTGTCGGAGCTGGGCCGCCTGCTGATGCAGGGCTCCTTCAGCGTGTGGACGGAGCATAAAAAGGGTCATGCCAAAGTCAAAGACCTGGCCCGGTTTAAGCCCATGCAGAGGCACCTGTTCCTGCACGAGAAGGCCCTGCTCTTCTGCAAGAGGAGAGAGGAGAACGGGGAGGGCTACGAGAAAGCTCCGTCCTACAGCTTCAAGCACTCGCTCAGTGTAAGCTGGCATCCGGCGGATTGGTTTAACATACAAAGTCGTGCGGATGGGCGGCCGTTAAAGATCAACTGACTGTGTGTTCTTGTCTCGTTCCTCTCTCAGATGAGTGCAGTGGGCATTACGGAGAACGCTAAAGGAGACAATAAGAAGTTTGAGATCTGGTGCAACTCCAGAGACGAAGTGTTCATAGTGCAGGTAAAAAGCTTCAGCCTCACTGCTTTGACCAGCTTTATGCCGAGGCCGTTAACCCTCTACAGCTGCTGTTGTGTGTCCCACGCAGGCTCCCACACCAGAGATTAAAACGGCCTGGGTCAACGAGATCCGCAAAGTTCTGACCCAGCAGCTCAAAGCCTGCAGAGGTGTGTGCGCGTAGGAGCCACATGAGCGTTCATCTGCACCTCAGCTGCTCGTAACCAAGCTTTACCCTTTGCTCTTTTAGATGCCAGTCAGCAGAAGAGCTCGGACTCTGTTTCCCCGAGTCCCACCAGCAACATCACCTCCATCTCCCTCAGGTTGGCGTCCAGCCTTTTGAACATGAAGTCCACGCATGGATGGTGGCCTCGATCTATTGTGATGGTTTCCTCTTCTCTCCTCCAGCCCCTTTCGCAGCAGCGGTCCGAAAAACCAGAAGAAGCAGGAGGAGAAGAAGGCGGAGCCGAGCGCCATCCCCGAGGTCAACTCCTCACCCAAACACAGAGGTGAGCGTTTGATGAAAGCGGCATGGTCAGGCACGTGCAGACAGAGAGTGTATTACCAGTCAGCAGATGAAATGCTCAACAACTCTCACTGATCTGGACTCTTTCCTCCATCACCGTCATCTCCACGGTCCCTCTTTCCTCCCCTCTGCCTCCGTATTCTTCTTTTTTTTTTCCCATGTCCTCCATTTATTCCCGCTCCCCCGTTTCCAACCATTGCTTCCAGATGAACCGGTGACCAGTCCGACCACAGACAGGTCCTCGGTGGCTAAAAAGCGTTTTACTTTGCAGGGCTTCAGCAATCTCAAGAGCCCAAAAGGTAAAGGTGACTTAGAGCCTGATGCAGTATTTCCCCTCACTGTCGCTGCGAGCTCAGCTGTACATCCCAGTCTTTATGTTGGACGCTGCCTCCTGGTGGTAGAAGCCTGACATTGACACTGCTGTACTTCCTACTGGTCTAGATGCACCTGACCTTAAACAGAAAGAGTTACAGCGTGTAGATCAGTTAGCGCATGTCCTCATCCTCAAGGCTAACTCACTATCTATTGGTTTAAGTTCTTCCATGTTAAAGTCTTGCTCTGCTCTCTCTCTCCCTCCTCTTTCCTCTTCCTCACCCTTCTCTTGCCTGTGCGGCCAGGCTCGGCCCTGAGCCCCGAGCACGGCTCCAAACGCCACTTGGTCAAGAGTGACCCCACCCCGTTTGGGTTCAAAGGTATACTGCCATCCCATAATAGGACATCGCTCATCTTCCCATCCCTCACCACCAGTCTTCTGTGTTTTCACTGTGTAGCTCTCATCTATGTCATGCAGAAGGAGTAAACTAGTTATGGTGTTAGAAGCTGTTCATACTCAGCCATGTACATGTGTGGAGAGAGAAATGCGTTGTGCTCACATGAACTATCAGCAGCTCCTGGAAGCCTTCAAATCAGTGACACAAATATGAATACTATAGTGATGCAAATATACTTTAAATGATATTAAAATACATTATATTTACAGCATGATGGATTACATTTGCTCTATATGCCAACTCAATATAATCTGTAGCTAATTTGCTCAGTTTTAGACCAATTAGATGTATATTTTGGCTGAAACCTGCAGAAAACTCTATTTTTCTGCAGCTGCATGTGCACACCAATGGTTCTCTCACCTGTCATAATCATCCTCATCACTGAGTTTTAAATCTCACGTGTGTGTTTTGGTAAACATGTTAGCTTAGCTTAGCGTAAAGACCAGGAACGGGGGGGAAATAGCCAGATTTCCTTTTTCCTTTTTCCAGTTTTCATGCTAAGCTAAGCTAACCGTGGGGGGGGTATGTGTTTTATGTCCACTGGGGGAGACTCAACAAATGATTTGTGTGCTAACTAACAACTGTCTGATTACTATACTAATTACATGTCAGTGAGGTGGCAGTGATTCTTGGTGCAGGCACGCAGCAGTCTTCTCCGGCAGCTAAGCCCAGCTAAAGCGGCCGTGTGACCCATTTGCTGGTTGTCTGTCTCCCCACCCACCCCGTCTAGAGCCGGCTCCCCATGTCAGTCTGAGCAGAGCCAAGTGGATGAGCACCTCTAGTCTGTTACAGAGCAAGCGGCGAGGTACAGAGCCGCTGTGAGGGCCAGCCACCGCGGGTGTTTTGCAGTGGTTTGTGGGAGGTCGTGATTGATTTTACGAGAGGTAAAGTGACGGAAACGACCCGCTTTCATTTCATTTGGCCTCGCACCGAGTCACTCTGTGTAAATGTACGATCTAAAGTCTTGGTTCTGGGCTAAATGACGATAACAATAAGGTGCCTGCTCTGCCTCCAATCAAACATTCTCTCCTCTGCTGTGCGGTGCTGTGGGTTTGCGGTTGTGTGGCGTGGAGATTAATGAGAGTCAGAGACGCTGAACAACTTGTTTTTCAGTCCTGGCGGTCAGAGCAGCCTTGAAATGAATCCAGGTGATTCAAACCTCTGTGTTCTCCGATCACGAACTGGTGATTTGCTTCCGTTTGTTTCCCCTGACGTGCTTCTCGGGATCTGTCAGCTGTCTCCACTGATCATTTCTGGGATTTGGAAGTTTGAAGTCTGTGTGTGTGTGTGTGCAGATGTATTGATCAATCAATTCACACGTGTCACTTCCCTGTGTGCGAGTGTGTGTGACGTCCTTCGTTTACACCTACTCTTCATTCCCCCACGTCTTCCCTCCTTCGCCTTTAAATCAGCTCACCTGTCACACTCTGTCCCCTCCTCTCTGCGCCGCTGTCCTCCCTCAGGCTGGAACAAGGCTTCCCTCTCGGTGGACGCCTCAGAGGAGAACGACGGGTACTCCAGCGGCGAGGACCCCATGAACTCCGACCCTGAGGACGAAGTAGGAAAGAAGCTGGTGAGCCTGATTCTGAACAGTTCCCACTTTATGGTTACGCTGCTTTGTGCTCGTCACCTGACTCCTTTAAACTCCTGCCGACGACCTTTTAGGCTCCAGGGAAGTACACGGTGGTAGCAGACTGCGAGAAGGCGGGCCCTCAGGAGCTGTCTGTCAAGAGCGGAGACGTGGTCCAGCTAATCAGAGAAGGAGAGGAGGGACAGTGGTAAACGACTCAACATTCCTCCCGTCTAGAAAAAATCCAAATGTACTGTTTTTTTTGGCTGAAGTCACCGTTTGTTTAATCCTCTGCAGGTTTGTCAAGAACCTCCGCAGCAGCAAGGAGGGCTGGGTGGCAGCAGCAAACCTCCTCAGCCTCATCTCAGAGTCCAAATCCTCCCAGTCGCTCAGCAGCTCAGGTATTTCTTACTTCCACATGCACCATATTGGTTCTGTTGATGCCGCTCAAGCATACATGTCCTTCAATTCGGACGTTTAAGAAGTTCTGGGAAGCCTGTCATTGATTGCTGCTTTCCTGGGTTGAACAAAAAAACCCAGCAACCAATCAGAGTTTTGTAGGCGGGCTTACATATGAGGAAGTCGTCTTCCTGCACCAGGGACAGAGAAATGGGCAAAAAAAGGCGACGAAGCGCAGTTGAGATTGTAACAGCAACAAGGACAGGACAGATTCATCGGTCACTTCTGATTGGCTGGAGCAAAACTAGCTTGTCTTTGCACGCGAACACAACACCTCAGTTTAATCCATTTTGGTTTGACTCTGCTTGAACACAGCTGCTTGGAATTAACGAAGCGAACGTCTGTCGTTGTTTGTGCGTTCGCCCCGCAGATGGCAGCGTCTCCGGGAACCTCAGCACTTCCTCCAGCTGCAGCGAGACCTACACCAGCTTCTCTGACATCAAACCCTGACCTGCCGCCGCCGCCGCCGCCGCCCTCCGGCTCCATCCGTCGACTCAAACTCACCTCCGGGTGGAATTACAAAACCTGAATCCTCACCCCTGGCAGGAGGACGGGATCAGTTCTTCTCATCAGGCAGACATTCACACACAGTTAATTGAATTATCAGGGAAAAGCAGCTCCTCGGAATACATGATCTAGTCATGTGTGCCGTCACCTCCTGCCAGGGTGTCTTTAAAAACCACAATCTGTGCAAACTACAGAGAAAACGTCTTCAGTCTAATAACTGAGCAGATGTTCAGTGCTGTATTCAACCCGCCTGATTCTGATGTAGCATTAAAGTGGACACATGTTAAGAATCTGCACTTAATGTGAGCCGCCAGTGGAACAAAGCGCTGCCGCCGGCCACGCCGGAACCCCCCGACGACATCGCGGCACGGCGGAGGGTTCTCGCGTGGCACGCGGACAGGTGCGGGTTCCTGTACGAGGCCGGTATTTCACATGATACATCGGCTTTAGTGTCAGACGTTAATCGTGCACTGTGAAAACTGGCAGCTGGCTGCGAGAATTTAAAAAAAAAAAAAAAAAAAAAAAAAGCTCTCGGTGCATCACTGAGCAGGTGAAACGTTCAGGGCGTCATACTGTAAGACTTGTAACCCTTTTCTACATGCAAAGCCCTGCGGTGACTGAAGTCAGTGGTGTCAAACTGGTTGGTTTTTCATTCCCCCACTCTTCAAAAATGCTGTATCCCTCCCCATTCGTTAATATGAGCTTCCCTCAACCCTGCTTTTATGGCATAAACCACAAATTAGGACAGAGTCAAATGTATCACCATGTGAATGTCAACAACAGCGCTACCTGGTGGCCAGATGTCTTGCACTTCACCGACTACACAAACAAATCACTTAAGCAGAGAGCGGCAGCTTGGAACAACTCCTGAACCTCTGTCTTTTTGGGTTTTTATTTCAAATGTGATCGTCTAACTCGCCTCCGAACTGCTCTGGATTTACCTCTCAGGAAGCCCAAGAAGTTGCGTGGGCAGGCAGGTGTGACTGCATACCTGCTTGCGTCGACTACGTGTCCTTGTGTGTGTGCATTCTTGCGCGTGTGTGTGCGTGCGCGTCAGCAAACAACAAACCCGATGAGGACACGTCACCAAGCCTAAGAGATGTACGTGTGGAGAATGCAGGATTACTGATAGTTCGAATTTTACCCAGGCGCCCCCTTGGTGGCCTCAAAGGGCCCTGTAACACCCACTTTAAGGGCCAAACAGAAACACACACATATAAATGTCAACACTCTACATATAAATCCAGTTTTTGTGTTATAACCACTGTGCTCACCTATCTTTAGTCTGCACCGCAGCAACAAAAGCAGGCTTTGTCCCCTCCCTGCGCTCCCAGCCCCACTCAGGCATGTGACAGTAGCCTCGTCTCTCCGAGCAGGACTAACCAGGGCCGAGACCTTCTCAGCATGCTCGCCCCACCGGCGTGAGATAAATATTTGTTCGCTCTGCGCCCGTGGTGTGGCTGAGTCATCGTCACGGTGGAATAAGAGAAATAATGACAAAAGTCTGACTCTCGGTGTGACTCGTGAGTAAGCGCGGCCCTGGTTGGCCCTGGAGTGGAAATGAGGATGTTGACACGTATGCACACACACGCGCACGCAAAAGGAACCCGTGCTACTCTGAACACTGAATGACACCTTTTTCTTACCTTGCCAACCTGCTTTTTATAGCCCACTATTTCTACTGTATTCGCAAGGCGCACTGTAAAACAATCTCTTCCTGATTCCGTCTTTAATGTTGAATGTGTGGCATCAAACAGGAAAATACCGAGTGCAGCATGCTGTGACGCTACAACCAGCCCCACCCGTCTATTACTCAGACCGGGTTGCGTTTGTCCACCGGGGTTTTGTGAGATTCGGCCCCGAGTTTTAGTTTTTATTTTCACTTAAATCATAAAGTGCATGTCCTCCCCGTGAAAGGAACGATTCTTCTCCGCGAAAAGGGAAGAAAGCTAGTTTGCGGGCCTTTCCTCTGCGTCACACTGTGGGCCGAAGCAGAGGGCAAACTGTGGCTGGCGTTACGTGTCGACCCCGTGTATGTTAGACTTGTACAGATGTGTCCTCTATACCTCACACTGTTTTCCTCGGGAGCATGTGCATTGTGAAGAGGATCATGGTTTTTGTGAGTCTCCCCGTCTCTCTGTATATCATCACTCTTTGTGGCATGTTGTTCATAGCCCCACTTATAGAGCTCTCGTGTAAACCTGCCCTGGACAAGGCAAGTACTTTTACCAGGCACTGTCGTATTATGTGAGAGTTTATTTTCTGCCCTCTTATAAAAAGCTGACACGGGCACTAAACTTGTCAGTGTTTAATCATGACCACACAATAAAGCTTATTGAATTATTTGTACTGACGACTTGGAAGCTGGAGAGATTTGAGAAGGGTTATATTTTTTAGTTTCTTTTTATGCAGCACATTGCAGCGACCACTGTCTTTATTTTCCTATTGTATCTACTGAGTATGGTGTTGATATGAAGATATTATAATGAGACATATCTGTGTATATTTGTATATATGTAATTCTGAATTGTACGTAAAATGAAAAGCAGCTTTAATAAAGTCTGAGATGGTTTCCTCTATGGGATTCTGCCTCTTTTCTGGAAACTGAAGTTAATTAATTGTATTTAAATCTGTGTCATCATTATTTTTAAGTGCTCACTTAGATCAGTGATGAGTCATGTGAAGGCTTTGCAACCCTTTTTTGCAGCACGTTTTATAATAAATTAAAACCTGTTTTAAAAAAGAGGTTTAGCTTTTTTTCTTTTATTCTATTTATTTATGTTATATTTTAGTTTTATTATTTGCGTTCAGCATCAAAAACGTGGATAAATTCCCAACGTTATGAATTATGTATTTTGATCCGGAAGTGTCATTTCAACCACGTGGTGTCGAACCTCCAATGAGCTTTTCCCAGTTTAGGCTGTCATAATTTGGCCTGGGGTTCATTCCAATATGAACACAATCCAACCTCCTGTGTCATCTCTTCTTTTATTCTTTCCTTTACGGGGAGGTGAAGAGCAAAAAGCATCTCATGGGACGTGTTATATTTAATTATGGCGAGTTACATTATACTATTGCTTGTTTTAATGCTATAAAATATGGCAACAATTGAGGCGAGGCGGTTGGAAGAACTTGATATGAGCGGATGTGAACGAGACTCATCCGCGGCTGGAAAGATACAGATGTGTCAAGTTGGCAAGCGGGAGTCAGCCTACTACCGGAAGTTACGTACGTTTCTCTATAAAGCAAAGTTGCCTGTGTGACAACGCAATAGTGTACGACGTTGAAAATGAACGGTTGAATGCATGAATAAAGACAGTCTTTTGATTATTAGTTGCTATTTTAGTTCGAATTTCAACCCCGCTTCTTCTTCTTCTCTCATTAGTGTAAACGCACGAGGCTCTGCGGGGGTTTTATCACCAAAGTTCCCACCGGAAGTCCTCCCCATTGCTCCTGCTAGCTTGACAGCGGAGTGGAAAGCGACCAGATGGAATTGTGCTCTGCCTTCTTAACAGATTCCACACATTTTAAATTGTATCGTACATATTTTTAGCTGACTTTCCTGCTGACAAACAGCCCTGGCGTGACCACAGAAGCTTGTCTGGGAGGCTCGGCTGCGCTGTGAACCGGGACAGAAGCGGGGAAGACATTTAAAGATACCCAACCAAACATCTTCCCACTGAAGGTATCATTTCTAGCCCATACTGTCGAGGAGCAGTAGCTTGTAGTTATCCTAATGGGGAATTATTCCTGCCCTTGACAGTCTTTGTAACTTCAGCCGGGGGTTGAAACGTAGAAATGTGTGTTATGTTGAGATATGAGATGCGGCTAATGTCCTTTTCAGCAGTTGTTTCTGAAAGGATGCACACAACTGTGATTAGCTTTGGAAATCTGTCAAACAAAAAGGGAGTTTAGCCGGAGGCGAGAGGGGTGTAGCCTTGTTAAATCACATTGTCTGGGACTGTTTATGCGGCCTTATGTCTTATTAGCTGCCGCGTCGGTTACAAGCTCTTATTTCCCTGATCGCGGCCGTCTGCGGGATCTTTGACTCCCCAGCAGCACAAATACAGTGTGCGGTTTTTGTTTTTGTTTTGTTTTTTTTCCTGCTCGCTATGTTACTTTAGAAGACCAGCGTCAGGCTGGCCAGAATGAAAACAAAGCGACTTCCGGTCGCGTATTGCAAAAATAAAACAATCATATGATTCTGATCTCTGGAAAGTTAATCAGCGACAATTTTGATAATCCGTCAGTCACTTCAGACAGCTAACGAGTAAAAATGCTTGTGAATGTCACAGCATTGCTAATGAAAACATTAGATGCGTTGGTTTGTATAATAATTAATAACTGCACTAAACAGTTTGTAGATATCACCTTTTAATACCTGGGAAACTTTAATGGGCTGCGGTCCTTTATCATTTTCATACATTTTGCATTGTGAAATAATTTACAGTCAGACAACATATTGATTATTATTGAAAAATGGCATTTATTCGTGCTAGCTTTAAACCTTTGCGCTCTCATCTAATATTTAGAGTGAGGCTGTATGGTGGATATTATGAGGTGATTCATCAATAAATCTGATAAGTTTTTTTTAATCTGTAAATTTCCTTATGTTTCACTTCACTACCATTTTTTTTGTTCTTATAATAACAAACCAGCTATTTTGGGATCTTGAGATGCTGATTGGTCGACCGTAAGGACGTTCTAAAGCTGCTCTGCTTTTATTTTGAAAGCCAGCCAGTGACATCCTGTGTTCCCCTGGCTCCCTGTATGTGCCTTGACGCTGAGCTAGACCAGAATAATGAAACAGCAGCCCTTGGTATAAAGCTGCAATCATTAGCCAGTTCATTGATAAGCTGTTAAGCATTAAATGAATCAGCAACTATTTGGGTAGACGATGACTGTTTTGGATTTTCAGGTTGTGGCTGAAACAAGATATGAGGATGTAACCTCAGAACTTGGGAAACTGATCAACATTTTTCATAATTTTCTGTAGCCCTGAGTAAACCTGCACATAAAAGCAGCAAACTACAAATCTGAATTGATGTAGCAACTGTAAAGTGTAGTCGTTCAGTATGGTCCGGGCCTGGATGTACAGTCACACCCCGCATTACCACCGCGGTGCGGTGTATGTCAGGTGGGGGTAACTTTAACACCTGTAACTTGACTGAAAAGTTTGCAAGTGTTTGTTTGCTCCGTCCAAACATCTCATTATTATCCTGCAACATTTAGATTTATCAGTAGATTTTAAACCGTCGGCCTCGCTTTTAAGTTTTAAAGTCAGTTTGGATGCCCAGGTGGTGCATCAGGCCTCAGTGTCACGTGCTCGGGTCTGTGTTGGAGCTGTAGTCAGGGTGAATGAGTGTGGAGACGTTCTTGCCTTTTGAAGGACCGCTGGAGGTGTCTGCATGGCGCGTCGGGGTTTGTGGGGATGCTGGGCTGCTCCTGCGCGGGGGACGTTTCACATCATTATCAATCAGGAGCGGACTGGATGTTTGTCCTTTCGGGCAGCGTTCCTCCCAGGTTGCCTCGGAGAGAACCATTCTCCCTGTGAGCGCCCGCGAAGAGAACTCCATCTCTGTAGTCTGAGACGGGCTGTGATCAAACGCTTGGATCCTGGCTGGTCTCTCTGGGAGCTGGCTCTGTGGGGCAGACAGAGCAAACCAGGGTGTCTTTTTTAGAACATGAAAGGTTCTGAATGTGATTACTTAGATAAAAAGCACAACCTGTGGCTCTTGACTTTGATTTAAGAAGCGCTGACAGTGCTGCAGCTTCCTGATTCACTGTTTCACCTGTGAGAAATGAGACTTGCCGTCTTTTTATTTGAGTTTATTCAATAACATTCAGTCAGATGTTTGACACTGACAGTCATCTTTTACGCTAAACAGGTCTTTGGGGGTTAAATCGCCTCCTTGCTGCGCCCCAAGTGTTTAAATTCCAGTTGTATGTGTTATGTTAAATCATGAATGGCTGCCTCTGCATTCCAGGGCGGCCGAGAAGAGCTGCTGTCTGCAGGCAGCCACCTTTCTCCCGCTCTGAGAGGCGGCACACTCATCACATAGTTGAACGCTGTCGTGACTTAATGAAATCTGTTTGCAGGCATTCCTTCAAAAGGTTTGAAAGGAGGAAGCGAGAGCGATCAAATCATGAATTAGGTCCTTTTCCCACTGAATATTCATATTTTCAGTCTGAATAGAAATGAGGATTACACGCTATCTGATGCAGAAAGCAGCCCGGAGAGCTGTTTTCCTCATCACGTCCCGTCCCAGGTGCTTCGGCAGCTGTGTTTAAAGGTTAAAGATTGCTGCTTTTCTGTAATTAAATGTAAAAACCGGCCACTGTTAAACCTGTTTTAAGCACGAGCCATGAAATGCCTGACTCGTACTCACTCCTGCTGTCAGACTGACATGTAGGTGTGACGGATCACTCTCTTGCCACGTTGTTGGAATGACTCTGATTAGTCACCATCTGACTTCTAACAGTGTATTCCGCTTGTGATCTGATGCTGCTGCAGATGATGAGGGCAGGCGACCCGGGCTGAGTTCGGGAACACGCGATGACAAAATAAAGTTTACAGTCAGCCGAGCAGCCTTCATGCACGCTGTGTAGGACGGCTTGAATTATTCAGGATGCGCTGAGCGACTACGGAGCGCCGGTCAGGCCAAGATTATGATGGATATGTCTCAAAAATGGTTGATCACAGAGCAGATACAAAGACTTTGCGGGAGAAGTTTGAAATACATTAAATATTAAGGTCTTGAATGTTGGTGATCGTTGCACTTAAACAATGTCCACTAGAGATATTATTTATTATATCCTGTCATTCCATCGCGCCTTAGCTTTAGGCTGTACGTCTTTAGTTCAGGCTCGCTTGATGTTTCTTAATTACAGCAGAAACATTCATATGCGGGGGGCAACGCGGGGCCTTCCGCCGTTAGATCACGCTTAAACAGAGCAGCTCGCCGCGCGTGTTCGGGCCCAGTGGGCACCGGATTAATGCCGTTACATAACATTTAGCCAGTCTTAAGGAGGCTGCAAGTGAAAAGCGAGGCCGCGCGGTCACCTGGAGCACAGGCGCTCCACGACTCAGAGAGAGAAAGGTGTTGTTAGATGATTAAAACCCGGCCCTTTCAGTGCTCTTACAATGAGGAACCTCTGGTTGCAGCTGCAGCAGCGAGGCCAGATGACAGAGTGGAAATGTTAGTGTTATTATCTGGCGCGGTAGCCTCCAACGTGATTGGATTAAAGAGCAGGAAGTCTTGTGCAACGCTGGTCTCCCCCTGCTCCTGTTTTGATAACTACTTCCTCATTGCCTGCTTATCCTTTGGCAAATATTGACCGGGCTGCAGCCGCGGACGCGTGACGTAATCCGACGGCGGTACAAGCTGGAGGGGGGGGGGGGGGGGGGGCAGGCAGCGCTTACTGTGACACTAACCCGTGCCGTTGAATGGGCCGATTAAAGGCCGTGTAACCTCGCCCACGCAAGCCGTTCGCATTGATAACAGTGCAAAACGCATCATACGAGCACGCTCCTCTTTCAAGAACTGTGCGTTTCAGAATAAAAGCATCAGGCCTCACGCACCAAACTTCACCTGGAGCGTCTTTTCCGCATCGGCTCTCCGGGTTTAATCTAGTCTCCCTGCCCGGGCTGAGAGGTCGGACACACTCAGCTGTGATCTCATCTCTGTCAGGTGAAAACCCTGTGATTCCAGTTCCAGCTGTTTTCTTCCTCCTGACATTGAAAAACAGCCTCGCCTGGTTTTATTTTTTACAGATGCACGTTCTTTGTTCCAAAAACGAGCCCACAGTATGTGTGAACATTACATTTTACAGTTACTGGCTGTTGTATTTACTGGTAGCGGCTGCTGGGCTGCCCCCTGGCTGTGACAACTTCGTGAAACCTCCAGTTGATAATATTTGGCCAGCGTTGGGTCTCATGTCAGCTAACTCCATTACTGCTATTGATTGTAATAAATCCACTGTGGGGCTCCGAGTTACCCACCCTGCTCCTCACCGCTCTGACCCACAGTTACTGTGGGTGGCGAGGGTCCTCAGAGCTCATGGTAGAACATGTTTACTGATACCGTTGGGCTAAGTTGGCTAAACTGATTTCTAATTAGGCGGAATGACCCTTTACATTTTGACATATATTCTGTTTTCTTGTGTTTCGCGGATGCGTCATCGCCAAGCAAGCAAGGACTGAGGGGATGGAAGGAAGAATGGCAGCAGAGGTGGATGGGGAGGAATGAGGGTGTGTGTGTGTGTGTGTGTGTTACATTCCCAGATGAGGATTAGCAGTCACAAGTTCTCTGCCTGTTCCTGACCCGGCCTGGATTGCGAAGGCCGCCGCTGCCTCCTGGATCCTTCAAACACACACACACACACACACACACACACAGTCATGGATCAAAGTCTCTCTCACCACATATGCAGCAGTGCGTTCATTATATTTCACTATCAGCTGGCTTTTTAACTTAAAAGCATGTCCCTTAAGTGTCGTGACCGCGGTTACTACCCGGGCCGGACGTCCTGATTGAGTCCTGCGCTAACCTTCAGCTCCTGGCGCCGTCTGTTGCTGCCCAAACAGCTCATGACATTCTGGCTGCAACGGGGCAAAATAGCAACTCAGGTTCAGGCAGACATCGTGAAATGACGCGCACCCTGCTGTCAGACGGATGACCTTTTGGGGGCGAACGGCCGATCGTGATCAGGTTTTGATTTTGGCGAGGCTCTCGAGAACAATCGAATGCGTCTGACGAGCCTGGAGTCACAGGGGCAGCCGCTGTCGCTCAGGGATGATGCTGGAATGTGTCTCTAAGGTGCCACAGGAATCCTAGTCCACACACACACACACACTCACAAACTTGCTTATCCATTATCAGTTTCTTATGCTGCTGCAGCTTGTTGTGGACTCCTGCTTTATGTGCACGTGTACATGTGTGTGTGTGTGTGTGTGTCGTTGCCCAGGTCCCAAGGCAAGTGTGTGTCCATCATGCCGCTGTTTGGTAAATCCCACAAGAGTCCGGCGGACATCGTCAGGACCTTGAAGGAAAACCTGGCCATCCTGGTCAAACAGGACAAGAAGACGGACAAGGTAGAGAAGGACAGCGTGTTCCTGTTTTTGTGTGTGTGTGTGTGTGTAAATGCCTGGGTGTCCAGGGGCCCAAGGGTGACAGCCCTCTGTGAAATTAGAACATGGAACAGCCGGGCCCTGTCATCTCCTGACACTTCACTGTCAAGACGGTTTACGCTCCCTCACACATGTGCACACACGTGCACACACACACACACAGCAGCTACACAACCCAAGTTCACGCTCAAGTCACCAGGAGTCCTTTAATCACTGTTTGTTGAAGGTGTGTGTTCCTCCATATTTACCTCCTCTCCCCTCTCTGCTCCCCAGGCGTCCGAGGAGGTGTCCAAGTGTTTGGTGTCCATGAAGGAGATCCTGTACGGCAGCAACGATAAGGAGCCCCACACCGAGACCGTGGCGCAGCTGGCCCAGGAGCTGTACAACAGCGGCCTGCTGATCGCGCTGGTAGAAAACCTGCAGGTCATAGACTTTGAGGTAAGAACAGGAGGCTGGACACGTTTGTGGGCCTTTATTTAGCATCAGTTAGCATCTGCACTTAAACTGCATCACTGCCTAACATTAACATGCAGCTAAAGTCGTGAGTTAGTACTAAGGGACAGATTACTATAGGAGCTAAGTGTTTGTTTGTTTGTTTAACTGTGTGTGTTTACAGGGGAAGAAGGATGTGTGTCAGATCTTCAACAACATCCTGAGGAGGCAGATCGGGACGAGGAGCCCCACCGTGGAATACTTCTGCTCCCACCAGGAGGTCCTCTTTATACTGCTGAAAGGGTGAGACACACACACGCGCCACGCCGCCCCGTGGCTGCCACAGACGTGATACCAACGGCCTCCTTCTCTCTCCGCCTGAAGGTACGAGACACCCCAGGTGGCGCTGAACTGCGGCATCATGCTGAGGGAGTGCATCCGCCACGAGCCCCTCGCCAGGATCGTTCTCCACTCGGATCATTTCAACAGCTTCTTCAACTACGTGGAGATGTCCACCTTCGACATCGCCTCTGACGCCTTTGCCACCTTCAAGGTACCTCGGCTCCTCCTGGTTCTAGCCTGTAAGGCTGTTAAGTCTGTGGAACATGTGGTTTCCCCCATTATCTGTCCAGGGAGAACGCTTCTTCACATCATCTTCTAGTTGTTGACTAGTTTTCCTGTTAACAATGGAAACCAGCAGCCATGTTGGAACACAAACTACACAAAGGTTTCATAAAAACGCGATTATTATCTGATGTCCTTCCATTTTCTGTCTTCGTACACAGGATCTCCTGACAAGACACAAAGTGCTTGTGGCCGAATACCTGGAACAGAACTACGATGCTGTGAGTGATCCGAGTCACGCGACGCGTTTCCCCACACCCCACAGAGGATCGATGTGGAAAACACATGACGGATGAGTGTAACAGCTCCCACACACGTTAACGCGAGTCTGTGTTGAACCGAGCAGCGTCTTGCATCGCGCCTCCCGTCCATCCCTGACCACATCCATGCAACACACACACACAGAGCAACCAGCAGCCTCAGCCACTGAGCTCTATTTAGAAGCGTAAACACACTGGCTCTTAATGCATCCTTGACTGGGTGGATCCCAGGAGGGGAACCGCACACAGATACATGACCAGATCAGGTGTCAGCCGCCCCAGAGCTCAATGGCCCAGTCAGGCGTCAAATAAAAAGCGTGCGTCGTCGAACACGCTCCGGTCCGGACCGTAAGAAATAAAGTTTTGATACACTCAAAGTTCCAGGAAAACTGAATCAGTGGAAAACCCTCCGAGTGTCACAGCGCGTCGAGATACAAAGCTGTGCTCTATGCTGTCAGGCTCCCCCAGGCAGAGGAGTCCCTTTCATAGGCGGGGGCCCCCCCGGGGGTCTCAGGCTGAAGAACCCGCGCACAAAACAGCCTTTTTACCAGGACGCCGCATGTTGACAGATGTCGCTGCGGAGCCCGTCAGGGGACGATCCAGGGGCCAGTGACAAGGCAGAGCCGAAACACGCGGTTAGATTCTGGTTTGCCGCACCGTTACTGGTCTGTCATTCTGATACACATGACGTCCTGGAAACAAAAGATTATTGTGTGAGGAATTCGGTCTGTTGCACTGGTCTGACAACTTCCTACAAACAGTCAGAACAAGTTACTCAGTCCACTTCCTCTTTGTACGTGTTTCTTACTCTAAAGACTTTAAAGATCCAAGACTTCTTCTTGCCATTTTGAGGTGCTCCTGTTTTGAAATTGACACATTTTCCAAAAAAAGTATCCAAAAAAAACCCAACAAAAAACCAGGCAACTACACGTAAAACTCTGAAGTTTCACTTTCATTCCTGAATAAAATAGAATTAGTTGCGTTTCTTGTGTAATTGCAGGTGTTCGCAGACTACGAGAAGCTGCTGCACTCTGAGAACTACGTCACCAAGAGGCAGTCTCTAAAGGTTTGACTCTCCTAATCATCAGAGCCAGTCTGTTGCATCCAGGCCTCACTTTGCACTTAATCCAATGGACTCCTGTGCTTTGGGCCCTCTGTACTGCAGCTTCTGGGCGAGCTGCTGTTGGACAGACATAACTTCACGGTGATGACGCGCTACATCAGCAAGCCGGAGAATCTCAAGCTGATGATGAATCTGCTAAGAGACAAGAGTCCCAACATCCAGTTCGAGGCCTTCCACGTCTTCAAGGTGAGAGTCCCACGCGTGCAACGCAACGTTCCGCTAGGAACTGCCAAAGTAATGTTTCAAGTGAGAGTTCGTGCAAAGAACCCTCAGGGTGGGAGAACGGGAGGTGGGTCTTTCCATGTTGTCCGGCTCACCTCGAACAACGTCTGCTTCCTGCAGGTCTTCGTAGCGAACCCCAACAAGACGCAGCCCATCATCGACATCCTGCTCAAGAACCAGACCAAGCTGATCGACTTCCTGAGCAACTTCCAGAAGGATCGCACGGACGACGAGCAGTTCAACGACGAGAAGACCTACCTAATCAAACAGATCAGGGATCTGAAGAAACCGGCCTCCTAGAGGAGCGTGCCCCACCCCCCTCCCTCTGCCCTCTACCCCAACTTTTTATTGATAGGAAGACGTGCAGTAGAAAAAAAACACATTAATGGTTATTCTATTTAAAAAGAAATCTTCGAGATGCCATTTGTCTTTTTTCTCTTCGTTGGTTCATTTGAAACTTGTGCAAGAGTAGTTCTCAATCACTGATCTTTCTTTTGTAAATTCTTCTTTTTTTATTATCATTATTATTATTTTTATTATTTTTTCACCTGTAGCGTGTAGTGCCACGACTCACGGTGTCGGAGGCAGCTGATTCGCTGTTGGGAGAACCAGCGTGTTAAAAAGCTTCGGCCAAAATGGTCCCGGTGAAATCGACGCGACCGCTTTTTGCTTAAAGTCGCCGCCGCCAGTTGCGGGTGATGTTAGTTGCCACAGTCGAGTTCAGCATTTAAATGAAGTAGCTGCAAATCAAAAAGATAATTAAGAGTTTTTGCTTTTTAAATTTTTTTTTTTTTTTAAGCTGGGTTAGCGTGTCTAGTTGGGATCAGGCAAAACCACACTCAGAGCGGGAACATCTAAACATTTCTTATTAAACTGCCAAAGTTTTGTTTCTCTAAAACTACAAAAAAAAACCCAAACCCAATCTTGAAACGCCAACGTAGCATCGGGGATTCAAACCCAATCGGAACAAGTCGAGTCTTCCTCGAAAGCTAATGCTTTAGCTTTTCAGTGGCGCCAAACTCAGCGTAAATCTGCCCGTCTCTGATGAAAGCTGACACATTTAAGACGAAGGACGGCTCTCTGTAGGTTTGTTCGTGAGAGCAGCTCTCCAGCGTCGCATTCAGCGCCCGTCCCCTGGTTGTTTAGCATCTGTCCCCGGCTAACCAAGCGGCTCAGCTTTAGTAAGACTGAGAACAAGAGGTGTTTTGTGAGAATTGGTTCAGTCGCTGTCGACCGAGACTTTCCAGCTGAAGCTAGCACCCGTAGGCATATTTAAGACTTTGAAATGAAGGGCCTTTTCAAATGGCATCGTGACATCGGGCTGCTATCGGTACAGTAAGCTCCATCATTTTGATCACTGGTTCTCTTTGCTGGTGGCTGATAGCACTTTCTGTATGATAAAAAAAAATATATGTTGATTCAAATGTTTTGGTTTTTTTGTTAATCTTAAGCTGATCACTGTTTTCACACTTGCTCGATGGTATTTTCTTTTTTATATATATTTAGAGTTTCATTTCCTGTCGTGTACAGTTTATGGTTTGCACACCTGACGTGAGTGCCATCGCGAGTGAGAACACTGAACACTAACGGGAGGCACTTTGCTGCGCGGAGGAGCTCCTCGCTGAGAGAGGAGCGCGGCCGTGGAGACGGCCGTCCGTGTTTTTGTCTCACTTCCTGTACTGTAACAAGTGTTTCGCTCTGATCTGGATCCGACGTTGGTATTAGGGTGGGGTCACGTGAGGCGATTCAGAGGTGCCTTTTTGGTTTGGTGTATTTTCCCTTTTCTCTTTTCATTGTATTTTCAGTCTATTTCTAGGGGGAGCTTAATTATTATGTTAATGAAAATATGCTCTGGATAGAACATATTTGTTGTGATTAAGCAGTGAACCTCTTAACTCGCTGTATTTGAGTTACGCTGTCCAAAAAAACAACAAAAAAACAAACAAAAAAAACATCTTAAACTTCTTGCAGCTGATTGGTCGCCGTCGTGTACGCATCGGGGTCACGCTTCCACTCTGACTCTCTCGCCAAAGTAGCGCCGATTCAATATGTGAACTTCAAACTGTGCCCGGCTACAAACTCACCAGGAGACCTGTCGCAGATCGAGGCCAAAGTTGACCTGTAGCAGGATTTGATGGTTACCTGTAACTGTGAAGAATCAACGTGAGGGGGGGGAAAAGGTTAAAAATGTGCAAAATCAGAGGTTTGAACACTTCTTTTAAAATGCTGATGGTTTTATATTTCAGTTAGAAATGAAAAATTCAGTTTCCTAACGTCGGTGACATTCAAAATGAATTCACCGGTCGATATTCGATGTGGATCGAGGTGTTACTTTGAGCTTCCGCACAAGTTTTCTGTTTTTCAGGAGTCACTAAGAAGGAAAATGACTAGTCTCTTTAATCAGGACTTGAACCTTTCACTTTAAAGTGTTTCAGGACTAAAACGAAGCCGTGTCTTACTACATGCAGCAAATTTAAACAGAAGGCCGTAGAGGAGTGCAGTGGGGTAACAATCATAAACCTGTGAAATGCCATTCTGCTCTTTCTTTTCATCTGGTGTAAAAGAAAATGAATATTTCTCCATGTTTTGTGTTTATGGTGAAAACAAACAAACAAAAAAATCTGAAATACCAGCTTTGTTTTTGACGTGATAAGCTGTGACATGTGACGCTGTATCAGAATCTAAGAGATGCAAAACAAGAGCGACCAGCTCGACATCAGACCTGTTCACTTGAGCCAAACTCGACCGCAGCGGCGAGCAGCTTTGGCCGCCGGCGGAGCTCCGCGTCATCCTTCCCAGCGTCCTCTCTGAAAGCAGCCACTTTACTTTCCACACTGATGCTATTGTACCACATTCGCCACAAATAAAAGGATGGGAATGCATGTTTTGTGCGTGTTGTCACTTCCGGATGATGTTGAGCTACTCGTGCAATGACGGGAAAACACCTAGTTTCTGAAGTTCCTTTATTTTGCGCAGGTCAGCCTTGAAAGACAACTCTGAACATGTGTTCCTGTTTCCCCACACACCTGCTCACTGACATGAAATGAGTTGTGATGATGAGACGGCAGCCTCTGTCTCGCTCCAACGCTCTTATTTCCTTTCAAACGGAGGACGCCGCTGCCTCTTTGCCTTCGTCCACATTGAGATTTCACTTCTTTCACTTCCTTTCAAGTCTGAGATGCGAACGGAGTGGCCTTTCAGACGAAACGGGCGCAGAGAGGCGGCGCTGTTGCATTGCATCTGCATTGCTTTCGTACCTTATTCAAGTCAAACATCGAGGGGCTACACCCGGGGTAACCTGTGCGTGCGCGCATACATCCAGTATGCATGCCTTTACATCCATACACCTCGCACCATTTAAATAAAACTAGGTCACCACTCACATAAAAAATACAGTAGCATCAACAAATCCACAAAACACATTTATATTATTATTTTAACTATAGACATTATCTCTATTTCCCTCCTCCAGCTCAAACTGGATTACATCCGCATGTGTTCTTTACCTCTGAAGCATCCATCCACGCATCCATCCATGCATCCCTTCTTAGCGATTTCTCTTTGAGGTCAGTGTGTTGTATGGTTTTGCAGTTTGTTCTCATCTTCCCCAAGCCACTGCCAGTGATTTCTTAATGACTGGACGCAGAGGAAACAGTGGGAGGGGAGTTGTTCTAAGGAGAACCTCTTAGATTTCAGCCCTAAGCGGTTTAAACCTGTACCTGTACGTCTGCGCTCTCGGTCCTCTCGGGGTGCACTTGGGCTTCCTCCCGGGGGTTTTGGTCTAAACCTCCCTTTCACTTTTCCAGCAGCTGGGGGGGGGTCAACAGATGGGAGCGGACTGCTCTTGAGAAGCTGCAGCACTAATGAGGCAACACACTGGAACCTATAATGTGAAATTAAAGCCAGGCTGATAACTCACTGCTACCCTTTTCTCTCTCACTCAGTCACACTGCACGCATCTCTTAGACCACCAACACCAACAACACCGTGGAGAGTTGCACACGTTTGTGGTCTCTTCTCAGTGTGGGGCTGTTTATAACTAAGGGAAACAGCAGGAAAGGCTAAAGCTAACCCCCACCTTTTAGCATCCAATCAGCTTTATAGAGGTAAAAACAGGACAAAACCCAGGAAGCACCCCTCTGATTTCACTGCTTAATGGACATGTGCCTTTAGAGGACATGCTACATGTCCTGTCAGTGATCATGGTCCACAAAACCAATCTCTGTTCTTCACAGAGAGCAAATAAATAAGGTAAAACTGTGGCACTGATCTGATTTCAAGGGGGGGTGACTAATCTTCTGATTCCTCCTCGATGGAGCGGGCCATAAATATCAAATCTGTGGCACATGAGCTAAAAATATGATTCTGTTGGGTTTTTTTTTGGTTTATCCATATCTGTCCATCCATCTATTCATCCATCCATCCATCCGTCCATCCATCCATCCAGGTCCGAAGTTCAGCTGACTGTCGCCGAGTTGTGGGATCGGTTGGTGCACAGCTTCTTGCTGCTGTGGCTCTCCTGATCAGCCTGCCTGCCGTGCTTCCCCACGCAGCCATCTGGAACGGGACACACATGGCTGCCGTCACAATACGACACAACAACAGGCACACGTGGACGCGTATATGGACAACAAGACGGAGCTTACTGGCGTGGTGAGGCGGCGGCGGCGGTGACGCTGAGGGGCTCCTCTGCCACTGCGAGGGACAGACGGGACACATCGTGTGAGACGGTGAAATCTACAGGCTCTATCTACTTTGCTCATCAAAAAGCTGCCGAGTCGGAGAAGACTTGATTATGCAACTGAATAAATTAACATACATCTTCCCTCTCAACTTCTCTGCAGGGTGGAGATTCACCTCAGAGAAGTTCTGATGCTTGAAATGGAGGAATCAGCCGGGAAGCGCACACAACTGTCAGTCAAAGCGAGATGCACTCACTATGAACTTGCTGATGTTCTTCAGGCTGCTGAACCTCAGGTAGGAAATGTCCCCCTTGTGCTTGTCCCTGTCCTGGTCTGTGGTGTAGATGCGCGCGATGCCGGCCCCGCTGATCAGAGGCACGCACTCGTCACACGGGCATTTGGTCACGAACAGCATGGCGGGCTCCTCCGCTTTGATGGCCCGAGTCCTGAAGGAACGAGGAGGGAGACTTCTGTCAAACGCCGTCAAGCGGGAATGAGGGGAGAGTTCGGTTTAGCTGCGATCGCTCTGACCTGAAGGTGAGGGCGTTCTGCTCGGCGTGGATGATGTATCTGTACTTGCGCCTCAGTCGGTCCTCCTGCTTGTTGTCCATCTGGGGGTACTCGGCGTACAGGGAGCCAGCTGGGTAAGCGTTGTACCCGCAGCCCACCAGGTACAGGTGGCCTGTTCCATCACTGCCAGCCTGGGATAAGACACTCCAGCGAGTGAACACAGTGGAATATACACTTTGATTTTTTACTTTTATGCAGCATGCAGATGCTGTGTCATGTAATATTTCATATTATTATAATATCTCATTCTCTTTATGTTAAGGACCCACAGAATGCAGTGAGCACCCGGGATGTAATAACTCAATGTTCTGTGAGGACACTTGTATGATGCTGGAGTCAAGGGCATGTTCTCCTAATCATAGCCTGGAAGCTAACTTGAGGGAGCTGTCAGAAGCGATCAGCCTGAAACGGCACGCTGTATCCACCCACTCTGAAAAACGTCGATGCATTAATACGATCATCCGTAAATGGATTTGTTTGATCCCATCTGAGGCAGAACAGAAACCCCCCGTCTTTATGTGGATGATGTTATCAGTTGTGACCGTGCCGCCGCTCTGCAGTCCGCCTCCGAGTCGAAGCAGAAGACGGGGAGGGCTGGAAGTTTGCATGTGAGATAAAACATCCAAATCAAAGCAAAGAGTAGAAAGGCGAGCTCACCGACTGTCCTCTGGCCCAGATAACTGCACCCACACCCACTTTGGGGTCCTCTGGAATGAAAATGACAGTGTTGCCTGTGAGGAGCTCGACAAAGGTTCAAAGCGATCGTGACCTGAAAGCCTGTCAGTCAGGAAAACGGGTCTGTCGCCTGAGAGGAAGTGCGCAGGTACTCATGCAGAGAAATCTGGAACTTTGGCTGAAAATGCCAAACGCGAGTACGCTGTTTGAGTTACATAAGCTAAATTACTGACATGTCATCCAGACAACTCCTCTCCACATTATTACTTATTACTTACTCCATCTCACTGCGTCCTCTCCTTTGTTGGAACACTGGATATCTAAAGCTTGTTTTGCATTCACTTACACCTTCACTCATTGTCAGCTCTTAGTCTTAGCCCCCCCCCCCCTTCAGAACTGTGAAGCATTCGCTGACAAACTGAAAAACCAATCCGACCTGTTCTATACGCCAGCAGCCTGGCTTGGATCATGCAGTGGCGAGCTTCTTCTTGGGACAGTTCCTCATGACGAGGATGTGGCGAGGTGTCGGCTGCTGATGGCCCAGGGGCTGAATGCTGTTCCCTGGATCACAGGAACAACAGTCAGCAACATCTAACGCACATATGGAACTTGCAAGAAACGTGCTGTGAGTGTTTCTAACCTGTAGAAGCCGTGGCGTTGCTGTGGCACCCCGGCAGCCACTGCGGCGAGAACCTCCACCAGCTCCCTCATGTTGTTTCTCAGGTTGGAGAAGTACGGCTCCACGCTGAAGTTCTCCAGACCCATTTGCTTCAAAATGGCCCGGTGCTGCTGCGACGTCTCGACCAGGAACTGTCTGGAGAAATCCTTCAGGTGTCGCTTTCGCTCTCTGGGAAGAAAGGATATCATCCATCGATATGCAACAGCTACTTCAAAAAGGTTTTGGCGCATTAAAAAAGCAAAAAAAGCGAGTTATTACAGCTGCAGTGTGCTGGATTCAGGACGATGAACCGACAGAGATGGAATATGGAATCCATAACTATGTTTTCATTAGTGTATAATCACCTATTACTACAAATTGCTGTTTTCATTAGCAGATCTATTCCATCAGAGAATAGATACTGCTTATCTACATAGGGAGTAATCTGACTCTATAGAATCCACTTGCATTTCTACAGAAGCCCAGAAGGGACAACATTCATTTTAGAGAAAAGATTTTTTTGCGGTTGCACACCACTCTAAGTTCTTCTACATGCTGAACAACATCACTTGGATGTGACTGGACTGCAGGTCTGTGGTCCTGATGTTGCTGCAGCGACACAGCTGGCAGGTGGGGCAGGGACAGTGTGGTACCTGTTGAAGAGCTCCTCTGTGGTCAGCCCTGGTTCATCGCCTGTCACTCTCTCCATGAAGTCACACTCTCTGGACGTCTCGTCAACAAACTGCGCCAGGCCCGGAGCGAGCGGCTGCAGCAGCACGCAGATGTGGGGGCGGCTGTTGGACTTCAGCGTCTCGATTGCCACGGCGTCAAGCGCTGCCTCCTCTGAGCTGCAGTCAGGTGGACTGTGGGAGTGGGCGTTTGCGTGGTTTGGAGAGGTGGACCTCAGCATGCTGACCTCAGGGTCTCCAGGCCAGAAGGAGATCTGACTGACTCCAGCTGGACAAGAGCAAACAGCATCGTCAGTGCTTGTTTCCAGTTGCTGCTGGCTTCTACCAGGGCAGGTGGAGCTAACAGTTAGCTAAGGTCAACCCCCCCCCCCTCAAATCCTCACCATTGATGATCATCTTGAGGCAGGTAGCACAGGGTCTCCGGGAGAAGTACAGCTCACAGTCGGCCAGGCAGACGCCGTGCTGGATGATGGCCGCCTGTCCCGCGTGGAGCTCAGGTCCTGAACGGTGGAGTCCCACCACCTTGCTGTCCCGCACCACCACCAGACCTATCCCACGGATCTGAAAGCAGGCAGAGTCAAAACTATAACACCGCTGAGAGCTGGGGGAGAGCCTTCTATAACTCACTGTGTATGGCTAAAAGTGGAGCAGGGGAAGTGCACCGGCAACTTTGCGTATTTCATCCCAGATGGTCTGTCTCTGTCTGCACCAACCTGACTTCGGTCATCGTCTTCAGGTTGCTTCTGTGGGAACAGCTCCATCCACAAACTCAACAAGGTAAACAGGTTTACCTTTGATAACCTGGGGCCGTGCCCTGGAGGAGAAATGAGTGAAACAAGAGTCATCTTGGCAATGTATTGTTTCCAAAGTGCCTGAGTACAAAGGTGTGATTTGATTATGATTTCTAATGTGTAAAGTATCTCGGACCCACTTAGCTTGTTTTGACTGGGACACATTCAGCAGAAGTCTAAGATTAATTTAAGGTATTATTTAAGGTGTTATTAAGTAGACAGTTGATGTTCTATTGCACATTTTCCTGAAAATGTGACTGATCCGCGTGCTGATGACTGACAGCTCCTAATATCACATCTCACAGTGATGTAGATGAGGACTTTCTGTAGGACTGCGTCTGAAACAAACCATGTCTCGATACTATATATATATTTTGAGATTCTCGTTATGATTATTGGAACAGTGCTGCTGAACATTTATAGAAACGCGATGCTATGGCAGATCGAGCTGGCAGACTGCTGCCTCAACGATCGGCTGTTTCATGACAACAAGGAGCCGGAACCTATGTAGCCAAACCATGAGAGCATAAACTCATTCTTCATCCGGCTCACCTTGCACTCTGCAGTCAGTCTGGGTGCTGCTGTCTCTCGTACCTCGACCCGGCCTGGACTGGCCCGGATCGGCTCGATTCCGTATGTCGCTTCCTTCCATTCAGTCCGCCAGCTGCTGAAATGAATATGTGGTCCCGACTTCCAATAACACAGGAGCAACTAACAAGATGGTAAGAGTTCAACCAGAATTAATACTAACCTGTTATACAGGATCAAGCCAGCCAGATTAAAAAACCGTTTCCGGTCTCTTATTTCAAAAATAAAAGCATAGCAGACGACCAGAATAAGAAAGTTTCACCAGAAACAAACTGAACCTGCGCTTACAGCAGACAATTCAACATTAATAAAAAGAAACGTGTCCGTGTTGTCTTCTTAAGACAATAAGAAATCAAGCTAGTTTGCCACAACTAGCGTTAAACTAGCTAGGTTAGCTTAGTTACTCCAGATAGCGATTAACCGATAGAATCACAGTCGCAACACAAACTTCGACATAAAACCCACAAAACAGCAAGACAGCTACTGTAGTGTGACACTACTTGAACTTATTCAATATTTAGCTTTTTTTTTTTTTTTTAAACCCACGTTTGTATTGTTTGTATCATGACGTTGTGTCGTCTCTTATTTCAAAGGAGCAACGGCTTAACGACGGCCTATCACGGCTAACGGTCTGTACCTTGACTAAGTTCCGGGTTATTTCCGCAATAACTTATGACGCAGCCAAGTGGGCGGGGCACGGAGGCGTATATTAGTTAAATACCCTTTCGTTTCACTATGCGACAACACAAAACGAATCCTATGCACCATAATTTAACCGCTGCTACAAAGAGAGAGCCACGTCATAATGAAACCCAAAGTACGAATTATTAAAATATCAAATAAGATGTGATTTTAACTACTTAACTACTTTAGTGAAAAACATGCACCATTACGAAACAAAGCAGAGTTAGGATTTATTTATTTCTTCACAGAAACAGGTCATCCTATTACTAAATATGAAAAACAAAGTAATGTAACATCATTGTTACGTAACAGAAAAACCCCCAATATAAATCCCACCATTTTAATGCTTATCTGCTTTAATTAAACAGTGCTGTAAGTTGAACCACGTGACCAGCAGATTCATAAACTTGCCCTATCTATTTAAAGCTTCACAAAGCACAATAAAAATATATATTCTCATCTTAAAGGATTAAGCAAAACAATGTTGGTTTTTCCAGTTTGCTTTTCATATAAAAGAAGGAGAAAGCTGTAAACCTTGTCATTCCGCTGAAGCATAAACCACAGAAACCTAACGTCAATGCACCCGGAACTGTTTTACCATAAAAAAGAAATGCTACTCAAGTTCGTAAAAGATCATTTCAAGCATGTGAGTGCATCAGGAAACAGAAACTGATGTCCCCCCAGTCTGCCAGCTGATAATCCTGTCTTGATGCACAACACCTGGTGGTGCAGCGAAGCGTCAAACCTGGGCAGTCACAGTTAGCTAACAGAGTACAAATGAAACATCTCACACACAACTACAGAGCGTCTTCAAAGTGGTTCTGTTGCTTTAGCTTGGAGTGTCTTCAGTGCAACTGATATAACGTGTGGAAAGTGTGATTAATGACGACGGAATCATTTCCGTCTTCAGGAATTTGCTGCGTGAGGCCGTTTGCTCACGAACAAATGAAACTAAACGATCACAAACGGATGGAAACAGTGACCTTGGATCAGTTTCTTTCAGGTCCTGATGTCATGAGGAACACTCGGTCCTCCTTGGAATGTAAAGCATCTGTGACACACCGCCTGCCTCAGATACATTTTACATTGTTCAAACTTGCAACGAAGGTGAATTGCTAGTAACAGGCCCTCAAATGTTTACTGCTGCTTTTGTAGAATTGATAGTGCAACGTTCCTTCCTGCTCTTCCCTCCCACTGCCTTTTAAATGGTTTGAGCCTTCGCCGAATATAAAGAAGAAGCAAATGTAGTTTCTTAAAGTGCCGTAGAGCGTAACAAGTCATTCAAACATCAAGAACATACCAAAAGAAAACGGATACTGAGTATAAAAAGTACAACTGATGTACACCCCACAATAGTTTTGAGCTTCCAACGTGTACAGAACACCAGCTGCAATTAAAACGACCTACAGCAGGATTCTGGATCAGCTGCGCATGTTGATGCCTTTGCTTCTCTGAATCCTAACTCTAACATCCAAGAGCTACTTTTGCCTGAGCGCGACGACTGCAAATCCAGAATGATACAAAACCAAAGTAGATGAGACTCAAAGATGTGTTTCAGT
Source organism: Datnioides undecimradiatus (assembly GCA_008933995.1). NCBI lineage: Eukaryota > Metazoa > Chordata > Actinopteri > Lobotiformes > Datnioididae > Datnioides > Datnioides undecimradiatus. The sequence goes on from WARS01000034.1 coordinate 5,154,076, forward strand.
ACAGTGATGCTAGTGTCCTGGCCAGTGTGTGTTCGGTATCTGTCCTCTTTTATAAAACGCCTCTGTCGGTTCCCCGACAAAGACGCAGACTGTTCTTTTGCACCAGTTTCATCCTCCCTCCAGGTTCTTGGTCACATGGGACTCTTTTCCAGAAGTAAAGGAGGTCGTGTGAGCGCCGGCTGAGAAAGCAAACAGTATTTCAAGTAAAGGTACAGAACGCAACGCAGTGTAACAGGAAATAAAGGCGCCGTGACTTTGTCGAGTGACTCCACAGGAATTGGCCAAAGTGCTGATTTCAAATCCACGGACGATGCCGCTTAAATGTCAGATCGGCATGTGAACCGTGCTACTCGTGTGCCATCAAGCGCCTCGGTAAACATTTTTTTAAATTTAAAAAAAAAAAAAAAGGGGTGATCAATTTCTTTTAGGAATTCAACGTGACATAACCCGCTGCTACACTCGTGACACCACCACATCCACCTGGTGCGAATATTGTTTGTACGGCTCAGTTCTTGAAGGCTCCGCAGCGGCTAGCTTTGCTGATGAACTCCTTGAGCATCGCGCCGTCCACGTGCCAGAAGGCCCCCGTCTGAGTCACCTGAGTCAGGTGGTTCACGCAAAACCTGAAACAAAACACTTCCAGGTCCTGGAAAAAGACAGATAATATGAGATGGGATTGCGCCGCGCGGAATACAATGGGATGTAACTATAACAGGGTGGATCCGAACAATAGAAAAGACGGATCCCGCTGCAGCAGCAATACAGACAACGGCAGCACAGTGCGGGAGCTGCTTCTAGAACAGTGTTAATATTGCTCATGTAGTGCGCTGGGTGAACACTGGGTGGCACTTTATCTATGTTAGTACTGGCTTCAGCTTGCACTTAGCACCATCAGCATGCACCAGCCCATTTATGCAGCCCCTAGGAAGAATCTCCTCTTTGTAAACATTACACACTGAACCTGGTGTAACACTGACGTGGCGTCCTGCGCGTCCAATGCGTACCGTACCTCTGCGTCGTATCGTATGGCGGCAGACAGCAGCGTGAAGGCGTTTTCCACGGTGATCCCTCTCTTGATGATCTGCTGACACAGACGTTTCAGGCGGTTTTCGCAGTACGAGGTGGCCAGGTCCAGCAGGCCTGCGGCCGACACACGACAGGTGCAAAATAAAAGACCGTGCCAAGAGAGCAGCAGAGAGAGAGAGAGAGAGAGAGAGAGAGAGAGAGAGAGAGAGAGAGAGAGAGAGAGAGAGAGAGAGAGAGAGAGAGAGAGAGGAGAGAGAGAGAGAACTGTGTGCGTATAATCCCATGGCGTCCTCGGGCGGGAGGTCAACGGTGTCCGTGTAGAGAAACTGCAGGAAGGATCTGTAGACGGGGTAAGAGAACTGGCCGATCTCGATCACGTCCTGCTGATCCTCCGTCCACTGGGAGCGAAACATGGACCGGAAGTGCTCACACCTGCACGGATAACGGCGAGACCACTGGGCAACGTCACAGGCACAGCAGAAACAGACAACTTCAACCCACCGCGCGACCCACCTGATCTTCAGCACGCCTGTGAACGCGGGAATGCATTTACGTCAACGCGAATTTGAGGTCCGCCGCTTGGACTGTCAAACTTTTTCCTCAGGGCCTCGCCACGTCAGGAAGTCGCCGGCTCTGGTGTGCAGCGGAATACAATCATCAATTCTGCCGCCTTCCTGATCGGGCTGTGTCTTAAAAACTAAAAAACATTCTTACTCACAGGAGGACGAACAGCCCCTCTCTTCACCCACAGACATGAGCCTCCACATGACGAGGGCGGGCGGGCAGGCTAAGACGCTGCTGTAAGCAGGAAGTGTGTGAGGTGTGGCATGACTATGGATCGACTTCGCACTGACCCCACATTATGTGTACACCTGCAGGACTAACAGGGGGACAGGATGGGATAAGACTACAGCAGCGTTTACCTGTGAACATCCTTAACACCAAGGCACACCCACACATGAACCAAAAACACACATGTGTACCTGGCCGCTTCCTGGGTCTTGGGCTGGAGGTGTTGAATGACACGCCGCCACCTCCACAATCCTGGTGAATCAGACACGAAGTTCATATTTCAAAACGCAGCGTGAGCCACAGAGACAAAAAAAGACTTTTTCATGGAGGGAGCGACCCTCATGTTAAGTTGTTTTGCCGCTGATTGTTCTAGACGTTCCTCCTGGCTTAAAAGGACCCTGCAGAGATGTAAAATGTGCTTTCCTTTCCTGTTGCCTGATCCGTTCTGTTTGTTATCCTTCTAGCCGTGGTCACGCCATGACGGCATGCCTTTCTCCCTGAAAGCTCTCACGAGAAAGTTATATATTAGAAACACGAAGTTAGACGCTGAGAGTGACGAGTTTGTTGGGTTTCATTTAAAAACAAAACAACAATTGCAACAACTCAACTGGCAAACACGTGTGAAAACAGGGTCCAGGTTGGAAACTACTGAGGTGTCCCTTTAAGACCGGGAGCGGATATTGAGGAAATGAGGACAGGAAACAGGAAGTTGAAGTCTTAACAGGATGGGAAAGAACCTGCGTGTCTATTAATCAAATACAAATGCATACTGCTGCTGAACACCACCACTACCCACCTCCACCTAACCTCTCTCTTTGTCGGCCATGATTTGTACAGGGCTGAGGTGGCGTTTCTGTTGCCTGTTCCCCAGCTGCCCGTAGGTGCTTGCTCTAGGCGCATAAGCAGCCCTTTTCGTCCAGAGTGCCAGGCAGGCCAGAACCCCATTAATGCATCTGGAAAGCAGGGAACGTTTTGAGTCATGGTGAGTCACGCTGCTGGCGGTGGCTATTGTTTTCTATCAACCCTATGAGCATCGGGCCAGGACGCCGCCTACCTGCTGAATGCACAGCCCCCTGAGTGCAGCGGCGGCACGGGCGGCCAGTTGGTTTCTATTGTTACCATACTCCAGCTGTCTCGTTATCAAGTAGTAGCGCCCCAGCCATAAACCTGAAGAACATATAAACATAAACAACCCTCTGTACTGCACGCAGATCAGACCACATTGGATAATTGAGCCGCCATCGCCACCTCCGTTGTCGATCACGGCCATGGAGGAGGTCTGTCCGCACGCGGATGTCGATGTGCCGCCTTCTCTGCAGGCAGCCCAGACTTCTGGGGTAAGGTTGGCTGGGAGCCCGGTTACCCGGCTATTGTTATTATAGCCCCAAGGCGTAACACCTGGGGGGCAGCAACTTTTATGTCATGCTAACATGCGCCTCTATTCAGGAAACAGTTAAAGCGACCTGGAATCCTGAACTTTAATCTGGCAAACTCTTAGAATCACTTATCTCATCTCTGTACACTGTCCAACAACCCTCAAAGAAATGTTTTAAAATGAATAGCATTTCTAAGCAGATCTATATATCAGTTTTAGAGCTTATCATAAAGCTACAGCCAGAAGGTGTTTGCTTATCAGAACAGGCAGATACAGGCACACGCACTAATGTCATCAGACTGGGGTCATCTGAAAATATGCATACACACAATGCAGTAAGTTGACACAGCACTGTGCGGTTAGTCACATTTAACGTGGTTACACCCTCTCCTGCTTACCAACACACGCACGCACACACACACGCACACACACAGAGCCTAATTAGCTTTAATGCCTTGGGGTTAAAAATAAGCTGCTTAGTTTGACAGTGGAGGAGCAGGAGGTATACGCTAAGGTTTTCGTTAATTTTATCGTGAGTTTACATACGAAATACTTAACACCAAATGTTTGGTATTAATGTGCATAATAATGTCATCGGTCAGAATGTAAGAGCTACCTCGTCATGAGTGAGCGCCATGGAGTGATGCGAGCCGCACGCCACCTCCCTCACTTTCTTGTTCTGCAGGTTGGCGGTGACCAGCAAGGGGGACAGTCCCTGGTTGGAGTTCCCATTCCCGATCTGGTTAGGCCGCTGTGGCCCCCACGCAAACAGCGCCGTCTGCCTGGGCAGAGAGTGTGTCACACAAAGATAAATACAGTGGACCGATCAGATGAGTCAGTTGGGAACCCGACCACCATGACCGACATGAATATACAAACTAAACAGTTTACATAGCTGGCATAAGTAATAACCAACCATCAGTAGCCAACAGGACGGGGTCCGGGCTGTCGAGGCTCAGGCTGACCACCTTCTTCCCCGCAGGAAGTCAGTTTTTGGTACACGTGGTGCTCAGGCTGTCTCCAGCCCAGGCAGCTGCTGCTGTTCAACCCTAACACAAACACCTGGGAAATACGAAAACAGCTAGGGACAACAGGTTTACGCCCGATAGCCATTAGCTGAACAACTAATGAAACTGTCAAGAACAGAGAGACCGTGATGCACACTGAAAACAAATATGCATGAACGACAGTGTAGGAGACCAACAGACAGGGTGTTCATATATTGTGTCTCACACACACCTCAATTGCTGGCGCTGTGTGTGATGTAGGATGGGTTTTCATTCTCCGCTGAGGTCCCAAAGACAGGCCTGTCGCACTGTGGCGTAGCTCTCAGCGTGCTCAGCAGAGAGAACAGGGGCCACTTGCTGACGCCCACCATGGCGCGCCTGAACACTCAGCCTCCCACGGCTGGGAGGAGGAGCAGTCAGGGCTGTAGGGGGAGAGGGGGGAGGGGATGGGAGGGGGAGGGCGAGGAGAAGGGAGGGCGTGCGGAGGAGGAGGAGGCGAGCTGCAGGAGGTGGGGAGCAAGGAGCAGAATCATCCCCTGCTGACACTGACAAAGAGAAGATGAGAGATGGCTAGGAGCACATGGCACAAGGCACAAAACAGACTGGGCTGCACAAACGCACACAGCTGCCCTCAGACTCACACGCACCAAAATAAGTTTGTGGTTCAGAAGCAGAAGTCGAAGAAACCAACTTTCTCCAGCTTTAGAGAAACTGAGATTTCGGTTTCAATTTGCAACACAGGAAAGAGGCATGGCATGCAGTCAAAGCGTATAAGATACAAAAGCACACAGCGAGCTTTCACATAGCTGACTGATATTGATATGGACCAAACTCTATACAAAATCGGTCAATTTTACTTATTCCTTCTCATAGAGGAATGTTAAATACATCATTCAGCAGCTATGACTCATGACTTTGTTGAACCAAATCTGCTTAACCATCAGTATACATGCCAACATCGCTCGGCGTTTGAGGTAATGCAGGGTCATTCTGAGCAATCTTGTAGGCACCTAGGGGATTGTCATGGCGCCTACCATTCTGAACGTTGGCCGAACGTTATATTCACAGGTTTGTACGAATAGACGGGACAAGATCGTAAAAATTAAACCAAACTGAATACAGCACACATGTCATTCAGCCATTAAGAAAAAACCACATTGAGTCATGCATATGCTTTGTTATGTCCCAGCCGACAGAGCAGGGAACTCTTAAATTGCTCAATTATTGAATGGAGTTCGGCGTGGCGCCCTCCGTCGCGACTAGCCAAAACACGCAGCAGAGGTGGGGTCGGCATAAAACACAGCAGCTCCCACAGAGGCTAGGTGTAAAATCCCTTTACATTCAGGCCATCTGGGAGAGTATCACAGCGAGCTAACAGCCAGCGAAGCGGATGGTAAACCACAGAAGCTAGTAGCTTAGTTAGTTAAGCGCTTTTTCCTGTGCTCTTCCTACCTAAAGCATCGCTCCATGACAACTGAGAAAAGACACACACACACACAGACAGGCGGCTACATTTAATTCCAATACTACTAAAAACACCCACGTCTACAATATGTACATTAAGAATATTAAGTTACCCGACTGAAATCGTTATCCCGGCGCTGTCAACACTGGAGCTGCCTGACAAACTGCGTCGAGTTACGGCTGTAGCCAATCTTCTTCTTCGTCTTCTATTTTCAGGCAGTCATCAGTCAATCTATGATGCGCGTTTCACTGCCCCTGCCGGTCAGCACACGGAACAGCCGCTCTAAACATACAGGCTGTAAGCCGAGGGTCTAAACCTAAAAAAAAGGTATTTTCCTCTTATGATTTTTATTAACCATGTCAAATAGTTTTGGGAGATGACTCAGCCACATTGTTATTGTGATTATGAACCAAATCACAAACAACAACACATGCGTGAGGTGCATCTTCCTCATGGCTGTAATTATTTCATAGAGCCCATCAGCATAGAGTTTCTCATTTTTCAACACATGACAATCTGTCTGCTGAATTTCATCGCACTGGTTTTAAAATGCCTTTAATGCCACAGGTGTTCTGATTCAAATATCGCATAACTGGTGTAACTGTGTTTAGGATCCTGTCACATACCTGGATTATGGATCAGCATGGATCATCCACACATCTTCTCCTCCAGACAGTGTCCTAAGAACATAACGATGATGTTAAAGATGGTTTGTCAGTGAAATTCCTTAACTTCCTTCCTTCCTAACCCTGTTCTCTCATTTTGTTCCTTCACTTGACTAATAGTCAACTAATATCAATAATAACATTAACAACTATTATACTTTGTTGATTTTGCAATAAACCCACATAAATCTCTTCTGCAGGGGCAACAACCTCTACTTATGCATGTAGTTCTCCTTCATAACCAGCAGGTGGAGCCCCTGCTACATAGATCTAGGCCTTATTAGCTTGGCCTGCTGCATCATTTGGGTAAACAGGGTTTTAACATGGGATCAGTTCATCTGTCACCATTCACTATAAGAATGTTATAAAGGTTTGCAAACATTGAACAGGGAGAAGGGTAATCTCTAATCTCTGGTCATGATTAGCAGCTCCTGTGGTCTGTAGGATGAGGTAAACATGCTGAGTCAAAGCTTTCTGCAGCCACAATAGAAGATTTCAGTGATTCTAGACAAATGAGATCATCAGAACAAGTTTTCAGTGTCTGTCTTGGTTTGATGTGTTCAAAAGACTGATTTTAATTTGTTTTTTCTCTTTTTTGTAAATTGTGTTTCATATCACAGGGGATCCGCTTAAATGTAAAAGCTTGCACATCGGGATAATCATTTCCAATCCAGGTTTCCGCTTTTGTAAACCTCATTGTGTGGCTTAGAGCGAGTCGTATGATATTCCTGGATGCAAGCCACGCAGTTTTCTTCAGAGCTGCAGCCAACTGATCGTACGCATCAGCAGGTTTAGTGCTAACCCACTTCATCACCCCGCATCCATCGTTACTGTTGCTTGCAGGCACCTAGTTGCAATGTGTCAACAGTCGCTTAGTAGATAAAAAAGCACTAGGGAGTTCTGAAAGTTCCCACAATCTAGTACAAGAAGAAATGAGGATGCTTGTCCACATCACATAATATATTTCTACAGATCTTTCCAGGAATCTTTCGAGGACTATTATAAGAACATTGGCAGGAGTGTAACTATATTTTTTTCCAAAGATGACTTGCTGCTGTTCCAAAGCCTCATCTGCCAGCCTAAAATTCACATTTCGAAAACTACAAAATGTTAGATTTCAGTCGCTGCAACGTTTTATACTGTCTCTGTTTCAATGGAAATAAATCAGACTTCACATACAACAAATCTACACCCTGTCAGTATATTCTTAATGTATTTGCCATGATGGGGGAGAAGTGACTAAATAAATAAAACTTACATTGGAAAAATAGAAAACTGTGTCTCAGGCAGTGTCTCAGGGGCCTTGAACGATCTACAACCTCCCATCTCTGTTAGGTGCTTAAACTAAAAACCTGCTTCCCCTGCTTCATTAGCTTGTTATGAATTCCCACTGACTCACTCCCAGACTTCAGTCTTGCTCGCTCCTTCCCCCTGCACCCTTCCTCCCATCTTCCTTCTCTGCGCCTCCCTGCTGTTTCCCCCTCCCCTTTCTTTCCTCTTTTTTATTCCAGCTTACACTATCTGGCATGTGTGTATTTGTAAAATGACGCAGAAGGCTGCACACACACACACACATACATTAGCTATGCCTGAAACTGGCTTCAGAGCTGTAGCAGCTCCTGCGCCAAGACGCAGATGATATTCTGCCCCTTGATGACAGTAATTCCATGCTGCAGCCTTGCTTCCATCAAAACAATACAAGCCGGAACAGTGTGTGTGTGTGTGTGTGTGTGTGGGGGACCTGCCAGGCATCTGTCATCCAGCAGTAATGACTAAGTGTGTGTGTGTGTATGTGTGTTCTGTACATGTGGGTCCTATGTTGTGACCAAATGTCACAATAACACAAGACTAGATGAGCAGGAGGTATGCCTAGAGGACTGTCATCCTGGATCTGTTTACATCACTGACCACCACAGTTGGTGGTTTAGGTATCAAACTAGTTGTATGTGTCCAATTTCCCATAAACCGCTGCTGGAAAGAGGCTGTAACAGCTTATCAAGCGCCCTCTCTTCATCCCGCTATCTTTTTGGAGGAGGATAACGTTGGAGGTTCCGTTAATCTTTCACTCTTCCTATCATCTGCAGCCATCAGAACGCACCTGACCTCTTCCGTTAGGATTCCGCTCAGATTTGCTGTTTGGCCTGGAGCAGTAGCGGACGGCGCGGCGTATGCAAGATCCAACCTTAAAAAACGCATGCTATATGAGTGATGAGGAAAACAACCAATCAAAACTGCTGTTACAAACAAAAGCAACAACAGATTTGATTGGTCTGAGGTTGCCGATCTGTTATGAGACTTTGAAGGCAATTCAAAAAATGGGGGCAAATCTAATATTTTTTATGCTTTTGTTCTTTTTAATCGATGTTCTTCTTTTAATGCAAACGTTAGACGTAGCTCCAGAGGGAACCTGCTGATACTTCAACTGTTAAAATTACATCACAATTACACCTTTTCCACACTTATTAACAATATAAACACTACAGAGCCACAGTGAGAGTTAGGAAATATCGCCGGATGCCACGCACAAACTTTCCTGATGGCTTTTATAAATCACTCAATAAGAAGGGCCCATGTTGGCTGACTCTCATGGATTTAAGAACAAATACACACAGATTTTCAAAAAACATAAATTCCTGCTTTTCATCGCTAGGTTTCTCTCTTCCCTGCGTTTCGGTGCGCACCTTCATTTGTGCGTCAGCCCAGAGGAGGCACTTCATTACGCTGCAGACATCAAAGGCACTTTACATAAAAAGCATTTCCTTTTCCTCTGTGAGCCGCATGCTTTTGGTTTATGAATCTAACGACCACAGGCAAATGAGCCGCAGACCTGTCTGGAGAACGGACGGGGTGGTTTTTTAAAAAGCTTTCGGGGATGCCAAATCGCTCCGGGGTGGCCTTGATGTTGATTTTTCCGCTTCTTTCAAACGTCTCACCGACATTCAGTATTAGCGACTCTGATGATTTCTATCTGCAAAGTAATGAAGTTAGTTTATTGCGCTTCGTCACGGCTTTGTTTATTTGATTGCTCTGAAATGGCACCGGCCCGTTAACGTCCAGGGGACCTTCATGCGCGCGTCAGCGGGATAATTAAAACCGTCCGCTGATAAGCCTGCGCTGTGCCTCGGTGCTGTGAGCTTGTGGCTTCAGCACCACGGACAGCGCCAGCTCTCCTGAAACTACTGCAGCAGCGTCACAGTCCAGCCTCTACTCACATCTGTGCCTCCTGCAGTAGACTTTAAATGCACCAGGCAGCACTTAATTAAACTAATCATTTAATAATTTATTGCGGAAAATGCGAAAGGAGTTTAAACGGTAAGGTTTTGATCACACCCGCGCTGCAGGAGCATGTGCAATCCGAACTCATCAGAAGACCCCGGTGTTGCAAAGGAGTCGTGCAACAGGTGTGAACATCCGCGGATAGAAGAGGCTGCTTTAACCTACCAGATTTCCGCACGGAGTTTGGACTGACGCCTGTCTGCTACAGAGAGGCGCGCGCCCGAAAACCAGCAAGAGACGCCGGGGTGCAAGGATCTCGTGCCCAGATTAGTGACTGCATCCCGCGGCCGCCCTCTCCCCAAAATGCTGCCGGTTACGGTTCATATCCAGGCAGTCCAGATACTGGCGGTGTGGGAACCACGTGTCTACATAACTGCAAGCAGCTCCTGTGAGTCGAGCACCGCTGCGCGGGCGAACAGGAAGCACCGTATCCCTTCAGAATAAACGTAGACTAAGAAAAGGCGCACGATGCATTACTCTAAGGTGAATTAGAATGAGTTTCTGCAGGTGCAGACAAGAAAGTCATACCTGTGCATACTTTCCTGAAGAGTGTAATATTTCCATGTCAATCAACTGTCGATGCCTGTAACTGTACCGTACTGAAGCTGTACTTTGAGCCATATTCCTCTGATTTGATGACTGAAAGATGCGGTTTTGTACTGAAGGTTTGAGTTAATAGGCATGAAAATCATTCTGCTATACTGCCTATTTATGAAAATACAACAAATCAAATGTTATGAGATAAAACAACCGTAATATAATATAACATAACATAACATAATATAATATAATTTAACTCTCTATATCAAAACTGTGAAGTTATTATAAATCATAAATAATTAAAATGGTGACTGTTCTTTTATTTTGAAGGAGACAACCGAAAATGTGATTTGTTTAATCGCCCCACTTTGTCGCCAGTTTGGGCATAGATAGTCAGGGTGCACCTCCAGCCCCCACCGGCCGTCGGTCGTCCCGCGCCGCTGAAGAAGAAGCTGAAGCACCAGAGGAGCGCGAGGGGACCGCGAGCTGGACCTGGTCTTCTTCTTCTTTCTCCGTCTAGTTCTGGAGTAGCAGAGGCACCAGGGCCACAGTCCAGCAGCTTTCATCAGCAAGGTGAGGAAGAGGAAGAGGAGGAGGAGCGGAGGAAGAGGAGACAGACAGCGGCAGCGGCGGCAGGTCTGGCGCATTAAGCTTATGGATTATTGAGAAGGGAGGCCGAAACGCGGATCAAATATTCATAAGGACTTTTAAAGAGAAAAACACAGAGTGATATGCTGAGATTCCCTGCGGACTACCTGCCCGGTCCAGCGCTGCGTGCGCTCTGACTGACCGGAGACTAGACAAGCAGCGCTGCTGCTGGAAAACGATTCTGCATCTGACGTGCGTGTGAGTGTGGCCCGGAGTGAGTGTGTGTGTTTGAAAGGAGCCCCCTGTTGCAGTATTTCTGCTCTGCTGTACGGGCACAGGGGATGCTACCGACTTCTGACGCAGACACCCGGTATCCGCACCTCCCTCCTCCTCCCGGACGGACGGACGACCCCCGCCATCCCCACTTCATTATGTAATGTTTTTGTGCAGAAGCTGACAGCTGCCGCAAATTGCCGACTTCACGCTAGCGCCGCTGCTGCCTGTCCGCTGCTGCCCTTCCCGAGCGCGGCAGACGACGCCATTTTGAGAGGAGCGCTCGGGGTTTTTTCACGCCGCGTCGGGCGGCAGCAGCAGCGACCGATCTCTCCGCCGTTGAGACCACCGGCCGCTGGGGGCAGCCGGAGGCGGAGACCGCGGAGAAAAGCGTAGCAGCGGTTGCTCTTTTCCTGTCGCACGGGGACGACGTCGACGCGGAATACGTGCGGCGTTGCTGGTCTCTGGGCGCTGAGGAAACTGGGCGAGAAACCGGGCGACGAGCCGGCTTTCTGCTCTATTCTTGTCTATGGTGCAGATTGGGGGGGCGAAGCACCGCCGAACTGAGCCCAACAGCTGGCCGGCTCTGCTGGCATGCAAACAGGGGGGCGGATCAGCCCCCATGCGGTGGGTGAATTTTAGGCTGCCGCATCCGGAGCGCCTCTCGTCCCCCACCTCCTCTTCCTCCTCCTCCCCCGTCTCGGCCAAATCCATGCGGTTTATTTGGAACAACATTTTCAGCAAAGGATCGCATATGCTGCAGTGTCTTTATGGCAGGAGCCTCAAGAAAAACAAGAACCCAACTGGTGAGTTTGTTGTTACATTGTGTGTGTGTGTGTTTCGTCCTGTGTGTACGTGCGGGTGCCATAGAGAAAGATTCCACAGTGTGTTTGTGCGTGCGCGCAGGAGTGTGCGCGCGCGTGTTCGCCCTGAGACTGCACTGTTCAGCTGTTTGCTGGTGTTTCTGCAATCGCAGTTGTGCAGCAAGTGAGTGCACTACAGGGAAGGGGGCGAGGAGGAGGGGGGAGGCGGGGGTGATGGGGGGCAGGAGGAGGGAAGGGGGGGATAACTTATTAGCACAGAAACTGACTACAGTGGCGGTGCGTGCGAAAAAAAAAAGAGTGCGTGCGTGCCGTGCGTGGCAGAGATGCTGCAGAAAATCAAGTCTAATGCAGCATACAGACCCGTTCAGGCTCCAGTAACCTGCATGATTAAACAGCACATGGCCTTATTTAGACTTCCACCGTGGATATTCAGTGCATGCTGTGGAGCAGTGGGAGAGTGGGAGAGCGTCTTCCTTACGGCTGCAGACGTTTCAGTCAGACTGTGGCAACACAAACACCTCTCCTATGAGGTCGAAGGCTGAATGTGGTGCCGTGCTCAGGTGACTTGAAGGAGTCGTACAGCTTTTGCTTATTGCAACTTTTTCCTTCCAGGTTGAGGTGGTGCACTCGTGGGTAAACTTGAGAGATCAGAGCTGGGACACCCGTCTGTCACATGTCACAGGCTGTGTTCGTCACCGGGGTGCAGGGATGATATAATTAAGAGTGAAATTCAGCTCAAATCCACCAGCAGGTCTCTTTAAATCCCCTGACGCCCTCCGCGGGGTTCAGGGCACAGTCAGATCTGCCCAAAGCTTTGCCCAAACCGAATAGTTTGCTTTGCTGTCCACCTGATTTGCCCTGCGCTCTGGGTGAGGGCAGGACGGAGATTGACATTGGCATTGCAACAGGAAGTGGACGTTGTTGACATTATTGGTGTATTGACATTGTGCCACATAGTCAGCCACTGCACCCTCAGCACAGCGTTTTAGAGGGCAACAGCAGGTCCCACGAGGCAACTTTTAAAACTCAGATAGCAGTCAGATATGATGCCTTTACAAGCTAATCCCTTTTGTTATTCATACTATTCACATTTTTACATTTTATAGACTCAATGATTAATCAGCCGAACGACAAACTGATTGACACACTGGTCAGTATTGATAGTAACTGGTTGTAGTCCTAATTTCAAGTCTGTTCTACAGTAATCAAGTCCTCAAGGTGATCTCAGCCAAAGCAATCCGCGCTAATTTATCTTAAACATAGCAGACACATTGAATATGTAGTTATGAATATGCAAATCAGATTAGACCATCACTTCAGTACATTCAGCTTCTGCAGGCTGGTCAGTGGCCTGCAGCTGGTGGTCGTTATGTAACAGTCCCCTGCTATACCACGCGTAGCAAGCAGAATCAAAGCGAACCATTTATAAGAAAGTTGGGATTCATGGTAACATTTACATAATTATTATTATTTTTTTAGAATGAGCTGCCGGTGGTTTCTTAAGCAACATTTTGAAAGCTGAGCCGCCACCGCCTCGCCGTTTGGAGGCAAAGCGTAGGAGGCCTGGGCGGTGCTGAGCTGGGACCAGCCAGCGGAAAAAAACACCACGTCTGACAGAGCTGAGACACCTGCCAATCAAGCCAACGCACCCAAAACAGAACCGTGTCCAAACCCTAAATACAGACAAAGTGAAACCAAGTCTGAGCGAGCATCTAGCGGCGTTTAGAGGAAAGAGAGAGGAGAAGAAGAAGAAGAAGTGGAGAGCTCTGTCCTTCTACCACTGATGCATCAACAAGCCTATTTAAACTGCACTCAGATTTACCATAATGCAACTTTTTCATGTTGGGGGCAGTTTCCCATAAGTCTTTGCTGCTTCTGCTATACTTTTACATTGCTATGCGGCAGATGAGCTATTTGAGTGACCAGACACAAGCGAAAGCATCCCGCAGTGGAAGGGAAAGTGGGTTTCCCGGTGGCGGTGTGACGCGGCCACAGACATTAATGCTGTGTGTTCTCTCTGTCCCAGAATGCTGACGAGGCTTTTATTTCCCCTAGTTGTTTGAGTGATTACGAAGCGGGTTTGGAGCTGATGAAACCAAATCCCAAGGCGTACTGCGGCACGCTCGCCACCTCAGTCGCGTCCGTGCAACTCTGTGTTTGTGCGACGATCCAAACCTATGAGATAAGCCAGGTGTGATGGACAGGTAGTCTGTGGGAAAACTCGACGGCGCCCCGGGGGATAAGCCACCAATCTTGCAGATTTAAGGCAAAAACGAACAAAACAAAATCAATAGTGACGTGTTGGCACGGGTGAAGGGACTTCACTTGTACTGAGCGCAGCGTCGCCGTGGCGTCCTTCTGAGGCTTGTTTGAGCTCTCAGCCGCGTGTCACGTTCTTCATCGGTGCTTGGACTTGGCTCGGCTGTCATCCCGCGACCTTAAACGCCGGCCCCTTGGCGTGACAACTGAGCCAAATCCTTCTGCTGATGAAGACCATGAGCTGTGTTTCTTAATGCTACTTTGTAAAATGAAATAATTAATCAGATTCAACTCTTTGAATATTTGCTCCTCCACTTGCTTTTCTCTTGAAATGACTTCCAACTTGATTAGCTTTAGGTTTTTGACTGTTTGTGTGACATACTGCGTTAATTCCAGACGCCCCACTGGAAGCGCTAGACTTGTGTGATGCAAACAATCTTCCACTTGTCCACGAGGCGATACGTCATGATGTCACAGTGGAAGTGATTGGCTGAGCGCGCTGCCCTTCGCTTCTAGTGCGGTGCCAGCCGCAGCGATGTTGTGCAAACAGCTCGACGCGAGTGATTGCAAACGGGGGCTCGGCAAGCGGTGTCTGCATGTGTTGATTCGTCGTGCAAGGTGATTAGCTAATGAAAGACTGTGTCACTTACCCACCCAAACACCCACACACAGTGGGTGTGCAGAGGAGAACAGCACACACTGTACACTGTCTTTGAGAGGCACAAGTGGCCACCAGCGCCCTGCAGCCGGGCGCATGGATTTACTGCAGCCGGCACAATTTAGCTGTCACTTTCAGTTTTAATTAACGGAAAATTACGAACTCTCTCCCTCGGCGTTTAAGTGTGTGTGTTTATGCATAACACACACAGCAGTTAGGGGTGAAATATGGACTTACTGTTGATGGGAAGCAGGAGGGGGAGGAGGAGGAGTTTTGCTGACTCGGCAACTGTTGGTGCTTTTCCTCAGAATTTAGTGAAAGTCCACTGGGAAGAGACAAATACAGCTTTGTTTAGCGTGTGCGTGTGCGTGTGTGTGTGCATGCATATCAGTGTCCAGTGGTGGTTCAATAAGATAAAAGTTTAGTTTTGTTAGATCTGTTGGTGTTGTCAGTGGATTAAAATTGATTTAGAGAGGTCCAGAGTAAATGTGATGTAAATCTGGTCAGTATTACCCAGAATTCCAAGCCATGATGAACCATAGTTGAACTGAAGCGACAGTCCAGGCGGTAGATCTCGAGGAAAGACCAGATCCATCCATTTCTGTGACCCCCTTCTCCCTTCTGGGGTCGTGGGGATGCTGGAGCCTATCCCAGTGCTCTTCGGGCGGGAGGCGGGGAACACCCAGGACAGGTCGCCAGTCTGTCGCTCGGCTAGGAGAGATCAGCGGTGACCAACATTATCAGAAAGTTAATGCAATCTGTGTCAGCAGTTGTTTCAATTTCAGTTCGATTCAGATTGAAAATTCAGGTTTTGTCGTGTTTTTATGAGCTATAATTGCCAATATTACCGTCCTGGTCGATTTAAGGACTCCTGCCAGACCACCAGAGGTAATATACAGGTGAATATGATGCAACAGCCCCAAGGGTTCCTTTAGAAATAATGCATGATCAACCCCGGAGGCCTGCAAATCCACACTGAGTGGCTAATCTGTCAGAGATGCAACACAACAGAAGGGAAACCTGTGTAAATGTTAGAGTGCAGCCGCACAAGTCGGGGGGCTGAGAGGCTTCATCACGGCGTGCTGCACTAAAAATACAAAACCAAGTCTGGGGGCTCCCCTGCCAAACCGCGCCAGGAGCACCTGTCACGCCGCGAGCGCTCCTCCGTACAAACGTAGACGTTTTAACACGCGTCCGAAAGCCTCAGCGTGAATCAGCAGAAAGTGTTCGGTTTGGATTAGCGGCAGCAAATTAGACCCTGCCACGGCTGTGGGAGAGCGATCGGTAAACAGAGAGGCTTTTATCAATGAGATGAAGTGAGGAGCGCTAACAGCGGAGCGCATGGATGCATCATCTGTGGTGTGTGAAGGCAAGGTGGACGGCAAATTATCTAAAAATGAGGTTTTAATTAAATAAAAAGACCCTAACACAGACTTTGCTGTACATTCCTGTCCAGTGATTAGACCAGGTCCCACTGCTGTGGAGCACTTTGTGCTTCAAACAGCTGTAAGCGTGTGAATGGAGCTCGGCCGCTGTAAACGGACCTCCCCTCCATGTTTCCTCCACATGAACCAGCATCGGTATCATTCATTGTTAAAAGGAATAAGGCTCAAAGTTACTCAATGTCTTGTGTCCCATGCGGCGTGACCCAGATAGAGACGTTCACCCTTTATAGCACACGTAGGCGTGCACTCCCACCACGTGCACACGCACACACACACACACAGGCGGGCTCACCTTCTTTGGAGAGTTGCCATTAAGGCATCGCACTTTATATTTTATTCAAACAGTGGAGTATAGGGGGGGGGGGGTTCATGCCAACTCCGATCTGTCTCTATAACTAAAAGGCCCGCCCACACACACACACACACACACACACACACACACACACACTGCACAGTTACATTATTTAAATGTATCGTATTTAAATTTAATTTTAATCCAACATCTCAAGCCTTCAAAATATGTATCGTTGGATCAAGAATCATATCTTCCTAAAGCTTGCATCAAGAATATTTGTGTGTGTGTGTGTGTGTGTGTGAGTGTGCGTCTGTCTGTTTCTCAGTTGCGTGCCGTTACATTGTCCAAAAGGTGATGAGTTGACAAAACAGTGACAGACATCATAGTGATGTCTGTCCTCTAAGGTCACATGGAGAGTTTTGGTGCAGTCCTCTAATATGCTCCCTTTCTCTGTGTGTGTGTGTGTGTGTGTGTGTGTGTGTGTGTGTGTGTGTGTGTGCGTGTGTGTGAACTCATTAGCTCATGGCCTGGTTGTCCAAACACACTGAGTCCGCAGAAAGACATTATGACTTTGCCGGCTTTTCGTCCGAGCTCTCGTGTGCGTCATACTTCACGCACACACACACACACACACACACACTCGCAAGCTGTCAACTAATCACACCCGTCACAGACACATACAGTGCAGTCACATAGGTCATTTATGTAACCAGGACAGAACAAACCAAACTGAACTTTGCAGGTGAAAAGCCAAACGAGCTGCAGGCTTTCTTATTCAATATTCATAATAGTGAATTGGTATGATCTATACTGTCATCTTTTACTATAATTATAAACTATCAGTACAGTTTAGTATATAGAATTTACTGTTATGGCAGCCATAATCTATTTTTTTAGAATTATCATGCATTACATAACTATGTGTACTGTAAAAATGGTCTTTTATGGTGGCAAACCCACAAACATCACCAGACTCTATGATTCCCACTGTATGGACCTTTATAGCGTCTTTCAGCTCATTGTTTCGGTTTTTTCCACCCCCCCCAGCTTCACCCTTGGTTTACTCTCATGGTGACGTTTCTGGCTGCGGCAAAGATCTCACTTAATGTAAGGCAGCTCTGCTAAATGCATTGAGCTTCAGCCGCCCAGCGCCAAATGGCTAAGTTAGCCTAGTGGAGCAGTTAGCGACGGGTGGTGGAGACCAAAATCAGAGCTAGAATGAGAGTGAATATTGCATTTGCACTCATCAAGTGGACTTAAACGCAATTTCCAAACTACTTTCAGTTATATATGCCCTTTGAAGTATGTTACATCAGCCCCCTTGTTTATTTGGAGAAACAAGCAACTTATTAAGAGGCTGCACCAGCAACTTGTAACCGAAAAGCACATTTTCACAATTTCACATTTTCAGTGTTTGGAATCCATCACTAACCTTATGGTAAACCACTTTTTTTTGTCATCATGCAATAATGAGGACAATAAGATGGCATTGAAGTTGCATTGAACTGCATCAGTGCAATGCAACAATGATATTACATAAATGGATATTTGACATACCTGCACCTCTATTTGACAAACACTGTGCAAACATGTAGAAATATGGATTAGAGCAGGGAGCCGCGCCAGCTACTGGTACTAGCATCGGCAGAGTCAAAGTGAGTAGTGTCAGTGCTGTGCTGCACACCTGCGCAGATACCACTTAATGAAATTACACATAAACAACTGACATACAGTGAACCCGGGGCTTGCGGGGCTGCCTGGGAGTATAGGGAATGCTTTGCTCTGGTTGCTAATGTCAGGTCTGTGCCGACACGGAGCGGGAAAACAAAGGGCTGGAGCAGGTGCAGCTCAATCATTTGCACGCGCACGCGGTCGAGAAAAGCTTTACTGCAAGCACGAGGCGGGAAAAGGTCAAACAGTGGCGGTCAAACAAGGCAAACGGCTCCATTTAGTGGGAGATAATAATGGAAAAGTCAAAGAAATATGTATAGATATTGTAAGAAAAGGGCAAACTGTTGCTGAGAGTTTCATATGAGGGACTGTATCTTCTGAGGGAGGTAGCTACAATCAAAACTGTTGTTAATGAGGTCTGCGAGCACAGTCTGGTTTATGATACGATAAAGCTGCCATCTAACACGCAGCTGGATTATTGCTTTTAAAGGACAGCACTGAGGCGAAGGAGTGCAGCTACTGAAAGAGGAGCCGCCGCCGTTGATTACAGCGCGGCTCTGCTCGGCGACGGAAACGCTGTAATTTCCTAAATGAAGCAATGAGGAAACAGAGGAAAGGTGAATGAGGGAATGCGTGTGTGTGTGTGTGTGTGTGTGTGTGTGTGCGCGCGCGTGTGTGGACAGCTCTCGCTCCAGGTTGCTGTCAAGAGAGAGCGAGCGCCGAGTGTTATTTTTCCAAGTGCACTTAAAAAGCAGCAGGGCATCAAGGGCTCCACTAAGAAGTGTTTTCACAGACTGAATGATAAGAAGCAGAGAAACACTTGACAACAACTCAGTCCCTCTCTCTCTCTCTGACTCGCTGCATAAAATGTGTTTAATTGGCGAGGCAGGGGATGGTGAATACAGCCAGAGTGTTACTGTATTAAACCATAAACTCAACTCCCGACTCAAGTCCAGCCCTCCGCTTGGATCGGCCAATCACAGCCCCTCTTTCCATAATCACAGTTAGGTTTATGATTACATAATTGTATTTTCGTGGAGGGGTGTGTTGCTTCCTCTGCAGACACCTTAGGTTGCAACGCCAGAGGCAGTTCTCACCTGACAACACCTTTACTTGTTCCATCAGACTCTAATAACTGTGTATGTGCCTGTTTCTCTGACATATAATAGACCTTTGGCATATTATTCATGCCTATAATACAAAGGCCATAGTAGTTATGGTACCACAAAGTCCTAAAAAGGAAGTTGGGACAGCCCTGAACCGGTTTCTTCTAGTTAATTTAGTTGCCTAAGGTTAATTCAATCAATATATATTTCATATATTTGTAGCAAATAGACAAAATGCATAAGGATGGAAGAGGAAAGCAACTTAAATATAAATATTACATAGTCTTAAAATGCTAACATCTGCTTTTTAGTTTGCGTCTTTGTAATTGAAAGCATAGGTGACCTGTAGATTGAATCGGATGAATGAATTCAGTGGTTCAGATGCTAAATATAGCGTAAAGTCTGATGTGAGAGCGCAGCGGCTCCCGTCACTGACGACTTCTCACTCTGTGGCTTTTTCTCAGCGCCTCTCCTCTTTATCAACGCTCTCCACTTCTTCCCTCCTCCTTTGTTCTCCCTCTCCCTCACACACACACACACACACTCGAGCCGACTCCTTCGCTCGTCCGTGTTAACCTTTCGCTTGATGACAGCCCCGCGTGACATAATCGCCATATCTGTCCCTCTCGCTGTGTGTGTGTGTGTGTGTGTGTGTGTCGGCATCTGAGGCCACGCTGGGGGAGCTCGGGCGATTTAAGGAGTGAGCTTTCATATGAGCCCAATGGGCTGGTGTTTACAGGTGTGTGTGTGTGTGTGTGTGTGTTAGCCATGGACTTTGAGTTTATACTGCAGGTGGCAGAGAGGAGACTAAAGGCTGCTTTGGGTAAAGCTGAAGCAGGTAAGACAATCTTTACTCTGGCAACAACTGCGTGCATCTGTCCTGAGAGAGAGAGAGAGAGAGAGAGACACTTAGGAGGAGAACGGAGAGAGAGAGAGGGATAGTGACATGGACCACCACTTCTTTTACCTCTAATCAGGAAACAGAAGTATTCCTTTTTGCAAATGTCACTCATGCAATTCCCCAAATATTGATTAAAATTCATTTTAAGGCTGTGTTGCACTGGTGTTGCAGCTCCTCCTATATCCTCTTTTAACATGAAACCAGGCCAAAATGATACTCTGTGTCATCTCTTTGCGCTAGGTAGCATATCAAAAAGTGTAAAGGCGAGCTGGGTATGACCTCATCGGCTTCACGGTACAGAAAAAATGAATAAGAAGTAAAGAAATCCTGCAGATTCTCGGCCGGTTGTTTTTCGAAAGACAAGAGAGGCCGCAGCGTCTCAAAACTCCCAAAACACCACAAATGCTAAAACTGATCCCATCCAGACCGGATTTAGGATGCTGTAACCCACATGAATCCATGATTCACCAGCCCGGTTCTCATTCAAGCTGATAATGAGACATAACACACCTACAACACACACACACACACACACACTCATGATATAAACTGACGGGCCTTTTGTAGTCGCTGATAAGTCAGGCGTCACCGTCCTGCCTCTGTCTGGAGGACTCTGTATTATATAGCTGTCAGTGATGTGTGTGTGTGTGCGGCGGACAGATGAGGTCATGACGCTCGCCAACGACGCTGTTGCCTCCATCCGAGTCACGGCAATGCGAACGGGAATGCGCGTCGGAACTGGGTGCAATGTCAGGCCTCGCCGTCTGATTCCGGAATGAATTCTAATGCATGCTGACTTTCACGAGCCATTGGACGACGGGCCCAGATGTACAGCAGTTACAGAATCAGCACTTGTATGCGTTTTAGCCTCACGAGCTGAACGGCAAACAAGAACGTCAGGGACAGATCTGCTGTGTCACCGTAGATTTGGAGTTATTCATGCCAGGTGTTGTGAAATATGTCGAGCAGCGGAGCCGGCGACCACGACGACGCAAGATCACCATCCTCCTCTTCTATCTAACAGTGAGCTTTCCTCCGCAGAGAGGTGTGAGCGATGACGCGCTTTTGCATGAGGAAACAGCTGAAATTAGCCACTTTAAAAAAAACAACAACAACAACAACAAAAAACTCAGACAATAGCCGACTGGAGCTGCCGCCGACTGAAACGAGCCTAAGTTCTCGCCCAGCGTGTGCACGGCTGTGGGTGGCACCGAAAACATTCTCCTTTTGTTGAGACTCAAACGCTTAACAAAGTTTTATCTCTTGTCACATTATCTACCTACGCTCTCTGTCCCCGTTATTCAAAACTCATTTTGTGTTGGAGCGTTTGGAAGAGCTCCGTCAACACAGCCCTGATCTCCATCTCTGGGAAAACACGGAGCAGGCGGGGTTGACGCGCTGTCACAGTTTTTCATGCTGTAACTTGCCCAGTGAAGCATTTTGGATTCAGGTTTCGTGGCTAAAATCAAGGGTACGGTCGTTTAAACGACAGCCAACGCCAACGACGACCTGCCCTAGACATGACCGAGTCAGACAGAGGCCGGCGTGACTGCCTTTACTCATTAAAGGGCCGGTACGCTGAAATAATGCTGACACCAGAGGAGCAGCGGGGCTGGGAATTGTGGTTCTAGCTTGGAAGTGAGCAGCTGTTGGGAAACCGCTTCATTCCACTCTGGCTGGGAGTGCCGTCACACACACACACACACACACAGGGAGAGAGAGTAAATCTGTATTGACAGATGTATTAGATCTCTCCAATGATGGTCCAGGTCACACTGGATGTACAGCGCCGTCACTGAGTGTTTGCATTCAGTTGTACTGCACAGAGCTGCCGTGTACAGAACAGTTCTGTCACAAACTGCTTAAAGGAACGCAGCCATGCAGACAAAATCCATTTATATGAGTGGCCATGATTATTTCCCATAATGATGGATATTCATTTTAAAATAGTCAGTTACAGGGACTGAACCCAGGTGAGTGCTGCGGCCCTCACGGCCATCACGTCCAGGCCTGATGTGCGGGCGAAGGAGTTGGGTGAAGTGCTATCACGGCAGCCTCTTAGACCTCTTAGGCTCCGCTCTTAGACTTTCCATCCTTACAGTTCCAACCCCCGCCCCCCTGCCGTCTTCCTCTGTAGTTCTGGCTCTTTTTTGGGGGGAAAGATCTGGAGCGATTATGTAAGCGCTCTGCCGCAGAAGTCTCCCGTTTTTAGCTGTTATCTGTTCTCTGCGTGGGAAACTGGTGCCGATGGCTGCCGTACCTGCTCCGGCTGCTGCCTGCGGCCTCTGAGCTCACGGGGGAAAACCCAAAAACAAGGGGAATGCCTCCGAGCTATTGAAAAACTGCTGCTATAACAATATTTAGTGAACAATATATACCTAAATACACCTCATCTAAGTTCTCTTTATCTATTATAATCTAAATATTAATGTATTTTTTTAAATACGAGGCCTTATTTTGGTTAAAAAGACAAAGTCCAGCCGGAGCAGACTGTCGATTCTCAGACACATCCACCGTCTACAGTCTTCTTTACAGTCGGCCACTCTGGGGAAAAAGGCATGACTAACACGAATTGACTTTCACTGTTATGACTTCACACTTCAAAGTACCGACAACAGCAGAAATATTAGAAGTGCTCTTCCTGGGGATGCCCCCGTCCAAATGTCCCTGAAGCTGGGGGAGCTTTTAAAACGGAGATCAATAGTAACATGCGAGGTGTTTGAATGGAGCGCGGTGCATCAAGTCCTCTGTGGCTGCTGTTCTTTTAATACTCTATTGCTGTTCGACTACAACCGCGCCGTTTGATTTCAGGCCAGATTTCACTTGAACTCCTAAACCGCGCTCCTTATAGGTCTGATGGCTCACAAATGATCGGATTCAGTGGTCTCACTTTGGACTTTGCTAAATATCAGTGTGAGGCGTGGTTCGGCAGGACTGTCCACAACAATCCGTGTGTGTTTGTGTCTGTGGGTCTCCTCCGGTCTGTCCTCTGCTAGTTACATCAGCTTCCTTACTTGTTTTAAGTCTTCAACCTGGATGTGTTTGCTATTTCTCATATTCAGCCTCATAAACCGTAACCGGTCCCTAACCAGACCCTAACCCACTTTAGACCAATACATATATGCCTCAAACATATCTACCACCTCCATTTACAGTGGACAATTATCATCTTTCCTGGTGTGCATAACTTTATCTATGGTTGCTAGGTTACAAAGGCTTGCTCGTACACACCTCACCCCATTTCCCCTTCCCCGGAAGTTACACCTGTGACATCAAAGCTGCCTTCAAACATCCTGACTGACAAAACTAGTTTGACAGGAGCAAAGACACTATATGCTTTACTGTTGCCATCCTTGTGATACACCTGTGCTGTGAGCTTTCTGTCACCCGCGATGTGAAGTCTCCAACTCCTGCTTGACTGTGAGCAAGAGAGGCGCTGGAAGATATTTGGGTTGAGACAAGGAGAAGGTAAAACAGGGAGGAAGAGCAGTATGAGGGGAGGGGGATTCAAGACGCAAGAGACGGCAGACAGAGGTGGAAGAAAAGAGAGGGGGGTGTGAATGAATAATTTAGTCCCTCCATTCCCTCTCTCCTCCTCCCTGCTGAGTTGGTGATGTTACAAAGATAGATGAGGAGAGGAGAAAAGGAAAGGAGAGGAAGCAAAACAAGGAGACAGGGTGAAACTAAGGGGAGGGGAGGAAGTGGGGCGAAGGAAGGAAAAGAGGTGGGGTGAAAAAAGAAAGGTGAGGAGGCAAGGGTAGGAGATAAAGCGGAAGGAGATGAGAAGAGATGAAGCAGACTGGGGAGCTGATAAGAAAAGAAGAGAGGAGGAAACAAGGAAGGAGATTAAAAATAGAGGAGCACAGGCAAGGAAAGGAGTTAAAAAAGGGGGAGTAGAGGAGATGAGGAATGGAGGTGAAGGGAAAGAAGAGGGGACAAGGAAAGGAGATGGAAAACAGAGGAGGAGACAAGGATTTGAGATTGAAGGAGAGAGCAGTTAGGGGAGAGGAGACAAGGAGATGAGAAGAAAAGAAAAACAGGCTATTGTTTTTTAATAACTTGGGTGTGTGTGAATATGTGCATGTGTTGTCTGTATTCCAGCAACTGTGTGTGTGTGTGTGTGTGTGTGTGTGTGTGTGTGTGTGTGTGTGAGAGAGAGTGAAATCCAGGGCACAAGGATAAAGTCAGAGACGCAGCACGGTGAATGTAATTGATGCCAGATGCGCGTGTGTGTGTGTGTGTGCCCGCGCGCGCATGCGTGTGTGTGTGTGTGTGTGTGTTATCCTCTCAGCATTCAGCAGGTGTTCGCTCCCTCCGTTCGGAGACCCACCTGCGTCACTAATCACTCGTTACCTAGGTAACAGTGGACTTCCCCGTGTCTGCGCCTCTCTGACTGTGTGTGTGTGTGTGTGTGCGCGTGTGGGCGGGTGTCTGAGTGTAAATTATGACTCATCCGGCTCAGTTCAGAGTGGCTATCCTCACACTCCTGTCTGGGGAACACCCACCCACATCTGTTAGCTCCCTGTCTGTCTCTCATTCTCCTCCTGTCGCTCCGTCTCTTCTCTCCCTCCATCGTCCTTTCTATCCCTGCTCCTCCCTCCTCTGCTATCCGCGCTCCAGCCGCGCCTGTTTGACACACTTGCATGCGATGTTTACTTGTTGCTGTCTCTGCCTGTGCTGTTTGGAGGAGAGGAACCAATTAATTAGCACAAGCAGCCACAGTCAACAAGACTAAACAAAGAGAAGAGCGCCACCTACAGAGATGCTGTTTGATTGACAGGTATTCACCGGGAACTGAAGCCTGTGGGTCAGAGCTGCGACCAATCGCTGGGCGAAGCTTTATTTTAAAAGAACAGTTCCACATTTTTTGGAAATAAAGACTTATTGATTTAATGCAAGCACTATAGCTAATAATCAGGTTTATTGCCACGCAGGTTTTCACATACGAGGAATTTGGCCGGCAAACAGAAAACTGATAGTTGCATTCAAAAGTATGATAACAACAGTGAGATCAGGTACAGTTTGGCCTTGATCGAACGAGAGAGGTGTACAGTTTTGTGCAGGAATGCGCACAAAAGTTCCGTTTCACCCGGTAACCTCGCTGTGAGAACATGACCCTGGAAGACACGTCACTTCCTTGAAAACCACAAACAGTTTCACAT
The DNA here is from genome assembly GCA_008933995.1 of Datnioides undecimradiatus. Taxonomy (NCBI): domain Eukaryota; kingdom Metazoa; phylum Chordata; class Actinopteri; order Lobotiformes; family Datnioididae; genus Datnioides; species Datnioides undecimradiatus. The sequence continues at coordinate 5,179,404 of WARS01000034.1, forward strand.
CCAATCACGTTAATTAGTCCTGATCAGAGCTGCTTTTCTGCTCTTTCCACCCGCTGCCAGTCTATATGCTAAGCTAAGCTAAACGCATCCACACTCCAGCTCTGCAGAAAGGCCAAACACTTCCTAAGTGAGTGATCAAGTACACACTGCCACACTGTATGTGGACAACTGAACATTCCAACATGCAATGGTCATTAATATCGTTGCATTGACACTTCTTTGCATTTGCAATATATAGATATATATATATATATATTGCACTATGTAATTTTGTGTATACAGTACACAGTAAAAAGCACTTTTCATAGAACAACGTCCGACTGTCTCCATCCAGCCCCCCCATCTGGCCTTTAAGCACAATTCCTCTATTGTAGTCCATATCTATGAGCTTCTTGATGAACGCACCGAAAAAACAAAGATCAGCAGCAACCAGTCCTCATCATCCTCCCACACCCAACATGTTCAATACGCCTCTCAAGGTAGTCGGGCAGATTTGGTGCCGGTGCTGTACAATAACTAGTCGGCGTGGGCGGCGCTCCACTTATTGGCGAACAAAGACTTGGAAATGTCGACGACAAGTTGCTTTTGGTATCTCGGTGCTACTGTTTCTGGCTGGTTCAGTCTTATTCATTTTGCTTTAGATTCAGTATTAGTCTAAAACATGACCTGTGGCCACTCCTGCCTGCTTTTGACTTAGACTTTTGGCCTAACGTCACATGAGCGGCCTAAACCTGTGCATGAGCTGACAAGATATTTTACTCTGAGGCATCTGACTCACCTACTGTTAACAGCAGCTTCCTCCCGTTCTGACTGAAGCTCCATCCTCCTTTTTATCCTGGTTCTCCCACCCCCTTCATCAGTAATGCAGGAGCTCGCGTCTTGTCTTCTTTTCCAAGGTACGGTATATGCTGTCATCCTCGTTGCAGCTGCTCCCCGCTTAGATATTGCTGACAGTTTGGACGTAATGAAAGAAGGTGACCCCTGAAAGACGAACAGAAGGTCTTAACCATCTGCAGAACTCCCCCCCGCCCCCTCATGCTAGTGTCTTGCAACAACAACTACAACAACAACAGCAGGGATGAGGGTTTGAGGCCTAACAAAGTCGTCGATGCATCCTTACGGGGCTTTGACGCATCTTTAAGGCCGATGTTAAAGTCACAGAACAGTGACATGTATTGAAGCGCATACTAACACAGTGTGTCAAATCCAAACAGATCCAGTCAGGGGCTGTAAAGCGGTAGAGACGTGCCAAAGAAAAAGGGGTTCAGGACGAAGAGTTGGTGGAGTGCTGTGTTGTCTTAGTGCCTGTAGAGGGCGCTGCTGCCCCTGCAGAAAACAGTGCAGCCACATACGACGTGCAGAAAGGATAGTGTGTATCTGTGTGTGTTCTCTCAATCTTTATTCTGTTTTTATTCATGCACAATGTTGCACATTTCTGTTTTCTTGCACGATTTGTGTGTGTGTGTGTGTGTGCGTGCGTGGTCTCTGTGCCATGAAGCAGAAAGATCTGGGATGGGCCAAGGGGATGGATGGTGGAATAAGTGGCTGGAGGAGGGATGAGGTGCAAAGAATATTTCTTTTGAAGTTTAAGAGCTCTGTCCCGCCTTCCTCCGATGTTATAAAAAGCAGCAGAGGGGATGAATTTTAATGTAAATGTAGCTTTGATTTATTCATAACTCCTTCACTTGGACTGACCTGGATAAAAACGGCGTACGCGCCAACGCGCTCGTCTATCTCTGTTCTCTTCTTCCCTGCCGTCTGAGAGGGGAGACGGGCAAGGGCGAATGGGCGCTCCCTCCTTAAATAGCTGCATGTCAGCAACATCTTGGGGAAAAAATAGGGAACGTGTGTGGAAAGCTGTGGGGTTTACCTGCACTGGTGGGACAAGAGATGAAGATCCAAGCTGACAGGCTGCTCTTGTGTCCATACGCATCTTTATAAAGCCAAAATAGGACCAGGCAAAGCCTATCGGGATGAAAATCATAACAACGCTGACATTTCCAGTTCTAAAAGACCAAAGTCTAATAAGCTGTTACGTGCAATTAGAATGCCATTTGTTATTATAGTGCTTATTTGTCACTCTTGTCTCTGCAGGGGCCCCACAGTGCCACGGATCATTATGCACCACACACGGTGAACAAGCACTCTGTTATTGATGCACTCCCACTATTAATGCTGTTATCTGCGAACCCCTATTGTTGCCTGATAGACGCGCTCTGGTGCCACCTAGTGGGCGTAAGCGCAGACACACACAATATACCTTACAGAAACCTGTGTGTGTGTTTTTATGGAAAGCACAGACACACATGCATGCAGAGGCGGATGAGAAGGGGTGTGCGCGGTGCCGAAATGTTTCGGTTCAAGTGTTCCTACCTGCCTCTGACGTCACGGAGCCTCGGTGCGACATCCGATTATTATTTAATCGCGTATGATTCAGCCTCCGTCCCTTCTGGAACACAACACAACACAGACGGGAAATAAAAGGGATTAGGGCTTTCATCTACTTTCAAAACCTGAGAATCTGCATAAAAAAGCCTAAAGTACAACTAAGTCCAGCAATATATGTATTTTACAGTTTTATTTAATGCTGATAAGATGACTTTTATTGGAAGCCTTTTCAAATCTTGATCTGTGATTAACCAGTCCAGCCTACATATAACATTCTTGATGGTTATGATATAGAAACAATCTGTACTGGGATTTAAAGGCTTTACCCCCCTTATGTAAATGATTGCAATCAACCCATTGAGTTGCAATCAGCCAGTGAGATATGCATTTAGTCTGATTGATAGTCTCCTGCAAAAGTGGAAATTAGGCCTTGTTGTTGAAAAGAAACACGTTTCACTCACAGTCTTCAGATGAATCGTGTGCCTGATGTGATGGAGTTCCCACCCCGCCCGCAACAATCCACACGGCCAGGCTCTCCTGTCCATTACTCACCGTGAGGAGATACAGATTTGAAAAGGTGCTGGGATTTTCTTTGATATCAGTTCCCCCAGAAGAAAAAGAACATTTCATTTCAGTCTTCTTTGTGTCCAGCTGGGTCCCAGCCCAGCTCTTTATTCCGGAGAGATGGCTGACCTACATGCTTCGCTGGAAAGACACACTCACGCTGGCGTGTTAAATTTAGGCAAAACTTAAATCAGAGCTGGAGTTTTAATGATAATAATTAGGGTTCAAACCCCCGAAGGGTTAGAACCCCGTTGAGTTTGTTTATGATTGTTTTGTTATTGTGTGCCACATCTCAAATTACTATGATTTGGAACAAGTTGAAACCTCGCCTAGTAACTGGAAATAATGTGCAAATGCAGCCCCAGAAGTATGACTTATAATTATAATTATTAATAATTATCTTAAAACAAACAAACAAAAAAACCCCTAAAAGACTGTCTTACACTGTAACTAATTGACACACACCAATCTGAGTGATCTGGAAAGAGAGTCTCATGGCAATCAGGTTCTGCCACCCTGGCCTTGAGCCGGAACAGCAACAGACAGGAAATACTGCGCCACAACTGGAAACCATCTGCTAATAATTCCCTGTTAATTTATATAATCATCCCTCTAGAGCGCTGAATTTAGCACTAGCACTTAAGTCAGGCCATAACTTTTAAATCTGATAAAGCACATAGCTCACTGGTGCAGGGCTACAGCCGCTACTGCCCAAAATGCCTGTTACATCACGGCTGAAATGTGAGCGTGCTGTATTGTACTGTAGTATAGGCTTACAGCTGGAAACCTGTTTGAAAGGTATATAAGCACGTGTACAGTAGACAAACCAGACATGTGAGCCCTCCGGTGTATCGGCCTGTCAATCTAGCCCCCCTCTTGCATTTTTAAACCACTTATTCAGACAGTCCTCACGAGCTGAATGCAGACAGTGGGAATAAATGGGGATGAAGTAATGAGTGGAGCAGGTTTCATTGTGCGCAGCATTTAAATAAAAACTGGTAAATTTGACTGGGTCCAAAAATAACAGCTGTAAAATGCTTTAATTGTCATGATTTTTCACATTTTACTTCATCTTCTTGGCGCGCACATTTTCACGCACGGCAGGAAAAGGCGCATTTGTCTTGGCTACTGTAAAATTTCTCAATTTAAAGCGCCGCTTCCACTCCAAAAAATATGTTTCACCTTGTCACTTGGATGTTTGACCTTCACAGTGTGCAGACTCATATGTGCAGAGTTGGGCATGAGAAGGCCGCTTTTACAGTCATCTGCTGAGAACTCTCATTTCCCTGTATACACTGGGAACTGACTTTAATGAAATGTATTAAATTATGAAACTTGGGGTTTTGTGAACTCCAAAACCCCCGAAATCTAAGAAAATGCAAATAGCTAAACATAAAATATAAATGACGTGTTTTCAGTGACGTCATACAGCCCAGGTAGATGATAGAAGACAAATATCACTGAAAGACCCCAAGCTAACAGGCCTTTGACTGTGTGAACCAGTGATTCTATTACATTCAATCATACCAGAAATACAGATATATAGTTACAGTATTACAGGGTACATTAAATATCATAGTCTAGTTGCCTCCGTCCTCTTTTACTTGATCCGTTAGTAAACAGCGCTGTAGTGATTGATGCTAAATGGGAAAACAGATCCACTATACGTTACATTCCACAGCCCCACCCGGGCACCTGCTACCTGTTCCAGCCGACCGCCGGCCGGTGACGTCGCCCCCACACCCCACACACACCTCTCCGCTGGCCGGTAATGAGCATGACAAGTTGTTTTTGAGAGCGCGTGTGTGACCGCTCGCTCGGCGCGTGGCTCCAGCAACAGTGTGCTTCCAGAGAGCGCCCGCGCTTTCCACGTCAAATCGCCAAGAATGAGAATCACAGGGACTTCCGGTCAAAGCTTTCAAAATAACAATTAAAATACAACCGATAATGTAAGCCTGCAGTCATACTTCTAAAACCTTCCACGCATTTTATACAATGTTCTCATGTAATGTAAAATTTACAGTGCCTAGTATGGGGTTTAATACGAAACAAAGTGGGCTAAATGTTAATAAGAACTGGCACATATTGAAAGATTAGAAAAGAAGAAACAACAGTTTACGTTAAATAACACAATATGAAACGATAATACTGCAGGAGACATTTTGAATTGTAGTGGCCACTATAAATGAAATTTTAAAAAATATATAATACTTCAGTGCTGAGATAATGTATCTGATATGAATTTAAAAGAGATAGCAATGATTTAGGCTATAACAAACGGCTGCTAAGCATGCCGTTATTTTTTCTAGAGTTGAAATTATTTTTTTTGTTAAAAGACAAAAAATATCTTTTAAGTTTTAGTCATTTAGATTAAATGAAAATTGACCACTTGATGGCAGCAACAAGTAGCAAAATGACTGAAGAATTAAATACAAATTACAAAGATATTGATAAAAATACACTAAATGTAATACTAAATGCTGACATTTTTGTGGGTTAAGTCCTTAATTTACATGATCCATTTAAAAACAGACATCCTATTAAGCTTTCACTTTGAAAGTCAAACCGCCCTGTTTCCGGTGATGCTCTGGGTAACTCTCGCCAGTTTCACGCAGCTGGAGCGGCTCGCGGCTGCACGCGCGCTGCCTCGCGCTTCTGTCAGCGGAATACAAACGGACGTTTTTTTTTTCAGAGGAGAGGACAGAACCGCTTTCTGGGCCATTATTCTCCTTTTTAGAGATTTTGTTTGTCCCTCCTGTTGACCATGGGAACACAAACTGACACACGGGGTCCGGTAACGTCGGCTGGAGGAGTCGTTCAGTGACAGCTGCTGTTCTCTGACTGACAGACAGACCGGTGAAACGTGACGGACAGGTAAACCGCTGTGCGTTTCTAATCAATGGCTCGGGGAATAACGGTAACAGAAAATATGCTGTAACGTGAAGCGGTGTGTTTATTTTGGACTTCACCGCGTTGTGGCTTAACTATGGGGCCGTTATAGCCGGTAAAGCGGAGACTGGGGGTTTGTGTCTGGTTTTGTCTGCGCTCCGTCCCCTCCGGTGGACACAACTGAAAAGACTGGAGACACGGACGGAGACGGGGCTGGTTTTGTGTCGGCTGTTTCGGCGGAGACATGGCAGCGGCTATCGCCAGCGGTTTGATCCGGCAGAAGCGACAGGCGCGAGAGCAACACGCCCACCGACCGACTACTCACCGGCGGCGGAAGAGCCCCGGCAAGAAGCAAGGGCTTTGCAACGGGAACCTGGTCGACATCTTCTCAAAAGTCCGGATATTTGGCTTGAAGAAGAGGAGGCTACGGAGGCAAGGTGTGGGGGAAAACAGGGGGGGCGGCGGACAAACGCGCACATGCATGCACACAGACAGTCGCACGCGCGCCAATATATTGACATGCATATGCGCGCGCTTCCACACGCGTGCATTAACGCGCACACACTTTTCGAGTGCGGCCCCATTCACACACAACCACCTTCGCACGTGCACGCCCTTGGTGGTGCACGGGGGGGGGGTGCACACACGCGCGCTCATCCTCGCGCACGCACCCCAATCATGCATAAACACAGACTGACAGACTCGCCCCTTTCTCTCTCTATCTCTCTCTCTTTTCCCCTCTCTCTTCTGTGGTGACACACACACACACACACACTGTCATGTCTTGTAGTGCCCTATGGTTCAGTAGTTTCCAGGTACATCCATTATTGAAGCCACAGATTAGTCTGTCTGGTCTCTCTCTCTCCGTCTGTCTCTCTGTGCATCTCGTCCTCGCTCTCTCATTTTCAGCTCATAATTCAAAAAGCCTCATCACCACGATCAGACTTTGGCCCCAACATTAGCAGAATATCAGACTTAAACACAATGACAGACACAAGACTAGCACCTCTCTCTTATTCTGAAATCACGCTTAGCTTGAAATCACACTTTGCTGCTTTGTGGAAGGTCAAAAAGTGACAGGAGAAATCCACCCTTCACATTTCAGTCGGCTCCAACAGAACATCACTGCTAACCTGGGACGGGCTTTGCCATCAGTGCACAAAGAAGTGATCAGATATGGGAGTGAATGCAGATTAATGAGAATGTTGTGATTGTGTGCTATGGTAAGCGTTCAATAGCAGAGGCGATAAGTGCTGTTGTAATCAATTGATTGTGCGAGAAAGCAGCAGGTGACGGCGTTTGGAGGGATGGATGAAGGGAGGAGAGGAGGAGGCAGGAAATGAGGGGACAGAGGAAGAGATGAAGGAGAGGTGAATGTATGGAGTCAGGCTGATGGGAAGTGGTTTTCACCAGCTTGATCTGGTGGGTGGCGGGTACATGTGGAATCCGTGAGCCTGATTCCAGGTCGTGTTGGGAGTCCTCATCGTCCTCTCCTTTCCATTTTCTCACTTCCTTTTCCTCTGATTTATTTCCGTCCTTCTCTTCCGCGTTTCACTCTACAGTCTATTTACTTTTCCTCCCTTTTTGTTTTCCCTTCCTCAGAAACCTCCTCACCATTTTCCTTCCCTTTATCCCGTTTCCTACCTTAGATCCTTCTCACAGCTTCCTTTTTACTTTTCCTCCCGTCTCTTCTCCATCTTTCCTCTTCCTACCTCCTTCCTTTCTTCTTGTTACCCTCTGCATTTAATTCCTCCTTTCCTTTCCTTTTTTCCCCATTTTGTCACCTTCTCCCATTTCTCCTTTCAACCAACCTGCTTTTCCTTCCATTCACCTCATTTTGGCCGTTCCTTCCTTCTATTAGCCCTTCTTATGTCATTCAATCCTCCCTACCTCCCTTGATCTTTTCATCGCCCTTTCCAGCCTTGTTCCCTTCTTTCCTTTTTGGAAAGAATTGATGACAACAGCCTCTTTTCAGCTCCGCTTCTCATTTTTATTTTTCCTTGCCTTTCCCCCCTTTCTTGTCACCTTTTCCTTTATCTCCTTTCTTCCCCTCTTTCACGTTTCCCTTTCCACATTCATCCTCCTCTCCTTTCCTCTGTCTTCCTAATTTCTCCTTCTACCTCACTTTTTCTGCTGCATCCTCTTCACCTTCACCTTTGTCCCCTTTTTGTCACCCCTCTCCCTTTCCCCATTTCTTCCTCATCCTCTCCTCCTCATCTCTGTATTCAAGCATCCTTCCATCTTAATCTCCCCTCCCTACCATGGATCTCTGCATCCCTTCTTCCAGCTTCATTTTGTTTTCTCTCCATTTTCAGATGCCTCTCCTCTCCATCTTTCCTTTACTTGTCTTCCTCTTCCTTGTAGCCTCCCTCACTCCTCATGGCCTCTGTTTCTCTGCATTTTTAGTCTCTCTTTCTCTTCCTCTTTCCTTCCTTTGTCACCTTTCTCCATTACCTCCTCTCCTCCTCCACCTCCACAGCTCCTGACTCGACCACCTGTCTTTTTCTCCGTACTAATCCTCTTCTTTTCATTTCTCCATCCCTTCTTTATTTGGAAAGAAGGCATGACAACACCTCCTGTGCTTCCCTCCCCTTTCTCTTTCTTTTTGTGTCATTTCATGTTTTCTTTTCTTCAGTTTCTCTGCATTGTTGTTCCTCTTTTCTCTTTGCCACCTGGCTCTCATACCTTCTCTCTTCTTTCTTGGCCCAATGCCATCCTCCTCTCCTCTTTTCCTGCCTCCTTACAGTTCTTTTCTCCCTATTTTGTCTCCTTTCCTTCCATGCTACCTCCTCCTCTCCCTCCTTCCTTCTCTCTCTCCTCTGTGTTCCCAGCTGTGAGAGCTGCTGGTGAAAGCTTGGCAACGTCTACAATGTCTGTGCTATGAGTGTGTGTGTGTGTGTTTGTGTACGTGAGAGAGATTTGCCAACATCCCCTACTGTCTTCCAGAGGTTTTGTGAAGGAGAGGCAGCTCAACTCAAACTGATCTGCAGCCTTCATTACCCGATCAAAGATGTGGTTCAATACAGCTTAAATTTGCATACTGTTATCAGCTCGAGTTATGCTGACATTGAGCCAAAATTGGCTTTTTATTAAAAAATGTGTTATCAGTCCACTTGTGATTGTCCACAGCTACATCAAGTCTGTTGTTATTATTAGTGATTAGAAGTCTGAGTGCAGAATTCGCGGCACTGGTGTGGGAGGATTTTACTCAACGGTGTTTTCAATCCTGCAGTGAAATCAGCCCCATTACAGAGTTGCTAACCCACCTAAAAACTACCTCACCGGTCAGACTCTGAGGGGAGGATTTGATTGTGACATGATGGGCAGGATTTCCCCGCCAAATTAAAAGATAATCACCGCCACCCGATATTAGCTTTTGGTAGCTTCAATCAAAAAATAATTCAAGTGGCCTGAAAGAAGTCCCAACTCGAGCCAGGAGAGGTTTGCTGATATTACACGGAGCCACTGAAATGCACCTGCTCTAATATATCCATATCAGACTGGGTCTAAAGCCAACTGAAAGACAGATGTATGTACGCAAAGCCAGGCTGGAAGGTACGCTCTCCTCTGCGCCTCCAGCTCTGATTCACTAACATTTAAAATACAAAAATAAAATTTCATTATCTTGTACAAATTAAAAAGACATGACACATCCTAGGACAAGATAAGAGGCAATAAATTACATTTCCAGCAGCCTCCTCTGGTCGTGCGTCACACAAACAAGAGCAGAGAGATTGAAATGTGACTGATTTGAGTCTGTCTGCGGCGGGCAGAGGGCGCGCACGCTGATTTCTGTTCAGCTCAGACAGACGGGCACTGGACAGGTATTTTGAATCATGAAGCAGCAAGAAATATCACAGCTGTCAGTTGGAATGCTGTTTACTTAATGCATGGAAACATAGATGTGAGTCAAATGTATAGGAACCAAGAGAAAAATGCGGTTAAGGTGCGAGTGTGTGCCTACAGGGACACGACAAATGATTATGCACTGAAATGTTTGTTTGTTAGTTAAATATTAATGTTATTAGCATGGACATAAGAGACAAAATAACTATTGTGCAAGTCAGTCTGTGTGCACAATAAAAAGGTCCTGCTCCCACTCACGGTCATGAACCCTGTTTAGTGACCGAGAGGATGAGATTATGAATATGCCAAAACAAGGGTTCACTGGTTGGATGAGGAAGACCTGGAAGTCGACCTGCTGCTCTCTCCCAGTTGAACCCAGACAAAATAAAACAACCCAGCGCTTAGAAAATGATTATATAAACCAGTAAATGTAAGAATATGTAATCCACTTCCCCCAGCTGACTGGTTTGAGATCGCTCAGGTGGGGCAAGATAAAGATGAGCTGCTGTTAAGTGAAATCAGTTTCCGCAGAGCAGGAAACCATTGAAATCTTACATTAAAAACACTGCTGGTGATTACTGCTACTCAGTGCCGCTTATGTTTCCCTGTGATGAACTAGCGATCTCTGCAGGGTGCCCCCTTGCCTTTCAGTCATCACATAATGATAAGCAGGTATGGATAATCAATAGATGTCATCTGTGTCTCCCTCCGAGCTGTATTGTCAAGGCTGGAAAAGCCAAGACGACACAGCACTAAAGCCAAACACAGCGCTGACGTGTGGCACAGACTTTTATGCAACCTGAATAGCATCAGGACAAATTCAGGTTAAGGACTTTTACTATTTGCGAGTGAAGATAATCAAACTAACTGCGTCACTGCTGCCAGATTAGAGGTGAAGGACATTTAGTGTAGCTGAACCAGATCTGAATGGTTTTTAACAAGAAATCGGCCCCTTTCAGCACCCTAAGTGTTTCTCTAATCACTAATCACTCTGATGTAAATGAGGATGAAATGGCTGCATTCACACGCCGCTCCAGAATTCTTCACTTGGGCGCTGTTGTTTGCAAAGATGGTGTGTGTGTGTGTGTGTGTGTGTGTGTGTGTGTGCGCGTGTGTGTGCGTGTGTGTGTGTGTGTAAATGAGAGAGGGAGAAGCTCTTTAATGCATCGCTTGCATGAGACACCCATGTTGATATTTTATACCGTGTTAAACACTGTATTTAGACTCAGACTGGGGTGAATTAACAGACAGTATGACATGTCAAATCAGTGTGGCTGCTCGACGGGCTGACTGATTGAATCAGATCACATTATGGTGAGAATATAGTTGTGCGTGTGTGTGTGTGAGTGTATTAGTGTGTCTGTGTGGATGGGGGAATACCCTTCCTCTGGAACAGTCTGGAATCACGAGACTGTTGCCGTGGCAACGCGAGAACGGGAATTTCCCTAGTAACAGACGGGATGTGGAGATGCTGGGAAGAGTGGGAATATCACCTTGGCGACTGTGGGAATGTCACCGTGGCAACGGTGGGCCCGTCAGGTTGGAATATGAGTAAACGGATAACTGGATGTTAGATGGATGAATAGAAACATTAATAGATGATGAGCTGATGCTGAGTAGATGCAGCAGGACAGTCCCCTGCAGAGAATTATTGATTTTTCATCTGTTACAGGGGGAGCTATACAAACACCAACAATAACTCTATTTTACACTGAAACTGTGCTCAGACTGAGGCTTGAGAATATAAATATAAGAGTATTGAGCAACACAGTATATTTCCTTTAATGTGTTAATGGAATTAATTCTAGCATTACCAGTTAAAGTTTCTGGACTTGATGATTGGTTGGTTAAATGGATTGAATGCACAGCATTTGAAAATCAAGGTTGATAATACTGGTAATTTGGTTTACTGTCCAGCCCTAGTTGCCCAGTCATGGTATAGCTATTTTACAGTATAACTAATAAATATTGCCTCCTACTGAATAAAATTAGTGCAAGGTGGCGTTTGAACCTTTGCTTTTAGTGTCATCTGTACGGTTGGGTATTGTTTCCAATTTCACCTGTGCCAACATGATAAGTTTCAGTGCAAAAACTTTTTTTCTTTTAAATATCTTACTTTGAGAAATGTAAATGTTTTTCTACGAACCCTTTTTAAAGGATAAATTGGCCTTGGAAATTTCTATCAGATGAGTCACAACACGAGCCAGGAGAGGTTTGTGATATTACACGGAGCCACTGAAACGCACCTGCTGTAATATATCCATATCAGACTGGGTCTAAAGCCAACAGAATGACAGATGTATGTACGCAAAGCCAGGCTGGAAGGTACGCTCTCCTCCGCGCGTCCAGCTCTGATTCACTAACATTTAAGACGCAGAAACACGTTTGACATTATCTTTTAGAAATTAAAAAGACAGATGAAGTAGAGACGACGTGGCACGTTTCAGGGAAAGATAAGAGGCAATAAATTACATTTCCAGCAGCCTCCTCTGGTCGTGTGTCACACAAACAAGAGCAGAGAGATTGAAATGTGACTGATTTGAGTCTGTCTGCGGCGGGCAGAGTGCGCGCACGCTGATTTCTGTTCAGCTCAGACAGACGGGCACTGGACAGGTATTTTGAATCATGAAGCAGCAAGAAATATCACAGCTGTCAGTTGGAATGCTGTTTACTTAATGCATGGAAACAGACTTGCAGCGAGTGTGTGTGTGTGTTTAAGGGTGCGGCTATTAAATGTTTTAATTATGAGTTATATTGAATTTTGAATTATATGAATTAGAGCAAAGCAGATAAATGTGCAAAATAGCTGTAGGTCACATGACATAAAGCCTTTAAAATGTAGTTCATATCAACATATTTTCATATTCTGAGCCTGACATGTGTCATGCACGCAACTAATCTCCTCCAAATTCAATAGCTGTGTTTCTGATCTAACGCAGATTTATTATTGACTGCACCACACAACACGCTGAGCAGCGCGCTGGGAATTTTGTCAGTTCAAGTGCTGGTCGTGCAAAGCTTCGCTGCTCCTGTTCCCTCCTTCTCCCCTGCTGCACAAGATGGATCCTTCACAAAGATGGAAAACACCCCTGCTTCTCTCTCTCTCTCCGTCACACACACACGCACACACACTCTTCATAAACTGGGTCAGTTTTGGCTTTCTTCTGTCCCTGTGCATTAGGGTATACCTTTACACATTCACTCATGGCTGCACACACACACACACACACGTTCAAAGGGGAATCCCACACTGCCTTAGCAGCGCCGACGAAGGCGAAGTCACCGATGTGTGTTTTATCGAGGGAGAATGGGTGTGGTCACATGGACGTGCGTGCGTGTGTGTGTGTGTGTGTGTGTGTGTGTTCGAGGAACCACATTAGATTAACAGTGGCACCAAGCGCGTGTGTTTGTGTGGAAAAAGCGTGCTATCCATCTACAGAGAACAATCACGATCGAATGGAAAAACGCCTGCCTGTACCTGCCGAAGAAGCACTGCCATTATATCACCCAGTGCAGGTGACTCCATCTTTATCTGGTGACTCAGTCAGTGTTTGTCCCTCCCATCTCCTTTGTCACGTCACTCTACGACCAGCTGTAGTTGGAGTCGTTTTGATAGCGAGAGGAAGGGAATCGTACTCGTACCAACCAGCGTGTAAGTCATTAGATAAATAGTAAACAGAATAAACAAAGTGGTTACGATGCTGCTCCGGTCCAGAAATAATTTATCAATCTTATTCAAGTGGAACAATGACCATGAAGGAGGGATTAGTCTAAGAATCCTGTAATGGATTGGATGTGCCTGACTAGTCTCTCCACAGGAAGTCCCTCAGGATGCAGCATGTGGTCACATTGTTCTTTAAGGCCAAAAGCTGCACTGTATCTCAAATTGATTCACAAATCATACAGAACACATCACAAATTCAGCATTTGCTTGCCCATATTTAAAGGCTGCATGATGTGCAACATGTACTCAACTCACTTCTCTTCTCTTCTCCTTGTGTTCTTGTCTGTTGACGTGTAGAACCACAGCTGAAGGGCATAGTGACCAGGTTGTTCTGCAGGCAGGGCTTCTATCTCCAGATGGGCCAGGATGGAAGTCTGGACGGGACCAAAGACGACAGCACCAACTCCTGTAAGTAGACGTGTAAATCCCAGATATGAGTGACTTTCTATAACACAGTGTCAGTTGCATCCAGCAGGACCCTCATTTATCACCCCAGCTCAACTAAAAGCGTGCGTGCAATCACTTTCGGGAGCTACATTGTGATTTTCTCGACAATGCGCGAATGTAAGGCAGTGCAACAAGTGTTTGGAAGATCAAAGAGAGAAAAAGAAAATCTGCGCTCCAAACAACGCTGAGGAGGGTTGCAGCCCAAAACCAAAATTTCATCACAGCAAAAGCAAAGCCACGACAGACTCTCTCAAGGCCAAACAGTTATTTAGAGATGATCTGTCTCTTGTCCTCATTTGATTTGATGAAGGTCGAGAGATACTTTTCATCTCGCTCTGAAACGGAGGGAGCAGCGGGAACGATCTAACGACTCCTAGTCATTACAGCAGCGGTTAGAAGCTTAAAATAGTTTGGTCTAAATGACGGCCAGCCATTTTTGTTGCCGTTGATTGAAATGCGCAGTATATGTAACCATAAAGACAGTAATGAGACACTAGTGGGGGTTTCATCGTGGCTCCGTTCGTGACCTTTCACATGGCGGTTTTCAGAAAACACAAAGCGACAAGAGGCTGCTCAGAGGGTTTCATTTTTTAATGCCTAGTTTATTGGACCCCTGCACCCAACACTGCCCCAGGGGCGGAGCCGCAGATGGATGTCTTATTGATTAACGAAGGCTTTTCTATATTCTGACGTGCTAAGCCGAGAGAAAATCAAATGCTAATCAGTGATCACTGTAGCAGGCCACTCGTCGGTTCAGAGCGTCCTTTCCACATTGGCTGAGCTGGTTGCTCTCTGCAGTCCTCGTGCTGCAGCGATGTCCCACTTGTTTACTATGATTTATTTTTTATTTTTTTGGCAAATGTCTTCACATCAATCTTTGGCAAATGCCTTCCTGTCGGCTTTTTTTTTTTTTTCCCCCCTTCTTAAATTTCCTGCCACAGCTCGGCGTGCAGATCAGACAGAATTTACTGCGGCTCCCACTTGTTGCCAAGCTTCCTTTTTCCATTTGTTTGCCCGCTTTTTGTTTTTTTGTTTTGTTTTTTTCTCTGCCCGAGCCGTGTTCAGCAGTGGGGAGACATCAGTGACATTTCCCGCAGCATTTAAAGGGAGTGCTGCTACCATCTCTAATCAGCTGGGTGCATATCTTTATGTTAATGAAGGCTGTGCATGAGCGTGGTGGTGGTTTTAGAGACGCGTGATATTTACCAAGGATGATTACTTGCAGGTGTACTTTGGCACATTTGATAAATTCTCCTGCTCAGCTCTGATCACTGTAGACGTTGCTTGTTGGAGACATTTAACAACCATTTCTGTGCAACCTTGATTAATGAGGGCAGTGATATCCCAGGTGTAATCAGCCCTTGATTAGAAAGGGCTGTTGGTTCCAAATATAACGTCCAGTGTCATGGCCTTCATTGCAGGTCATTGTCATGTTGTGATTTTATAAGATATTCATTACATAACAATATCTGCGTATGTTTCCCGGCATGGGCTGTCCTTGGAGAACCCTCTGCTGCTGTTAGACGACGATCAGCTCATCATGCTGTCCCTGGCCTGGATAAACAGCGACATCATAAATTGGGGCGTCGATGAAGTTTTGCAGAGGCCGAATGAAACGAACAGTGGTCTTTGATTCAGCCTATCACAAAAGCCATCTTTGCTTTAATTCAATCATCATTTCGGTTTATCTCTCCATACTGGAGAGGGCAACAATGTGCAAGAAGTGACACAAATCAGCTTTAAAGGATTAATTAAAAGTCAAGTGGCTTTAGAGGACCATGTCTTTGACACATGGGTGGATTAGTTAATATAGGCATGACTGGACAACAGTACGAAACTGGAGAAATCTTAAAAGCAAAAACAACAGTGAGGTCTGGGGATTATCTGGTGGCACTTCTGTTCATCTCCTTCGGATACAACGAAGGCAGAAATCTCATTTCAAAACTCCGGCAAATGAAAGCGAATCATTTCCGCACTTTGTCAGCACCGAGTTTAGTGGAAACGCAACATCTCAGCCTTCGCCAGGCATCAAACTCACAACATGAAACAGGGAACATCTTTATACTCGGGCCACTGGTTGCAACCAGCAGCCGAAAATAATTTTCACGTAGTCACAGACACTTGAGACAATTACACCATCAATTATTGATGAAAACATCTCCAACAATATTGTGTCTATTCTCTTTTTCATCACTGAGGTTTTTTTTAGAGGCCCAAACAGGGACGGACATATCAAACTAGGTTAGGCTGCGAATGCTATCATATGTTGGGCTGGTTCATGCTATATATGAATAAACATAAGCAAAAAATATTAAGATCCACACAGAAAAAAGCTTCAGAAAAGGTTCAGATAGAAGCTCGACTCGATTTAATTTGACTTGTTTTAAGCTGCAGCTACATTTACTATGTTTGCCTGAGCGGCTTATGACAAGTTCAACTGTGAAGCATTGGATCTAAATCATCCAACGTTTGCACTCACACACCGAATGCACAGAGCAAGGCAGGATTCCCCTTGAAATTGGTTTTACATCGTGTGCATGTCGCAACACTTGGACTGTATGTGCTGTCAGCGGCCCAATCGATAACTGGGTAATGACAAGCGGAGCAGGGGTTAAAGAGGTGTGGTTTCAATTGGCCTCAGAGGGACGCAGACGAATTTCAGCAGCCTGGAAAGGTCACCGCTAATGATGGCCAATAATCAACACGTTTTCACATTAGAGCAGCGCTACAGACGGGAATATATCACAGTGGAAATGTAAAAATAATGATAATAACATTCAAGCTCCATCTTTGTCATTTTACACTTCAGAGCAAAATGTCAATTGCTCCTCCATCATTAGGGAATGTGAGTTTTGAGAGCTGAGAGGTTTTCTGCGTTTGATTGGTCACCTGGACCGACAGTTCCAGTGTCATTAGTCTGTATTATTTCAAATACAGACTTGTATGATAGATGATGCTTGTGAAGCTTTTCTGCCAAAGCTCCAAAGGCTTGTTCACACACTTTCAAATCCAAATGCCATGCAAAACAACTTTTGTGGCTTCTCTGTAAACCACCGTGAAGCTGACAGCCATGTTTTGCCGAGTTGTATCCTGACGCTGCTCTCAGGCTCTAAACCTTTATTTGTCTTTATGAACAAAACATTTTGGACGCAGGTCAGATTAAAATACTAGTAAAAATCAAAATGAAAAAGACAAACTTCTCATAACTAAGACAAATCTAAAAAGATGCAAGACAGTCGGACGTTGCAGGAAGTGAACAAAAACACCAGTGACTAGCATTGTCTTTTAAAATAGCTGCCCGAGGCGATGAGGGTGTGATCAGCTGTCTGTTCCTTTTACCGTCACTGACTACTGTTCTTCAAATAATACTGACCCCATGAAGCTCAGAGCACCACTGTGCCTTTGACATAAATAGATAAAAATGGGCTGATATTAGAATCATATGGTAAAATTTTTATATCTTCACAAAGTTAACTCGTACACGTATTTAAAGCCGGACGGAGCAAACCCTCAAACTGCGCAACGCAAATTTGTTTCTCCTCGATGAACGCCATCCAGCTGTATCACCAGCTGTCAACACCGTCACCTCACAGTGGGACAGGACAGGCGGGATAGAGACAGAAGGGTCGGCATGACGTTGGGTGCCTTTCTTAAGGAAAGTGGCCCACAGCTGAGATGATGATAGGTGGCGAAGAGGACAGAGCGATCCGAGAAAGCCTGTCCCTTCGCAGGTGATGTTAGGGTGTTAGCGGCGATGGATGATGTGCCTCATGATGCACATCACAGCGAATATTAATTTGACATTAACTCCAGTATTCAGTTTGGGTCCTGGTGTGATTTGCATTTAAACATGATTTAAGATTTATGATGACATAGATAAGAGAAGATATATATAATACATAAAAGATGGAATATTTCCTTATTTTTCAGTCCAGTTTGCAGTAAAGGATAGATTATTACTCTGATATTAAGATTATTACTATACAGAATTATGATAAAGAGACAAAACAGAATATCATCAGAATTTCTAACTGAGGCTGTGGTCTCAATTTACAGCTCAGACTTTAAAAGCCCTGCAAGCAGCCTCTGGAGGCCGGGCTGCCTCTTCACCTCGCCAACGAACCAAACAAACTGAGCGACTGACATTTCAGTTCACAGAGCACTGTATTTCAAGAGGAGCAACGCACACACTGCACACAAACTGAGCACACGCTGCCACACACACACACACACACACACACACACACACACACACACTAAGTTTGTCTGTTTTTGTCCTCAGCTCTGTTTAACTTAATTCCTGTGGGTCTGAGAGTCGTGGCCATCCAATCAGTCAAGACTGGCCTCTACATCGCCATGAACGGAGAGGGTCACCTCTACTCATCGGTGAGCATGCGCGCACAAACGCACACACACAGACACACACATGGGGCGCGGGCATGGGGACACAAGAAGGAGGACAGTGCCTATAAGACATATTTGATTTTAGGATTTTATAAACACGTGTCTGTCACAGGTTGTAATGAAAACTGCTAAATAAAACAAGATAAAGCTGAAGTAGTAAAGGTGGTGTCAAGAAATCTGATAATAGAGAGACGCAAAAAACAATATGGAGGACATGGCTGTACAGAGAGAAGAAAGAGGTGGTGAAGTGGAGGGGAAGCGAGGTAGAGGAGGAGCGGTCGGCTGCTAGGAGATCTGCTTGAGTGGAATATGAATTATTTGCATGCTGACTCTTCAGAGAGAGTTCACACTCTTCCACGTCTGACGTCTCTTCACCCAGACATCATCCCTCTTTCCTCCCCTTCATTTCTTTTTCTTCTGGGTGGAGATGACAGGAGCCATCGAGGAGGGGAAAGGAGGTGAAGGGAGGAGAGGAGAGGTGATGGAGAGAGGGTGTGGGGGAATAGAAATGGATGGGAGGGGAGAAGAAAGGAGGAGAGGAGATGAAAGGAGAGAAATGAAAGGGAGAGGTGAGGGGAATAAAGGTGAGGGCAGGACAAATCATGAAAAAAGAAGGAGCGTGGAGAGGCAACAGAAACGAGGTGAGGAAGAAAAAGGGCAGGGACAACGAGAGAGAAAAGATAGACAAGGACAGAGAAGAGGAAAATGGCTGTAGACGGGAGAGGAAAATATGGAGAAGACAGGAAATAGCTGTAGACGGGATAGGAAAAGATGGAGAGGAAGGAGGCTGAGGGTGTAGACAGGGGAGGAAAAGATGGAGAGATAGGGGATAAAGGCTGGAGACAGAGGAGGAATCGATGGAGAGCAAGGACAAAAATGGTTGGAGACCGAGGACGAAAAGATGGAGAGAGGAAGGAGGGAAAGGTCTCAGACAGAAGAGAAAACGATAGAGAGGAAGACGGAAACATGTTGTAGACAAAGGGATGAGGGGATGAGAGAGGAGTAATCGGGAGGAGGAAGAAAGGAGCTCTGCGCTGCTCTGCTGGGCTTTCTCAGCCTGTCGCTGAAAGTCACAGATGCATGAGGGCTTCCTGTAAATAATTGAAGAGGGGGAGTCCCCCCCTACACACACACACACACACACACACACACACACACACACAGACAGTAGAAATCCCCTCTAAAGCTGCGTAGAGGGAAACTGAGGATGTTTGATCGTGTTCCAGCTCTGTGACTGATGTACGAGCAGCTACATGATAGCGAATATATAAATTACATACAGCAGGTCCAATTTATCATGATGTCAGCGCTGCTTGATGTTTAATTGGCTGCTGCAAAGGTCCTGGCAGGTGTAGTGTGTCCTAGAGTGAGCCACTCCGCCTGAAGAGATACTCATTAAACATTACGAGGGCGCTATCGCAGCTACAGTTTGTTTTATCCGAGCCCAAGCGGTTCACCTTTATATATTTATGTAATTGGTCTGTTCGGGTTCGCGCGGGCTGAGCGTCTTGTTTATAGGACGCAGTTCGGATCATCCTTCATCCCGCAGGGTTTCTTATTGTGGAGGTGTCAGGAAGTCAATACAAATCAGATTCCAGTTCCCGCAGCTTCAACTAAACCTGATGAGTTTGTCAGCAGCCATCGCTGTTCGAGAGTCCAGGCTGCGTTTTGCCCTCGGAGGAACTTTTATGTAACAATACGCTGAATAGCACATGTCAGCGCACCCCCTTGTGCATGAAAACACAACACTGTTCTCACCTGTCCTAATGACGCCAGCTACAGAGACAAATGTGCGCAAACGGTCGACGTGGCTCGCGTAAGCGCGCATCGCTGAGTGCGAACGTTTTAAGCACTGCGACTGCACTCTAATCATCGAATTCAGAACATGATGTACTGAATACCGAACACAGCGCGCGTGAAAAGGTGCTTATGGAGCAAATGTGCAATTAATGATGTTACATTTAATTGCATGTTATGTTTGTTTGGCTCGATCCTATTTTGGCTTCTGTGCGCCTGAAGGACGAGCGTAGTCGGAACATTAGAAATAAAAATCTAAATCTAAAATAAAAGAAAGTGTCAATCAGTTATGGAAAATGTAGCATGAATACATTTGTCTGAAGGTCTTGATGGGATAAAAAACAGTAATGCCAGTATCAAAAACCTTAATTTAGACCATCTCCTTGCATAGTACATTCTCCGTCTTGGCTTGCTTCTAAATTTATGCTGCTCTGCCCTCAGTGACATTCTTTATCCTCTTATTGCAAATTGTTAATGATATGCTGCAAACTTAGTTATACATGGTAGGACTATCTTATTAATCTCAGATCGCAAGCATCGTGCAGAGTGCGGTTGCGCGCGCACGGGCGCCGCACGTGCCCGTGCGCGTGGGTTTCGGCCGTGCGTGCGTGCAACTAACAGATGGCACAGTGTGCAATGAGCTGCTATGTGATAATTATGGAGCATGCTGGGGAAAGTGGAAAAAAAAAAAAGTGCTGATGAGTTTGGGACTGTGTGTGTTTATGTGTGAATGAGGCTAGGAGTGACGAGAGTGTGTTTATGCGCAAAAAAAGTGTGTGTAATACGCACACTGGTATGTTGTGTGTGTGTGTGTGTGTGTGCAAGGGGGGGTGGGTGTATCAGGGTGTCTCTTTAGGTGTGGGTGTGAGGATGTCAGCCGAGAGGTGAAAGCGGAAGTGGACTTTTTCAGTAAAATCATCACACTTTGCCGTAACATACGACTACTCCTGCTATTCCTACTACTGCTGTAGGAGCAGGCTGAGGCACTCACTTATTATGTTAGGGCTAACAAAGCTTAAAAAGGGTAAATGTGACATAATTCACAAAAGAGACAAACAAGAAGATCTGAAGCATTTTCTCCAAACTGTTCATGTACCAGTGTGGGCGTGAGTTGTATCTAGATCATGACTGAGGCTAGTGTACATCATTATCCCCCCCAGCTCCCTCAAAAAAAAAAAAAAAAAAAAAATCTGCTTGTTTTTGAGATCTGAATTGTGCTGACTGTCCACCAGCCAAGATTAGAAATGGAAATGTATTCCTTCATGCCAGCTCCTGTGAGTCAGACCGTTAGAGCCCCAGTCTGTCTGCTGGAGAGGTCCTGGGAGCCCGAACAGCATCAAATCAAGTCCGTCCTCTTTCTGTCTGTTTCATTCTCTTTACCCCGTTCTCTTTCACTCCAGATGTTCCCATTAAGGTCAATTACAGACACAGGTATCTGTCTTTGATTCTTTTCACTATACGCTTTTGCAAGGTTTTGAGAGTGAATGTCTATCTTGGAGCAGAAGTGCTGGCAATGACTCAAGATTAGCTTAAAAGGAAATGTAGTTAATGGATCCATCCACATTTCCATAGGATTAAGCCTAAGTGACAATAATTAGAACGTCTTGTGCATCACGGTAGTTCAGTATTTTAAGCATTTGCCGTATAATTGCAAAGTCCCTGGTTTGATTCTGAGGGATTCATAAACATGGCATGCCGGTGCCAACAGAGAATTAACACGCAAGTGTAACTTAAAACATAAAAAGGCTTACGGGTGAGGCGAGCAAAGGTCAAAGCCAGGTGTAGCAGTCCAACAGGCAAACAAATCCGTAAAGGGCAGGAACTGATGAAAGTCCAGAAACTGGCAATATCCACACAAGAGCAGGGGGAGCTAAGAAACAGAGCAGGAAGAGAAACACACAGAAATTAGACAAGAGGTAAGTCTTTCAAAGTAAAACTGAAAACCGTAATGGATAACAAAAGCAATAAAAAAAAAGCAGCACTCAGACATGACTGTACCCTGGAGGTGTTATCGGGGAGGGTCCCTGGGGTAAGTGGACTGGAAGCTGAAGACTGATGCCAGAGAACATGGGCGGATAGCCTGGAGGCTGGACAGGGGCTGAATAGGAAATCTCAGGCGGACAGCATTGCAGAAGACGAGCAGAACCCTAAAACAGACGGCCTGTGAATGGTGAATGGTGCTGGTCTGGAGGGCAACCAGGAGTCAGGAGCCAAGGACAGTGTGGCTCTGGAGGATGTCCCGAAGCCAGCAGACTGGAGTTCAGGACCAGAGTCCAGCACCTAGAGTGTAGGACCAAGGGCCAGCGACATGAGAGTCACAGAGGGGGCTGGCGACAGGCAGCGGGACTGGAGACTGATGGTTGGAAAACATGCAGGAGGCTGTGGAAACACAGACGCAGAAGACTGCTGCAGCACAGAGACTGACGACAGCTGCAGCAAAGGAACTAACAACTGCTGCTGCGGCCGTTGACAGGGAACCAGGAACAGGAGTCGGCTGCTAACTAACCTCACAGGTCTGGTAGCAGCTCTGTGGACCAGAGCAGCTGAGTCTCGGTAGTGCTTATGCACAAATACTGATTAACTTCAACATTGATTAATGTGGCATGTGTTTTATGAATTAACCATGCAATGGTTTTCAGTATGTATTGCTCAGAAATGAATAACATTTTACAATGCGACCAAAATCAGATCCTCAGTACTGAGATGGAGTTTTTGCTTGAACATGACTGAAACAATTGATCAAGTCATGATTAGCTCTCAGCAGATTGGCAGATTATCAACTGATCATTTCAGGTCTATGGTTCATGACATCAAAACACTAGATGGGGAGATGCTGCTGTCTTTTCTATATCATAGATTAGTCCTTCCATTTCCTTTTTATATTCACTTATAATTCTTCTTCTGTCTCTTCGTGAGCTACAGCATGTTGTCTTAACACGGGATGGCAAACACAGGGGTGTGCGTGCGTGTCCTGCACGTATGTGCCTGCCTGCGTGCGCGCGTGTGTCAAGCACACATCTGTGAACGTAGGCGTACACTTCCATTCATAACGCGGTCTGTACAGCACTCAGACAGAGCGAGCCCTGTGATGTCTACATCCAGAAGGATGAGAAGGAAGAGGAGTGGCAGAGAGAATAAATGTTAGCCATGTGAGTCATGACGCACGCACGCACGCACACACACAGTGTCTAGAGAATGAATGAGTTGCTGGTAAGCTGTGGAGCCTCTTCAGAGATGCAGCCCTCCTGGAGCACCACATAGCAAGCATCACAATCAAACAGCAGACGTGCATATTTGACATAATGTGCTGATGTGCACGGAAATTCAACAAATTCAGACTCAAGGACATATTGACATATACTAAAGACATAAGTTTTACTGATGTAATAGCATTTCTCTGATGCTCCCATTCTGTCACTAACCTGTGTCATACTGAACTGAGTGCAATTTGGGTCTCTGCTTCTCAAACCCTAGTAAAGGACAGACAGGCTCCTGCAACACTGTTAATCAAATAAATTCAAACACAGGTTGTATGTCAGTGTGTCACCAGTAGCGGAGTCAACAGACTGAAGACATCATGATATCAAATAATGGTATTTATGATATTAACATGCTGCAGAGGGCCCTGTGGTGGCTAGCTTGGTCCTAATCTGCGCAGATCAGCCATTAAAACAGAAAACTAGTTTTACTGTAACTTAGTGGAGCCCTGAAGGCATGGAGAAATAACAGAAACCACAAAATAAGTTTCAAATCACATTACTGATGATTCAGAATGAACCATTTCAAAGCGGGCCACGGACATACGCACATCAGCCACAACACTTAAACCAGTTATCTCCGTCATGTTGTGGCAGATCAGTGGAAAACCGCAGTTCTCTCCTTATACAGCCCGACAGTTTCCCAAACAGCCCTTCAGGAGTACCTGTGCTGTGAGTTGTTGCTCCAGCTCTAACACACCTGATCCAATTAGGAGCCACACATTTTCATAATGGCATAATTGGATCAGGTGTGCGGGTCTGGAGCGGTTGGTGCTCCTGACGCGCCGAGAGGGACGCTGTGATTGGAGTCAGATTTCTGCTTTGATCCGGTCTGTCTGGGCTCGAGGACATCCTTTCAAGTCCCCTCTTGAACCAGCCTCTTCACTTTTTTGTTTTCATATGCCGACACTCCTCCTCCTCGTTCTTCTCCGTGGGCTTCTTTTCTTTAGAATGATTTGTTTACCCACAATCCCCCTGGGTAATTAGTGCTGTGATAATAACTGGTGTTGGAAACAAACACACCCACTCGCTGAGCAGTGCACACAAACAGACACACACTTATATACATACATATACAATGGAATGAAAAACAACTTCCTTGAGCTTGGTCACATTAAGCGATGTTACAAGTAAATCAACAGCACCCTGTTTTTAAATTAGCGGGAACACAAATGGACAATGTTTACACTGTTTATCAGAAAAATAAAATAACACATAAGGCAGAGTGATAACTTATTATAACTATGAATTAACTTGGAGCTATCGTATTGATATGATGTGACGATACAATACAATACAACAAGAGGTGGAATTACACTTGTACATTACAGTGCACTGTAGTCCTGCCATAGGGATTGATTTACCGCTCAGCATCAGATTTCACTACTTGATACCATTAACGCTACATTAGACAGGTGTGTTGTACATTACTAGGCCATATCGCGCTTTAATTATATACCGCAAAGTAACATTCCCTCATATACTTAATGCAGAGTAATGGGAAGAAGGATAGGGTTGTCTCCCTGCTGAATTGGAGTCTGTTGGTGTGCAATCATTTTCTTTTCATTTACCTTGATAGAGAAAGTCAGTTGCAACAAGCTAAAGGTGCAGTGGAAGTGGGTTGTGTTGCTGAATAGGTGAAGACTGGGGCTTTCTTCAGCCCACTCCTGTTAACCTCGATATTAACAATCAGAAACTTGTAGATACAACACAAGCTGACCCTGTGGTCTCCACGTGGGATTGTTGAAGCCTCCATAGTCTTTTGTTTTTTTTATGGTGCAAGTTAGTCATAGTTTAGCTATGTGTGTGGGCTTTGTTGTTAGACCTTAAAGGGAAAGTTTTTTTCTGAGGTACTTATCCACAGTCAGTGTATTACCTACCTACAAAACCCAAACTGTCACTTCAACCCATTGATGCACTAGTATGAATCCAGCTCCAGGCAGTCAATCAGTCTGTCTTTAGCCCATGAGTCTGCAGGGTCACATCTTGAAAGGAGAACTGTGGCCTCGCAGTCATTCAGCAGCTGCCCCGGTCAGCGAGGTCACAGGCCTGAACTCTCTGCAGTGTATTGAGATGCCATTCATCCAGCTTTGTTCAAACAAGACATGCTCTTGATTGTCTGTGGATTAAAGGCTTTGGTAAATAACAGCAGAGGAAGAACTACACTGGAGCAGTAATTAATCAACAGTTAATTGTTGTACTCCAAATGTGCTTCTACTGGGAAGCTCCGAGTGGCCAGCACTCAAGCTGTGGAAGCACTGGGCAGCTCTAGTTGCCAAGCGTTGTTATTAGTGCAGCCTTGTGCTTTGCCAAGAGTGGAGATTGCTTTTCCCACTCTGGTTCTGAGTTTCTTATTTTTAGGTCGGTAATGAACAAGGGACAAAGTGCTGCCTGTATCAATTTAGCATGTTTTGGAACAGGATGTTTAACATGTTAATGGGCTCCTCTCTATCTGATTACGGCTGTCTGTGAAACAGCTGCCGTTTGCTGAGGATGCATGGACGTATGCGTGGCGTGTAATTCAGGAGATAACAATGTGCACACATGTGCGCAGCGTGCGCACTCGCACTAAACCTCTGCAGAGTGCAGAGAAATGACAGAGCCGATAAAGAAAGAAGAGCGATGAGAGAAATGCTAAGATAAGAGAAGGGAGAGGGAGAAAATCCCCTGCTGGTTTTCCAATCAGGAGGCGTCGTCCTCCTCATTGGCTGATTTATTCTCTCTCTTCTCCTTCATGTCCCAATTTTCACCCCCCACCCCACCCCACCCTCCATCTTTCATTCATTTTTTCTCTCCCTCCTCTTTCTGTGGGCAGCTCGTGAACGCAGCTATTTAGAAATGACGACAGAAGCACATTCAGGCGGGCAGTGTTGTTAAAATGACTCACCTGTAAGGCTGAGGTTTTCATCCAAAGTCATTTTTACAGTTCACTTTTCCCCTCCGGATTCAGATGAGAGGACTTTTTTTTTTTTTCCTTTTCCCTCAGACAAAGCAGAGAAGGGCGCCTCGACATCAAACATCTTTTATTTTAAAAGCAGCATTAAATGATGTATGACCCCACTGACCAACATTAATAAGTGTCTGGCACCGCTTTCTGCACACCAGCAAATACCATCCTCCTTAACAAATGAATAATGAATCCGGGGCGCAGGTCAGGACTAAATATATATTATTAACTTAATTCAGTCCAGAAGTGAAAAATATGAAGCTCTACAGAGAACAGCCACACTGCTAATACAAATCAAAACCATGGTTACCAAAGGAGAACATTTGATTTGCGGTGGAGTATTTGTGTGTGTCGCGCTGACATTGCCAATAAATAGAGCATCCATTCATTATAACCTGTCTTGTTCATTTAGTCACATTTCATATCCAAGCAAGCCCTCCTGCACCGCCCTCCATTCATCCCCTAGAGCCACAAGTGTGTGTGTGTGTGTGTGTGTGTGTCGTCGTCTGATCCCTCGCAGCTGCGTACTGGCGCCTCCCCACCCTGCCTGTTATTAAGCGCCTTCCTATATTAGCATGAGTGGATGTGGTATAGCACATTATATGTTAAATTACTAATGCAATGGTTTGTGTGTGTGTGTATGTGTTTCTCTCTCTTGCGCTTGGAGGGCCCCCCCCCCCACTCCACCCCCCAAAACACACACACACACACACACACACACACACACACACACACCCCACTGACCCCTCCCTCTCAGCGCTGGTTGGTTGCCACGGCTACAGTGTCGCCTCTCTTCCTCATGTTGCTATGAGACTCGGACCGACAGACCTGAGCTGAATGACAATGTGTCTGTGGCTCTGGCAAGAGGCCCACAACAACCAATAAGAGACGGTCTAGACAAACACTTCCCAATCTGGGGTCTGGGGACCTCGGGGTGATTGTTTGGGTTGGCAGGAGCCTCCTCAGCCATATGAGGAGTAGCTTATTAACACTGTGTTGTCATTTCCTCAGCAGTAATCTCAATGAGAAGACGTGTCAGTCATTGGATGCTAAATCATTCATGAGAGGTCATGATGACGTATACAAGGGGACCTGATGGCGATAACAGTGATATTACTATGCTAATTTAAATAGGGTTGGATGAATCTGCATTAATCAATAATTTTATATTGACAATAAATCAGTGATGTACAGGGGAGGTGCCTTTCATAGTGACAAACCTGCAGAGAATTATCAATGACTTTGTAGTTTCCTTCAGCTCTCCGGTGCTTTTTAGCCTCTTTTAGCTCATTGTCTTGGTTTTCAGGCCTACAAACTCATCTCAGGTACCCAGAGGCAGACAGACAAAGCTCGAGATTAGGTACTTAAGAGGAATTCATAGAAACCAAAGCAGAGTGTGTAGCTTCCATATCATGAAGCATCTCATAATCAAACAGGATAGGCAGGTGGGATATAACACCTGGAGATCTGATTGGAATGTTAAAAACATGGAGAGTTCCAGTGACACCTGACGACACACTTTGCTGCTGCAAACTAGCTGACAATAAAGCTGACTTGCCACCACAAGCTGAGTACTGACATCATTGCTTGAAACTGGCTGATTTAGTCTCACATAAGCACCCGCACATTTAGCCATGTTTGCAGATGTTGCCCCTCATATGTAAACTGGCATTTAATTGCAAATATATTTATATGGTGATAATATGTGTATTGTTTTTAGACTTGTTGCCGGAATTCAATAAATGCAGCTTTAGATTATCCATTATTTTAACTGTGTTTGTTACAACCCCTGAAACCCCAATTAAAGAAAAGTTCCTATTAAAATCTCTTCTTACTGCATGTTTGACTGTTACTGTTTTGCTTTTGGATTTTTGCATTGCCACGTAATCTCAGTGATGTAATTATGACCTGTGTTTAAGTATATTGGCTGAAAGACAATCCAATTTTCCCAGAAGGATTATTAAAACTAAATTTAATCAGCTAATTTTATCCAAATATTAAGACGACATAACAGTATATTGCACTTCCTGTCAAGGGTAAACTGCTGGGATCTGGTTTGCCGACTTCTATTCCCACTTAAACTTTAAAATGATGAGAAATACTGCACAAACAGTTATCAATTAATTGTTCAGCTGATTCAAAAAAATATTATTCAGCAATTTTGCAACAGAAAACAGTAGAAACTTCATCCTAAAACCTTTAAATCACTGACTAAACTCATCGTTTAGATGTAAATATTGCTTGAGGAAAATTCCAGTTTGCTGGTGAGTAAACCAAACTTCTCAGACCACCTCGATTCTGACCCACCCCCACCCAAAAAAAAAAAGATTGTTTTATGTCAGGCTGCCTTT
Source organism: Datnioides undecimradiatus (assembly GCA_008933995.1). NCBI lineage: Eukaryota > Metazoa > Chordata > Actinopteri > Lobotiformes > Datnioididae > Datnioides > Datnioides undecimradiatus. Next base: position 5,208,018 of record WARS01000034.1, read on the forward strand.
TACACTCGCAGTGACTCAGTAGTGCAAGCGGACACAAGGGAGAGAGGATTTTTCTCCCAGTAATAATAACACCTTGATTCTGTGCTGAAATATGCTCCGCTGGAGGCGCCGGCAGCCACAAAAAAAGAGTTTTGACACATAACAGTGGAGCTGATGTGGGTGGGAGGGTGAGATCTTTGGGGCTTTGTGTCACCAGAATCAATCTGCTTTTTTATCTGTTTACTTTGTTGTTCGTGCGCTTACAGAGAGTGTCGGTGGAGAATGACATGGGTTAGAGCAATACATCATTCAGCTGCTGTCGGCCCGCTCCTCCCAGTGTGGTTTGGATATCATCAAACATGGACACATTGGCAGGCTGATATTCAAACAATCATTTTGTTTGGGGTTCCTATTTATTTAAATTCTAAAAAAAATAGATAATTGTGAAAAACAGCAAAAACAGCATTTTTTGTAGCGGAATAAAACTAAAATACCTGTGTGAAATGACTTCTGTCATGTACAGCAAAGAAAAGCAGTGGAGTGGAGGTTTCAAACTAGCCTGCGCGCCTGAAGGACGAGCAGAGATTTGCAGCTGCGGTTAAATAACATGAGCTGTTTTGCCTTTGTGTCTCCTCAGGAACTGTTTACAGCCGAGTGTAAGTTTAAGGAGTCGGTGTTCGAGAACTACTACGTGATCTACAGCTCTATGCTCTACAGACAGAAGGAGTCGGGCCGGGCCTGGTTTCTAGGCCTCAATAAAGAGGGACAGGCCATGAAGGGCAACAGGGTCAAAAAGACCAAACCAGCTGCACACTTCCTGCCTAAACCTATAGAAGGTAAAACACATGAACCACAGTTAATTCAATCTTTCTTTTAGTTTTATCGGATTATAGATTGAACACACACCTTCCTCCTTCCATCTTTGTTTCCCTTTCACCCTCTTCTTCATTTCTTTTTCTTACATCATCCCGTATCTGTCTCTCCTCCTGCCTTTTACCCATCTGCCTCTTCTCTCCATCCACTCCTCTAGTTGCGATGTACCGAGAGCCTTCGTTGCACGATGTAGGGGAGGCGGTGCCTAAACTCGCCGGGGGCCCGCCTTCCAAAAGCACAACCAGCGAACCGGTGGTCATGAATGGCGGCAAACCAGTCAGCAAACCGGACAAGGAGGAGACATAACCCCGCCCCCCTTTTTCCACCCTCCCCTGGCCAACCAGAGGCCAGGAAAAGCCAGAGACTTGCCCCACTGCTGCGCTCTCAAAAAAACGGCAACAAAAGGTAACAAAACAAACAACAGCTCAAGTTCTGACTGGTCAGCAGTGGGGCCGCGCGTCCCGCCTCACTTCTCTCCCTATTGGACGGATCTGGTGTTGTGGGGCGGGGTCAGACGGACAGAGCGCTGCGACCGGTGGCGGGGGGAAGAGGAGGATGAAGACGGTGAAATCAGGCCACTGCCAGCCAGATATTTTGGAACTGGAACAGTGGCGTGCCCTCGGACGGGAGGCAAAATGACTTCTTAAATATATAAACAACACAAAGGAAGAAAAAAAAAAGGAAAAAAGTGTCGTCTCCACCGGTATTTTTCTGTGACAATCTGTACGAATGAGGCCCCTTTTTCCTCTCCCGATAGCACCGTTTTCTGTTGCCAGGTACGCTTGCTTGCTGGTGGCTACAGACACACACACACGTACACGCACGTAACCCCCACCCACCCCACCCCCACCCAAAATCGACCACTTGGATTCAATCTTGGAGTAAATAAAGAACAGATTAAAAACATCAGCAAACATCGGGCAAGGAGAACACTTAAAACACCAAACACTGATGATTCAGTGGGTGCTTAGTCATCGATCAATTAAGATTTGGCACAGGACATTCCGTACTGAGCTTACAGTGTGCTTGAAAACGGCCCTGCGTATTACCTACGAGGCAAACGCATCATATGACCTGTCCCCTGTTTTGATCGCATACGATTATATAACTGTTATAAACAGAATTCTTATTTGACGGCACATAGCTTAAAGCATGTTTGTCCTTTCAGTGTTCCTTTTTCCTATGAGGTGATTTATTATTTTGCACACGCAGAGCACTAGTGATTATGGAGCTACATGGCTGTACAGACACAAAACTGACTTTTTTGTCTCTCTGTCTAACAAGTTCTGCCCCCCCCGGTCCCTTTACGAACATTTTCAAACCGCTAACACAAGTGTAGCTCAGGAGCGGAGGAGATCGACTGGCGGGTCAAATGAAGAGTTTGGGCGTCGAGTCGATCAAATTAGCCCGCGGCTCAGTGCTGAAACACGGGTGATTTCCACATGTTCCCTGCTTGTAGCAAGGCGGAGCATACAGGAGGCATGCTGGTAAGCGGCATGGTAGCAGCCAGTGTTTACATGGAGTAGCAGATATCGTCGACTCGCTGTTTAACAGAAGGGGGGTCAAACCTCAAGAGCTGTCAGGCTGTGTTCTCAGTCTCTATCTCTGTTGCCTTCCCGATACTTGAAATTAAAGGTAGGAATGAGGGTAAACGTTAACAGGGTAAACAATCGGGAGCCACTGAGTGTAGAATCTGAACAAACAGTACCATAATCAAACATGAAAGTGTTCATGCTGCTGGAAAACAGCCCCTGCAACTGACAGATCTAATTATTAGGTTGTTAATCCTGACGCTTCAGTGTGCAGGTACCCTTTTATGTTTGCAGCTGCTTGAGTGTGAGCTTGTTTTTATGATTTAAGAAGCAATCCAGTGGTTCCCAACATAGGGGTCAGGCCCCCGAAAAGAGCCAACAGTGCAATCTGAGGCATCATCAGATGATTAACAGCAGAATTTGGAATTTTCTCTTGCCTGTGTAATGCTGGATAATTTGACATCTTGGCGTCATACAGGACCTAAATGAAACTATCTGAGAAGTTCAAATGGGGAAACCCCAGTTTGATGGAAGTGCTGTTACACCGTGGCTTTAATTTAGCCGGCACAGTGGCTTGTATGAGATAAACTCACTAAAAAACAGAGAAATGAGAAATGCGTGGGGGGGGGGTTTGTAGAAAAACAATTAAAACCACCAAAAAAAACCAAAATAGCACACACTGACTGCAGCGTCACACAGAGCCATCGTCAGTTCAAACCGCCGATGGCTGGTTTGTGTGAAACGCGGAGACCACAAGGCAGAAAATCAGATGCCTTAAAACCAAATGAAACCAAATAGATTCCCATGCTTTGCCCTCTCACTGTGACAGTCAACATGGCACCAATCTGTTCTGGACTTGAATCCTGCCCGACACCCCGGCTTTCTGTTTACCCGTCTCCCTTAGACGGCAAGACTGCACGCCAATTAACTCCTCAGAAGGTTACACCAGTAGTCCGTCATATCACTGAGGAGATATTAATACTGTGATCCCACACTTCAGACTGTATCAGTGTCAGTGACAATGATGCAGACACAGTGGATTAGTAAGAAACAGAAACTGTGCCTCTCGCTCGCTCCGAATCCCGATTTCTGGGCAAATGAACCACTCTGCATCCTAATCAGACCGTCGAAACAGCGTCATGTTTGCCGAAAAAACGAATGACCCCCGCTGACGTTACCAAAACTACAAAGAAACAACAACACAAAGGCAACCTGGGGGGAAAAAAAGAAAATGAAAGCTGTGATTAATCCGCACAGTTGCTCCGACATGAAACGAACGCCAGCTCCAATCAGCTGCACATCCAGCCTCGACAACAGGTGTGTGTCTGTAGCAGGCACTGCTGCACACAAGTGAAGCCACTCTAATGTGTTTAATGTCGTCCCACTGTGTCGTACAGAGGATACACTCCGCAAACTGAAGAGACTGTGAAAATGCAAGACAGCTCGCAGTGTTTCTAATTGGCATTTCTCAGATTTTGCTCCTCACATACACCACATTCTTCTCTCCTCCTCTGATCTCATTAGCTGTTACTTGCCTTTGTGTTCAAATATGTGTGGCTGACCGGCTCGCATTACGCCGGCTCATCTGGCCTAACGTGGCCATGTCCGACTGCTGTTTCGGAGAGAAAAACGTTTCGGACAAAAATCCATTAAAAACCAAAAAGTGATTTAATGATACGTGTGAAAACATGACGGATTCAGAGGGTTTTGTTGAAGTTTGTGTGTCACCAAACTGTAATCTCGATGCTGAAAAACTGCGAGTCCACGTGAAATGTACCGCCGCTGTCGGGTCGTCAGAAAGTGTTATTTTTGCTGTAGATTCTTGTGAGTGCCTCTCATCCCCAGCCAAGCTCAAGATGTGCAACCCAGGGCGTCTGTGGTCTTATGCTAAACTCCCAGCCTCCCTGGGTTCCAGCAGGATTTACCCAAGATTTCCAAATTCTCAAAGTCGTTTGACTTCAGCTGTGTCCTGTCTAAAGATACTTGAAGAGCAAAGTGGGCTGATGGTGATGAGGAAGAAGCTTTTTGACCGGTGTTGTGCTTGTCTCGCGTCAAAGAAATGTGGATGTAACATTTATTGACTTCTTGTTGTGTCACACTAGGGGTTGCTAGCAAAAAAAAAAGAAAAAAAAGAAAAGAATAAACCCTGACAATCAGGTCTGTAAAACTTCTTTTTGTTTGAATGTATCCTGTGTTGTCTCAGCTGCCTGTGTCCAAGCAGAACCTCTCTAAAAAGCCATTTTAATTACAGGACTGAGGATGATGTTTTTGGACTTGACCATTAGCAGATACAGTCGGTAACAAGACTCCAGGACAGAAACTGCTATTCACTGAATGACTACCAAGCAGCTAATTTGTCCTGCGCTGCTGGCAGAGGGAACAGATCGACTTTGTTAGGGAACCAAATCTTCCCCCGATCAGACGGGCCCTGCTTGTTAGGTTAGCGGTAGGGTTCACGTCCTGTGAAAGCGGCTACTGAAGATCCGTGGCACATCCTCAAGAGTTAATAACGGCTGAAGCCAGAGAAAAATGGCCTGGTTTCCTGGATACTCACCAAAAACACTGCTACAATAGCGTTTCCAGGCTGGTAATCACAGTCCCTGGTTCAAACAACGAAGGCGCAATTACTGTCGGCGTCTCCTGAGAGATTTCTCTCCACTGGTGGTTAGCCAGGTACCAAGGCTACAATTATGAGATATCTAACAGCGGGCTCTGCACAGGAAGAGAGCAGCTGATTTAATTAGAAGTGAGCAATCACGACAACCTGGGTCACTTTTAATTTCCACATACGAGGACCACTCATGGTCTCGTGGCAGGTACACATGTAGCCACCTTACTTTGTCCTTCATGAACCGTAGCTCTGAAACCAGAAGGCACCAAATGGACACAAGACAAGGCATAATAGAGCAAAAGTGCTTTAGTGACATGACCGCTGCCGTACAGGTGCATTTTAGAGACACGGGAACATGTAATGGCTGGCACTGTACTCATGATGTAGCTCGTCTCCCTCAGGTTTTCTTTTGTCGTTTCTTTATTTCGCTCCACTTTATTCCTCTTACAAAAGACTGCCTTATTACATTGAATCTGAAGCGAGACAGTAAACGCGCTCTCTTCCCAGCTGTTCCTTTCTCCGAACGCTCTCATCCTCCCCTCGTGCACACGCACACGCACACACATCCACACTCAGCAGACACACTCTTCCTATTTTACTTTTCAATTATCCTTTGATCCCCAATCTTCTGTTCACTGTAACTATGCTAGCTTTCGCTCCCTGCTCGTTTTGTAATCATGCAGCCGGAGAACTTACTCCCACCTCCTCCCTACCTCCCTCACCCCCTCTGTTTGGACTGTTTCCCACTTGTTGCATGGTTTTTAAAAGAGGAAAGATGACTGGGGCTAATGCATGTGGTAATGTAGGAAATGTGTTATCAAATCAAAACAAACATTTACAGCGCGGCACCAGGAAAACTCTGCATCTGGCTCATTTCTGCCATCGGTTTGCACCAGCGGAGATCCTGCAGCCCATTTTTAATATTTACTCCATTTCATACATTCAGATCTTATACATTTGGTTCCCAGTGTCATCAGAAACAACAAAGACATATTGTTTCTGAAGCGTAATCCGTCATTGCAATAATGGAGCAAAGGAAGAATAAATCAAAATGACTTCATGTCGCTAACACAGTTATACTAATGCATGACCACTTTCAGCGGAGCATCAATATTTAATTCTGGTGGCTGAGAGCAGGGAGGCAAAAATGATAGAACATGACAAAAACAGGAACAGGTAACTGCTTAATGTCATGTGCTAGATGATTAGATGCAGGTAAATGTAGAAATGCTGGCGGTAACAAGCCATTCCCTTTAGTGACTGTTGAGGAGCGCAGAAACGGTGTTAAACGGCTAAAAGAGCAAATGACTAAGCTCACTGACAAAGCTCTCTTTAATTAAAGTCAGAGAAAGATGGCGGAGGTTTTCTTCCTCGCTTACCAACTGCTGGAGTATCGCTGGTAGTGTGCTTACTGCTGCCACCGGTGGTCAGAAGCTGCATTACATCCACGCTGACAGAAACATGTTGCGCTTCATATGTGATTTCACATCATTTGTACGTTTTGACTGGATGTCAGTGACAGAGACGGTCATAAATCCTGACCTGGGCTCGTTTTCTCCTACTTTTTCATTCTCTAAGAAGATCGTGCACCACCAAGTGAGTTTATATTCTCAATATTATTCCTCCAGCTTTTAATATCGCACATCAAAACAGATTTACCACATGCCGCTGCATCTCTCCGGTGCAAACCACTGCTGCCATGAGCCAAAAGCAAAGTGTCCCTGCTGCTGACCATAAAGGAGATTACTCTGTCTGTCAGTAAATGTACAGTTACCTTTACATACATATTATGCAAACAGAGTTTGTCTGCACTGTACAGTTTGTGTCTAATCCATTGTATACACACAGAAAACAACGATATTGAATAAAGGATTTATAGAAAGGACGTGTGTCTGGACTGATTGATTGACGGATTCACTGCGCAACACCTCGGCCTCATACGTTTGTTTTTACGAACACCGATCACGGATGGATATCGCCCGAATCCACTCGTACGTCTACACACTCATACACACCTCCGTTTAATGAAGTCACTTCATCCATTGTGTTGACCGAACGGCAGGCTGCATCATCAAATATCCCAGCATTTAATGTGCGAAGTGAGACACCCCAGAGAAAGCCCCACCGCCGGCAAGCGAGCAGCTTTGTGTTGTCTTAAGCAGAGATATTCTATTTTTCATAAGCTCTCCATGAGTTTTTCATCAGTAGCTGGCAGGATGTGTCATCTCATTAACTTGTGCATCAAATGAGCTCAAACAGAAACACTGTCACCTTTAGGTTGTGTTTGTGTCAGGCAGACTGTGGTATGATCTATGTTTTTGTTAGTTCCCGGTCATGTGATTTGATACAGATACAGGAAGGGGCAGGGGACAAAAAGGAGGAAGACTTGCAGCCCGTGCACGAACAAGAGTGCAAGAGCTGACCCCAGCTAGCTTGAATAACAGCCTGCATTGCCATTACATCCATGCATTTAACTGCACTTGAATTGATAAGCCAACTGGATATGTGATCTAGACGTGTGCAACCAGTGCTGACTTGCGGTGATGACTGAAACACAGATCTCACTGATTAAAATGCTCCGTTCCGACCGACGAAACTATCATTTTGAAAGTTAGCCCTCACACGAGAAGACGAGACTTTAACAATTATTAAACCACCTGCTTGCTTTTGTGCAAACATCTCATTTTGAAATACCTTACCCTCCCCCTAAACTCTGATTGTTGGGTTTGGTATTCCAACCTTGGAGACAAGCACAGAGAAATACCAGTATGATGGAAGCACCATTAAACAGCTCCATTATCAGCCAGATATGTATAGAGAGAGAGCTGAGGAGACGGCCTGGCAGACACATTCAGACAGGTTGACAGGCAGGAAGAAACACACTTCACACACACACACACACACACACTCGCGAGCACGCACTCTCTCACGCACCACATCGCTTGGCCTCCTTTAAATGACAGATGAACCAGCAAATACTGTAATTAGGTGGATGTAATTAAAATTTGCATATGTAAATTTAATGTAAATGAGGTGTACTTTGAAGGGCAACATGGTGTTTAATTAGCAAGAAAGGGGGTTAGGAAGGACTGACGCTTTAATTATATCTGCAAGGTTGCACGTTCACATCTCATTCAAAGTGATCCCGCGCTCTTATCGCCGGGACTTTGTCACGATCGTGTTTCCCGCATCGCGCCTCTGTTATGCACCTTGATGCGCCTCTCTCTCTCTTGTCACTCATTGTCGTTTTGTGTCACCATCTGCCCCGTTATCGCACACGCCGTGACATTTCGCTCGATCCGCGGCAAGATCGGACGAACCTCCTGCATGAACGGGGGATTCGTGCGATTCGTCGCCCCGCAGACAAATTCAATTAGGCCGCTTTAATACGACCAAATGATGTTGACCGTCGCCACAGCTGCTCATTTGTGGTGCGTGTACCTGATGCAGTTTTTGTGTGGGCCTCTTACCGCGGAGCCGCCGCCGTCACCTGCGTTTAAACTTCCTGGCTTGTAAAACTTCCTTCCTTGTATTCATGTCTTGTCCATTTGACCCTGCAAATGATAAACTGAACTCTTTTTGCAGAGATTTCAATTATTTATTGGCACTTCTGGGCCTTCTGGGGCTCCATACTTCAATTTCCGTTCCCTACAACACTCCAATGGTAAGAATGATTCAAGTTAATTCAACAACAAAAAAAAAATTCTACCTTCCTTTGCATGATGATTTGTGGTTTGTGGAACCTTCTGTGCACCAAGCTTTCATTTCTTCGGCCGTTGAACACGCTCGGCTCACGTCCTTGATAACGCCTCCCGCCTGCCTCCTCACCGCTGACTGTTGAGTAGAGGCAAATTGCCAAAAACACACCTTAAAAAAAAAACAAACCTGGACACATGACCTGTGTATTTTGAAAACCTCAGTTCGACTCAACCAATGAGATCTCTCTGGCCACCAGCTAAACTAAAACTCCATTATTGCACCAGGCAAAATGGCTGCGCCGTAATCTCTTATTAAAAAGCAGCCAATTATTGCCGGAAAGCAAAATGACATTTTGTTATCACATAGCGCAAAATGTTTCGATTTCCCGTCTTTTTGATTAATTTCATTAAAACAGCATCGAGTTGGGATTTTTGGGGTCTCTTATCTGCCCCACACACACACACACGCAGACACTCGTGCACGCTGAAAACACACACACAGATAGCATGCCCATGCCGAAGCAACGTGTTTGAGGTGGCATTGAGAGCTCACTTGAGAGCCTGTTTCTGTCTGCCTCATTATCATCAAAGACAACAGGCGCTCCAGAGCGTGCACACACACTTACACGTGCACACACACGCACGCACGCGCACTTGCATGCACGTGCACGCAAAGGCATGCGCCATGGATGGTTTTCAAAGTAATCATGGCCACTTCAAGCCGCAACGTCCCTCACCGCGGCTTGTCCCGTGAAAACCTTCTATCTCCAAAGCGGGAACAACTGTAGATCTCGGTGAAAAGCAGCGCAGCCTGTCGCCTGACCGCCATATTTGAACATTTACCCGGCGTCGGTTAAAAGACACGCAGGAACTAACATGTTGGAGGGATTTTCTCGCCTCCTCTCAGCGCGTCATTCGCTAATTAAAGCCGAAACCTGAAAATCAGCAGCAACATGAGGTTTTCACACCACAATAGCATTATGTAAGGCCGTCTGCTGTTTCATTACATCCCCATGGCAACCAGACTGCTGTCAATCACCCTGAAAGGTTAAGATCCCCCCCCAACATACACACACACTTTTATAATTACTGCCTCTATGTCTCATTATCGTCGTCTGATTTATGTAAAAGATGATGAACATGACAATGAATAATAGAATGCTCTGATGCTTATTTGTATGAAACTTGATCTAAATGATTTATTAGAATTCAATATCAAGCTTTGATTGACAGCTTAAACCTCCTCTGACTAAACAGTTTAGATGAAGGTCAGAGGTCAGCCTCGTACTCTCGCTGTTTCTCCCTCCTCCCCTTTGACCTCCTATTTCCTGTTTCCTCCTTTCCTCCCCTCATCTCTTTCCATCCTACTGCCCCTCCTCCCCTCTTTATTGCCCCCCCCCATCCTCCCTCCCTCTCGCTCCTCTTTCACAACAACAGGAAAGGGAAGAAAAGGTTGATGAGGGAAGAGAAACGTGAAGGCAGGAGGAGAGAGGGGAATAATTTATCTCTCAGGTGATAAGTGACATTTGATGGACACACACACACACACAAGCATGCACGCACACACACACACACACACACACAGAGTAGGGCAGAGCAGCATCCAGCCAAGCAAACACGCAGTCTGAATACTGATTAACCAATCAGAGCCCATTTCTGCCTGGCACCAGAGATACTCGTTGGCTGCCATGGCAACCTAGAAAGCATCATAGCTGAAAGGAGATGGAGGAAGTGCCTTAGTGAGTGTGTGTGAGTGTGTGTGTGTGTGTGTGTGTGAAGAAACTAGTCCAGCTCGGAGAGAGGAAAATGACAAAACTGACAATTTGTAATGTTTCATTTTTCGACTGCTTCGAGCTCAAAGCTGCATCAATCAATAATTGTGATCAAACTATGAGTCATGTGACACGTAGCGCTCATACTAATAAACCAGCATATGATTAGCACTTAACTCTGCGGCTCTGTGCGGCGTTTCAGCGTGCCTCTCATTACCACCAGCTTTGACATTTCGATTCACCCTACAGCTGTTTTCAAGCAAAACGCTCTAATAAACCGTCTGCACATACTTCCAACACCAAACGGCAGGCGGACCAAGTTAGCAACGGAGCTAACTCGTCGTTCATTCGGCAGCTGAATCTACTTTAAAGCGACAGTGACTGTTGGATTGCCCTGTGTTATATTCACCACGGCAGCTCAGTTTAAAGATAATAGATCAGTATTTGCATTTCAGTTCACTCTGCTGCCCCCAAGTGGACAAAAATCAATAAATGCAGCTTTAATTCTTTAGGATACTTGTTATTATTCTGCTTTTTCACTAATGTACTCTTCCAGAGGCATATGTGATTAGTAAGTACCAGAAGTATTCATCTGTATTTTCACATTGCTGTCGCCTTTTAGCGTCCCTCTGATCAGCTGAGAGCCATTTGGTTCTCAGGTGGGTTAAAAACCTAAAAATCGACTCCAGGCCGCTTCGGTTGAGTCAGTTTTGGCACTAACTGCTGCTTCTCTAGCGACGACTAGTTTCTTATTCGGGGGTTGTGCTTTCATCCATGTGATGAAGGACCAGCATTCGCTCTCCATTTCCCTTAATCACAGTGACAGAAAACATCATATGTGCCAAATCTGGCTAATGTAAGAAAACAGTATTTGTGATGGTGTTTCCACATGACGTCCAGGCACTGTAATGGGTAATGCTGTTAGTAAATGTGATCAAGCCTGTTGCCGGGTTTGATTGTGGCCAGAGCCTCAGCACCAGTGTTTCTGACACACTTTGATGACTGAAACATTGTATTATCTGAGAGGCAGCGAAAGACAGAGAGAGAAGAGAACAAAATTAAAGACGGGGAGAGCCTTTGTCTCGCCGCTTGGGCAATATTGTTCTCAACTGTCATGCAAATGAGGAGCAGTGGACTGAGAAACACAGGGAGAGATGGGGAGAACAGAAAGAGATAGTCGAGGAAAATTATTCCGTGCCAACAGCAAGAAGTGTGCTTTAAATTCAATCTAAATTAAATCTAAACTTTTTGAATTGAATCTGAATTATGTATCATGCATCCGCACTCCGGGCATCACAAGAACAATATGATACTGTCCGCTGCTGCAGGGGGGACGGGGTTCAAAGACGGCACACAGTCTCTACACATTAGGGAGATCTTGCACATTATAGCGCGTCACCAAACAAGCACTTTGGAGTATTTACTCATGCAATCCTCGAGATTTAGGTTTCAACACGCACCCCGGACATGCTGTTGCGCACGCGCACACGCGCACACACACACACACACACACACACACACTCGAGGCATGAGTCACGGGGCAGTTTTCACAGTAATCACGTCCACTTCTAACCGCTGCGTCACTTATCTTCTCTGTGGAGCGGCGTCGTGTTCAGCCTGACCACAGCACAGATTCAGTGCACTCGGTTTGTTCTATCAGTGGGCACAGTGTCGGTGGCACACAAGTCCCCCTTTTCAGTATTTCCCCAAAACAATAATCTAGTTCATTTATTAATTCTCCGAGTGTCAGATCGTGAGGATTGCTTTTCCCACACCAGCGGGCTGTGCTCACATTCAAAGCATCAGCAGTGAGCTACGGGGGAATTTCAGGGATTATCGAGTGCTACAACAAAACCGGGTGGCGTTATCTCAGGTTTAACCCTGCGCTGTAATTCTCTGGGTTAACATCTAACAAGTGTGTCCTTCAACATCTGGATTAGTTGTAAACCCTCAGCTGTTCAGGGACCGTCCTCACCAGAGAGGGGCCACATCGCCTTTTGTTTAAACGCCTGAAGCAAAAATGTGATTAGCGCAGGATCAGAACATGTCCAAAGTTGGGTATCAGGGACAACCTGGCATGCTACGCTACGCTAGCACCCTCAAATAGTTGTTGCAGTTGCAGTTGTGTTGCAGCAGGAGAACTGGGGGAACGTGTTTGGGTCGCTTTGACTAAGTGACACCAGACGGACAGACAGACGGGCAAACCAGAGAAAAACAGGAGTGGATTATTACAAGATTTTGAAGGGCACCTCGGCAGGTTTAATACTGAAGTTAGAAAGAAGCCTTTAATATCAGAATTCATAAATATTGCATTTGGTGTGAATATGATTTCCCTGGCTGGCTCTCATCTGAAAAACACATACCAATAACCCATTATAATTTGGGATCCTCTGTTATTACGCTGCCTCATCAACTCTTAAATTGCAGATAAGAAGCTGAAACTGTTCTAGCGAGTCTCAGTCACAGTCTGTCAACATCACGTGATCACGCGCGTATTAATGTCCGTGTTACTAATCCACTGTTTTCTCTTCTTTATGGGAGTTTTAAGAGTTTGCGTTTTGATTTTTTTCATGCAAAAACATAATTAAATAATGCAAACGTACTCTGTAAGGCTATGAAATATCATGCAGCCGTGGATCCTTGTCTCAGAAATGCACTGGCGTCTGGCGAGTGAAGTCAAAACGAGGTTCTGCCGCAGAAAAACAACAAACCTCATAGGAAAATTCAAATAAAAATGCACAGTTTTTCAAAATTGTTCAGATATCATTGTGCATTTGATACGTTTGTTGTCAGCACAGTGTTCACGATAATCACACTTCAACAAACCCAACGCCTTTGCAAGGGAAACCAATCAGAAGAGGTACGTCGAGCAGCTGCGGCTAGTTTGGGTTAGGGAGAAACAGTTTATGTCCAGGTTTTACAAGAATGCAATTGTATGTATACATAATGAATGAAAGTATATGTAATGTTTGAATAAAATGGCACTTTTCCCTTCTATGTTTCAAAGGCTGGAGCTGAAAATCAGGGTCAATCTCACTGCGGTGCCTTTGTGAAGAACTAGAGTCCAGATTTGCGGTGAAACATCTGGTGAGAGTTCATATTATATATATATATATAATTTTTTTGTATCACTGGAAATAGAGGACCGCGGGTGTGAATGGAAAAGAAGAATAAGCCGGAGCCGGGTCAAAGGAAGCAGCTTTTTTTGGCCTAACAGGTAACTCAGCGTGCCGGTTCATTCACAAAACAACCCCACTACGCCGGGCAGGAGCCATATCGAGCGGTTTTTATCCCCCCCCCATTTTTAGAGAGTGGCTTTGAAGTCACAGCTCCACGGTTTGAGAGAGTGAGAGAGTGAGAGAGAGAGAGAGTGAGCACCTCCTTTGGAGATTTCTGAGAATAGGCCGCTTTATTTCTGTCTATGCGGGTACGGAAGGGGAAAAATGGACTGGAGCAGCGATAGAAGAGAGTCGGCCAGACAGAGAGATCAATGCCCGACTGCGGCACAAAGAGCAAGAAAAATAAAGTGTTTTTCTTTGCTTTTAGGCGGCCGGAGGTGCACGGGGTTCGGTGACCTTGGCAACTGGCGGCGGAGCAGAACATTTGATTGGTGCGTGCACGCCGCTGAGCGTGCGTCGCATGCAGGCGAGGTCAAGGTGTTCAAATTGAAAATCGATATGTTTTCACTTACAGATGTAGAATTTTTTTTTTGTTAGAATAGAACAGAAGCTGTTTCAGAGCCGTTACACAATGCACTTTTTTTTTTTTTTTTTTTTTTTTTTTTTTTTAAAGGAAAGCTTTTTAGGTTGATGAGTCAGGCAATTTTTGTCAGTTGATCGTAGCGCGAGGCAGGTCTGGGCCCTCCAGCAATTTCACCTGTGGGTGCCACCGCCACTCAGCCATTCTGGCATTCACAGCAGGTAATTGTCCAGGTGTGTACAGTTGTTGGAGCAATTACTCTAAATTGCAGAGGGAAGAAAGAAATAAACTTCTGACTGTGTTCCAGGAGACATGTTTCCAACCCCTCGGTTAAGCTGTTGACAAGATCATGCGATGAATCAGGGCCTCGGTGTGTGTGTCAGGTGAATTAACTGAATTTTGTCTTATAGTTCACCGGCAGGTCCACAGCAGTGAGAACAGCATTTGAACCATCTCCTTGGTTTAGGGTGCAAATGCATCGGAGAGACGTCCACACTCGGGGTCACGCCTGACTGCACAGAATGGACCGTAACCATGGAGAACGTCGCAATAACACAGCGGTGGCGCTTCAGATTGACAGGCCGCTTGTTTCATATGCATTCATGTACTTTAGGGGGAAAGGTTGTGTAACTGGTTCCACAGTGTCTTTACTCATTATACTACTAGATCCCCTTAGGAAGACGATGATACTGAGTAACTATTGAAGCTAACACGTAAGGAGGTCATTGTAGCACGTTATATAGCTATATTATGCTTGAATGGACTCTAAATGGTAAATGGACTGGACTGTGCTTTACAGTACATGGCAGCATTCAGCCATTCATACACTGATGACAGCTGCTCATCTGGGAGGAAACTCTTTCACACATCCACCGGGTGCAGCGTGAGGTTCAGTGTCTTACCCAAGGACGCTTCAGCGTGCAGCGCGGAGGAGCCGGGGATCGAACCGCCAATCATCTGATGGCTGGGTGACCCGCTCCACCTGTGCCTTAGTTTCATGTAAAACATGTACATGCAAAAAAAGATAAGAAACATGTTAACAGACGTGAAACCAGCATGAGCTAAATGCTAACATCACCATGCTAATGTGCTCACGATGGAAATACCAATCTTTTGATCAAGCAGGTACAATATGATCTTAGTTTAGCATGCTAGCTAACATTTGCTAACCAGCCTGGGACTCAACGTAGCTTATTCCCAGTGGACCATGCAGAGAAAGCTAATATCCAAAAATATTATATTTTGCATTACGTGTACAGTTAAATTGCAGTGACTGAGAGCGGAGGAACGGCGGTGACATACTGCGCCGTTTGCGTCACCTAAAATATGAAATGGCTGCAGTATTTTCATCAAGCATTAACAGCACAAACAAGCATAAACAAACAAACCCACCCCTGCTCCCTCCCACGTCCCTCTGTCTGTCGATCTGGCTCTCTCTCTGTTTTCGCTGTCTGTCAATAGAGGAGACGGTGGCATTTCCAGCCTGCAGACAGCTTCTCCCATCAGGCCTCATGACTGACGGTGGAACTCTTGTGCATGCGGATGAATACAAGGGCGCTAATAAACTATTCCTCGCTCGTCCTTTAATGTGTCCATCAATCCACTTGACCATCTAAGATGAATAAATAGCTCCAAAGCTGCCGCAGCCCCTGATGCTCGAATGTCACACGCGTCGATCAGCTGTTTGTCCATCCGGTGCTTTGGTCCACTGTGAGATATCCCAACAGCCACCTTGCTACTGCCATCACCATTGGTCTGGAGTGTCCACTGTCTCGTGGGTGACACGGTGACCCCTGAACTTTCCTTTGAGTGCCAATCAGGCATCAGAATTCCATTAACTTTAAACATACAATATGTAATTTGCAGCCACTTTTTCATTACAATGATAATCTGGTGATGTTTCCAAGTCGTATGTGATCATGGGAGCTGTCGTCTTCCCCTATGCCCATCATTGCAGACGGATTCTTCCAGTTTCCCGGGATCCAATTAAAATTCTGAATGAAGCAGTTTGGCATGTGCTCCGGGGCATGAGGCCATTTACAGGCGACCATAGAAACCGCTAACAGACCGTTATCTGGATTAAACTAAGCATTTCTCCAGGTTTGAAAACTGCTGAAAACACCTGGGATAATTTAAATGCACTACTCGACATAACACATAACACAAGTCTAGTCATTTTAGACATTTTAATGCAGAAATGCTACTTGTAATGTGGATATTCATGATCCCCAGAGGCTCAACACTTGTCCACACTCCCTCAGGGAAAAGGGAGGGACTCAACTTCACACGAGCTCGCTAATTATCCTTTTTAGAGTGATGCTATCAATGAGGTACGAGCCTTAGCTGGCAAATCAAACACATATTACCAGAAGTCATATCATTTCAAGCATATTGGGCCAAACTGTTGCACCGTGTTTGCCGAATCATCTGGATTACGCTCATGCGCGTCATTCCGATAATTCTCGGAACAGACGCTGAGGCTTGCTCGATGTGTCGTGACTGGGACGTTCCAGGCCTGAATTTGTACACGAAGTGACTGAATTTACATTTTCGAGCCATCGCCAGCGCCCACCCCCCTCCCTC
Source organism: Datnioides undecimradiatus (assembly GCA_008933995.1). Lineage (NCBI taxonomy): Eukaryota > Metazoa > Chordata > Actinopteri > Lobotiformes > Datnioididae > Datnioides > Datnioides undecimradiatus. Next base: position 5,224,765 of record WARS01000034.1, read on the forward strand.
CGCCTCCCCCGGCTGTCTTCATGACCTTTTTGAAGGTATTAGACCTGGAGAGTTCAGAAGATGATTTGTCTTGTGCACTTTACTCTGGAATATTTAAACAGCGGAGCTGCGTCATTCCCGTATGACTACTTGCCCAAGGTTGAGAAAGCTGGGGCAGGGAAAGGGCAGCTATGGGGGCAACGGCAGTGAAAATACCATGTGACGCTCCCTCTAAAGGCTGATGGGACGATTCCAACAGAGGTGGCCAGGATCTGAAATCCATAACAAGCACCTCACCTGCTGATAGCGTGTGATATCTGTGCGTGTTTCATGGCTGATCCACCTCCAGATTGAGTGAGAGCCGGACCTGACATGTATGGAGTCTGGAATGCGCCACTTCATTACGAACAGGATCATTATAATCACTTCAGAGGCACGTCTCTTTCATTCAAGCTGTGCACCACCTGAGGATGAAACAGGAGCTCCGACACACATAAATTCATTTATTTAAAATGCAATTTAATATCTCTTAATGATCATAATTAAGACCGAAGATGCCTAGAGTTATTCAGCGGCAACCTTTTGACTCCATAATTCAGATCTTTCAGTTTTTCCAAAGACACCGGACCAAGCAGGCAGCAACATGCCAACGCCGCGGCTCAGGCGTGCACAGAATTACAAAGTGCATCACAACAGAATCATTCAGGTGTCCCCTCCCCATGAAATCACTCTGGTTTCATCTTCACCAGATTCCATGTCATAAAGGAGACAAAAGGAGAACAGAACACGTTTAACGAGCCCTGCTTTAAAAGAGCCCTAACCTCAGTGGGGCCGAAGGGGAGGGGTGCAGCGGCTGTCGAGCTCTCTAACGCACAACAGACTGTTTTCTCACTACAGTAGCTTGTGTTTATGAGAAGCAGAAGAAGAAAGCTAGAGGAGGGGGCTGCAGGGTTTTTGATATGCAAGGTCTAAACTGTCCCATTTGTCCAAGTGACATGCTGGCCTTTTATTGGGCGGCTTCCTACGACAACCTACAAGATAAAACGACAGTACGTCATGATTCTTGATGATTATGAGCTGCAGACAGATGAACAAACAGATGTGTCTTTGTGTTTGATCACTGACTCCTGCTAAAAACCGGCCTCCGTGTTCTGTTCTTATCTCAAACCAAGGCTGCAGCCTGCAGCCTCGCAGACTGCAGCCGCGAGCACGACGAGAGACACTTTCCAGCCAAGACTGCACTGTCATGTCTCCCTGCAGCCTGCTGACGGGCAGCTCTGCTGTCTTGTGGACACCGAGGAGCTACAGCACCATCCGCAGCTGAAAAGCGTTTGATCAGGGCGATGGCAGCTCAGCTGGAACTGTCGACATGCTGTCTGTCCCACGTTGTTGAATACTCCCTCCCTGTCTGCACGGTTGACCGCCCGCAGACGTGGCCCATTCGGAGTGCTGACTCTGTCACATAAAGCAAGAGCTCGAGGAGTCAGACGCCATTAAAAATGAAAACTTGAAACCGTCCGGACCACGACTTGGCGAAGAGGACGATGTGATTTGAATTTTAGGGGTATAAAAGTCAAACAGGTGCAAATTGGTGTCTGGCTTTTCCACCCAAGTCTCTCTGGTGCTAAATTAACACACCTTTTTTTTTTTAAAAACACAGCAGGTTTCACTGCTTCATCCGAGCGGCAGAGAAGTGGCTGAGACAGCTGAGACGTCTCAAAGAAGCCGAGAGTGCCAGCGGATGGCGCGGGTGTGAGACTCGCTTAAAATTCAAAATAGGCAACTACAGAGCGGAGCTGTCAAGACGTGGATGTGCGGAGGAGTCAGGTAATGCAGAGGGAGAGGAGCCGAGACGAGCCTGAAAAGAAAGAAGTAACCCTGCTGCAACATCAAGAAATCCAGCTGAGCTGAGGGGAGCTCATCTGCCCAAGGTTTTGAAGGTGGAAAGCTGCTGAGATGAGATGGAGTGCAAGAAGAGGAGAAGATGGATGGCGCTTTAAGACCTGACCCTCTCTTTGTGAGTTCTCCCTTTCGCTTTCCCTCGTCTCCCTTGAGTCAACCTTTCATACGTTGCCTTTGAATCTCACTGCTTTCTCCGACGCGCTTTCATTCCTGATAATCTCACCTGTCAACGAGCTCACAACTTGTGTTTACTGAGATGAAATGACTCCGGTCCTGCTTCTCTTTGTGTTGCCTGTCAGAGTCTACACCGAAAGGAGTCGTCGCCGGTCGGCTCGCATTATATTTCAAGCTCTCATTACCCACAGAACCTGTGTTCTTGTTCTCCAGTTCAGTTTAAAGTGTAAAATAATTGTCTCGATGTTGAAGAACTGGAGGGAAACACACACCTATTCTGTTGAGGCTTCAAAGATTGAATTAAAACCCGTACTCAGAAGTCCAAAGCAATCTTTTTATCTTGGGTTGTGAAAATCAGATCAGGTCTCAGACCCAACCTGAGCATAGAAAACGAGAGATGAAGAAAGGCCTCAAACTCCAACAAGTCCACGTGTCTATAGAAACTCAAAATACAACAATTATACAAATCAGATGGTTACAACTCACTTATTTTCAAGTTCACAGGATTTGAGGAGTCCTTGATCTTCAAATTGTCCCAGCCTGCACATAGCTGAACCCTGGCCTGTAACACCTAAACCAACAGAGCTCCTGAAATGTGTGGGATCTAATGATTCGCAGCACCTTGCTTTGGAAAACTAAAACCAGAGGAAGAACGCCAACTGAAAGTAATCCCGCGGCCTTGCTTTGCGTCACAATTAGCGAAAGTCTAACCTGGGAGACGACTTCAAAAGGCGAAGGCTTTGGGTTGGATGACGGGACAATTACCCGCGGCTGAGGGTAGTTTTCGCACCTTGTTCGGTATCCGGGTAAAACCACCAGGCTCAACCACGATCTGCTGGCCTAATTAGCCTCATTAAAATCCTACAAATGCAAATGTCCAATTAATGCAGCGGATCTATCCTCAAGACTCTTGTTAAAGGAAACTGTGAACAAAGGAGACGGAGGTCCTGGACACAATGCAAGATTTCTCCAATTGCGGCCTTCAAAGAGCAGAAATCTGAGGCGCAGTCCTCTGGTGTGGTGCACATTAGTGTTTCTGCGTTAGCCTGGGCTTTCGGCATTGTGTTCGACCATAAACACGGCAAAAAGCGAGTCCAGCTGGCGCTCAACAAGGAGACAAGAGGATGACAAGAAGTAACAAGAATTCATCCTTTTGATAAGATTCTCTCAAAAACACCGGCTGCCAGAAATGCCATTAAATGTCAGCTGTCTGTTCTGGGCTCCACAGCGCACACACACACACACACACACACACACACACACACACACACACACACACACACACACTTTCTTTCTCTGCCTCACCTTAAAACACTGCTGGAAGGTCGCACAAAAGAGGATCGGGGGCTCGAGTCAGTTGCAAGGAAATGAAGCAGTTTTTTCTTTAATGACATTCACAGAGCACATAATGGGGAACAGTGAGAGGACAGTGGCTGGCGCTCTATTCTTCAGCTCGCATTCATGCATTTGCAGCATGGCTAATGCATGATGGGATGTGACAGTTGTTGCTTTGTTTCAGCGGGTCAAACGGAGATGAATAAAGTCCGCCGCCGTGGAAACGAGGCATGCGTCATCCTCGTGGCTCTGTTGTTGACTCCTGATTTAACCAGCTGTCCTGTTTTCATTTAGCAGCTGCCGGGGGTGGGGAGACAACTTCCCATTAATTAGTGACGATCTCTGAAAGCTAAAGTTTGACGTTTCAGAATGCAAATATGCGCCATCTTGCCGGAGGTTAACATATGAACGTTAGCTTAGCTTAGCATAAAGGTTGGGGACTGAGGGAAACAGCTGGCTTGGCTCTATGCAAAGCTGCTAATAAAGGTGCTCATGTGCGCTGTGCCCCTTCAGTTTCAGCTGCGGTAAACAGTCGCACACCAAACAGAAGAAAGTCCAGGAAGTCACTGCCCCTGGCCAAGACGTGGTCCCCGCACTGCCACCGTCTGAAACCTCGAGTTGTCATGTTACCTTACCCTTTTCACACTGACAAATGAGATGTGACATTTAAAACGGCGAGCTGCAGACGTGCTCGCAGGTGGATTTCGTTGGACGGAGCCAGGCTACCGGTTTCCCCCTTTTTCCAGCTTTTACGCTAAGCTAGGCTAAACGTATCTAAATGTATTGTTACATTTCTGCGTATCTAATAGTATCAAGAGACCGATGTCCCATTATCAACTCTTAAATGATCATTTGCATCCTCAGTTGCCATTCCACTCAGATTATTCCTACAATTTAGGCAGAGCTGTACCTGGGGCTCTGTAAATACAAGACTATGAATAGAGTTCATGATTGCCTCCAACAAAACACCATCTCCAATATTAACTGTCTCTGCGTTCCCTGTAATTAATGCAAGATCAGGTACTTTTCTCTAAACTTTATTAGGAGATGAAGGTGCAAATTGTGTCTCCAAGCTCTGTTCCCGCTGCTAGAAATAAAAGCCTGGTGGAGAAACACTGAAGCATAAATCTGTGCAGAAAGTCAGACTAACTGATATCAAATTTAAATGCGCTGGATCTAAAAATGAGCCTGAACCATGTGAAAGTTTCTTTTAATGTAGCTGCTAAGTAATAAACACCAAACCTACGCACCGTGTGACCTGGTAGCCGTGGCAGGAAGTCCTCGCTGTCACCTCCACGCGGCCACGGGCCCCCGCCCGAGGCTGCTGAAGGTGCAGACGTGGCTGTCGGGGGGCAGCTGGATCTTTTTCTCAGGTGTTAGTGAAAGTTCACTGCACCGGGCAGAGAGAGAGAGCGGGGACAGAGTGTTCGAGCACACATTTGAAATGCATCTGCAACTGAGTATTGGCTGGTCTGAGACCAGGGTCTGCACAATGAACCCGAAACTTAGAACTTTGCTCAGTTATTTAGATGTTTTTGGAATATCTTTATATCACAGGACTGTCACTTGTAAGTAAAACAGTCAGAAAAGCCTAAATTTACAGTTTCAGCGTTAAAAAAAAAATAGAAAATAGTATTTTTCCATTCTGCTGCTCTGAGAGTCTGCAGCCCCGCAAAACAGCAAATGAACAGGTCCGCGGCTGTCAAGCGCTCTCAAGACCATTGACACATACAGAACGAACTGACACCAGTTCAGTTTGTCTGGGAGGTGCTGCTCAATATAAAGGTCAGCAGAGCGAAGCTATTTCTGCTGAGGAAAAAATGACATGAGGGGTGTTGGGAATACTGGGAAAACTGCCTTGAGTGATCAGAAACCATTTCGATGTCACAGGCCAATGCACCGCCGCCTCCACACGCCAGGATGCATCACACGCAGATGCTGTATAGAAAGGGAGGAAGGAAAAGAAGATGGAAGGAAAGAATAAATGAAGATCCGAGAAGTCTGTCTGTTCCAGCTCAGCAATCAGGACTCTCAGCCTCTCGGTACTCCGGCTTTCCAAATTGACAATTTTCTCAAAGTGTTATCCACAAAGACGAGAGGCTGTTATATATAGGCCTGAAGAGATGGCTCTCCGGACAAATAAACAGGTATTTACGCACGCGCGCGCAGACACAGAGCGCACATCAGCGGAGAATCAAACAAGACTGAGGGAACCGAGGGGAGGATCGTGTTTTCAGACAGAAATGAAGGAAGACAGGGCCGATTTGTCCAGGGGAAAGACTCCACAGCTGTGTGTGTGTGTGTGTGTGTGTGTGTGTGACAAATGAACAAGAGCATCATTCTGCATCCACCAGATCATCTGAAATACGCAGGCTCCTCAAAACCTGCACGTCAGAGCAGAAGACACAGAAATGGCCTGATATCATCCACCAAACAACCTGAAGCTGGGGTGATGAACACTGTGTGTGTGTGTGTGAGAGAGAGACTGAAGGATGACAGACAGACCTGAAGGTAACAGAGATGTTGTTGCTCCCTCTAGTGGTTCAACTGTTGCATAAAGTACCCACAGTGTAAAATGTCCAACACCAGTGTGTGCATACAGCGTGCTTGATTATAATGACGTCAGATCATATTGATATCTACATCTCTGCATAAATTGAGCCGCAGATTGTATTTGTATAAAAATGAAACATGAGCAATATTCCAAGTGACACTGCAAAAGTGGAAAGCACGCTTCTATTTGCAAGCTACTTTTTATAAATCTTTCATTACAAGTGACTAAAACGACTTGTTATACATTTAAAGTTTATATATATATATATATATATATATATATATATATATATATAATATATACATATACACACACATATATATACACATATATATATATACACACACACATATACATACACATATACATACACATATACATACACACACACACAATATATACCAGTAATCCATACATATAAAAATCTTTTACTGCCAAATCTCCACACAGAAGCATAAACGCCACCAAAATATATGTGAATATACCATGCTCCACATGGTGCAAATGTAATTTTTCTTTTCCTAAATAATCTATAAAAATGATAGTTCTCATAATTTAAGTCATCAAGCATTAGAGTATAAATCTTAAAATGCACTGTTCCACATTATTATGCACAATGGAGTTTCAAACAGTTTATTAAGGTTAAACAACTGAAAATGGTCATTAGTTAAACTGCAAGCATTTGCAGGTTATATTTGCTGAAATCAAAAGCTCTTTCAATCAAAAATATCTTAACAGGCCAAATTCCATTTTGACATAGGACCCTTATTGATAGGAGCTTCACAATTTTGCATCCATGGAAGTTGTCAGTGTTTGATGGTTTCTTGCTGGAGTTTCTTTTGCAGGATGTCAGAATAGCCTCTAGAGATGCTGTTTGGATAGGAATTGTCTCCAATTCTCATAGATCTTTTTGCTTCACGACAAGCTCCAAAGGTTCTCACAGGGTTGAGATCAGGGGAGGATGGGGCCACACCACGAGGTTTTCTTGTTTATGCCCATAGCAGTCAATGATGCATTGCGGGTATTCCTTTAAAAGATGGGATGGCAGTATTGTCATGCATAAAGATGATCTTGCTAATGGAAGGCCGTTAACGTTCTTTTTTTTGTACCACGGAAGAAAGTGGTCAGTCAGAAACTCCACATTTCACAGAGGTCATTGTTACACCTTCAGGGACCTTGAAGGGGCCGACCAGCTCTCTCCCCATGATTCCAGCCCAAAACATGACGCCACCACCTCCTTGCTGACGTCGCAGCCTTGTCGGGACATGGTGGCTGTTCACCAACCATCCACGACTCCATCCCATCTGACCACATCCAGGGTTGCATGGCACTCATCAGTGAACAACACTGTTTGGAAATTAGTCTTCATGTACTTGTAGGCCCACTGCAGGCGTTTCTGCTTCTGAGCTTTGTTATGGGTGTATGAATGAGGTTTATGCATAACTGCAACCCTCTTTTGAGGATCCTACACCTGATGTTCTTGGCACTCCAGAGACACCAGCAGCTTCTATCACCTGTTTGCTGCTTTGCAGTGGCATTTAGCAGTTGCCTTAACCCGACGACGGTCTGGCAGAAATTTTCCTCATTGTGCCTTTATCTGCTCTCGAACCCGCAGTGTTCTGAATCACAAATCTTACGGTACGATGATCACGGTGAAGTTGTTTTGAAATATCTAAAGTTGTCATACCTTCTCCCAGGTATTGAACTACGCCGCAGCAGAGAGAGATCCTTTCCCCCATATTAAGTTGGAAAATGGTGGTCTGTTTAATAATGTGGAAACATCCATTCTAAGTAGTTTTCCTTTATTTGGACTCACCTGCAAACTAATTGGCACAGGTGTCTGAGATTGATTTGAGTGATTGGAAGAGCCCTGACACACATTCCCATCCATCTGTTTAAACTGACAGACAAAAAAATGACCTTTATGACCTTTAAACACAATTTGCATAAATCATTTCTTTTTTAAATATTTTCCCATTCAGCAGATGTTCCACACCAAGTTCAGATTACCCATCGGTACCCACCTGGTGAGAACAGGTCTGTGGCTGTGGAGGAGTTCGGACCACAGGCGCCGATGATGTCATCTCAGCTCGGGTTTATGTCAGAGGTCCAGCTTACAAAATTGGGTTCCAGGAGGCGGTCTTGTCATTGGACCCTCCTGAAGGCCGAGTTGCACTATGGGAAATGGAGACTGGGAGTTCCTGAGCTAATGCATCACAGTGTCGCAAACCACAGACCTGGCCTGCAGGCAGCGCAGTGTGTGTAGCGCCACGCAGTCAAACACACACCGGAACACACGTCATTATAAAAAAACCCATTTTATTAAAGAAGAAGCGGGATGGTTGTTTTCCCTATATTCTATACATTATGTGCTATACAACAGAGGACAGACAGAGACAGATGGTGCAGGAGAGCTGACCCAGGTTCAGTTCCGGGCTTTCGTTTCACTTTAATTTCACTTTTTTGTTGTTGTTTTGTTTTTCTTACACAAGGAATGCAGTTTACCGGTCACGTGACGGCGTGGAGCACCAATAGGACGCCTGGATACCTGGAACATCACTGCACGCGTGATGCTCCACGTACTTCTGCATCTTTTACAGTCACGTGTGAGTCGGGAGAAGCCTGTAGGCCGCGGCCAGCAAAGAACCAACCATTCTGATCTGGGGTGCAGTTTGTGTTTGTCTAAGATGAAGCCTGTGAATCTCTCACACTACACCCATCGTGGTTGATGAACTGATTGTAGATCACCCATTGGAACGGCCACTTAATTTTATTTATTTATTTATTTTAAAAAACAGAGGAAATCCAGCAAATAGGAACGTCCTGCGACAGCGAGTGAGAGTTCGACGGCGATCCCCTCTGAGCTGCAGCGAAGGTTTACATCCCTGCTCAGGTTCGGGTCACAGCGAGGGCTGATTAAAGTGTGACCGAGTCATTTGGAATCCCAAACTCTTCTGATGAACGCTAAGAAGCCAAACCATTCTTACAACACTGAACCACCTTTGACGTCAGCCTGGCATCACACAGACCTCAGTCACGACGCGGCTGACACCTGCCTCCTGTCTGAACGTATAGCCATTAAATCCTCTAAACACAGACGTCAGACGATGGCATAATTGTTAAAGAGACTGAAACATCTTGACAGCTTTTATATATAGTCGCTATTGTTTGATGCAAAATGACGGAAGTGAGGTTGTTGTGGTTTGATTGACTGTTTTCAGACGCCTGCCTCATACAGACGAAAAGCGCGAGCTGTAAACTGAGCCGCCGAGACACGACTTAATTCCAACTGAACATAAATCTATATTCCTTACTTCAGTCGTCGTCAGTCGGCAACAAACGGGTTTCCGCCTGGTATGAGTAGGTGTGCGGACAGGATTGGATGGCTGACCGACACTGAAGAACCCTGATTTAAGTGATGAGCTGAGAGCTAGGGTCAACGACACGCAATATTAACCATAAATATTAATATTAAACGCGTCAAGATGTGGGCGCCACAAGTCAGCGCCTCGTGGCTGATCGCCACTAAAAATGATCCGGCCGAGCATTTTTCAGCGCTTTTTCAGCGCACCTGCAAACTAATTAAGTACAGGTGTCTGAGATTGATTTGAGTGATTGGAAGAGCCCCTGGACACACATTCCCATCCATCTGTTTAAACTGACAGACAAAAAATGACCTTATGACCTTTTAAACACAATTTGCATAAATCATTTTCTTTTTTAAATATTCCCCATTCAGCAGATGTTCCACACCGTTCAGATTACTCCATCGCACCACCTGGTGAGCAGGAACAGGTCTGTGGCTGTGGAGGAGTTCGGACCACAGGCGCCGATGATGTCATCTCAGCTCGGGTTTATGTCAGAGGTCCAGCTTTACAAAAAATTGGGTTCCATAGAGGCAAGTCTTGTCATTGGACCTCCTGAAGCTGCCGAAGGTAATTATGGGAAATGTAGGATTTTGGAGTTCCTGAGCTAATGCATCACAGTGTCAAACCACAGACCTGGCCTGCAGGTGGCAGCGAGTGTGTGCAGCGCCACGCAGTCAAACACACACCGGAACACACGTCATTATAAAAAAACCCATTTTATTAAAGAAGAAGCGGGATGGTTGTTTTCTTTTCCCTATATTCTATACATTATGTGTGCTATACAACAGAGGACAGACAGAGACAGATGGTGCAGGAGAGCTGGGACCCAGGTTCAGTTCCGTATTGCTTTCACTTAATTCTCACTTTTTGTTGTTGCTTTGTTTTTCTTACACAAGGAATGAAGCCGCACGTCACGCGGACGGGCAAGTGAGCACCATTAGACGCTTGATACCTGGAACATCACTGCATCGCCAGTGATGCTCCAATGCATTTCTGCATCTTTACAGTCACGTAGAGTCGAGAAGCCCAGTAGGTCACAAGAAGCAAAGAACCAACTATTCTGATCTGCAGTTTCAGTGTTTACCATTTAGCCTGTGAATCTCTCACACTACACCCACGTGGTTACGGAACTGATTGTAGATCTCGACGATTGGAACGATACTCGACTTTATTTATTTATTTATTTTAAAAAACAGAGGAACCAGCAAATAGGAACGCCCTGCTTATTAGCGAAAGTGAGAGTTCGACGGCGATCCCCTCTGAGCTGCAGCGAAGGTTTACATCCCTGCTCAGGTTCGGCTCACAGCGAGGGCTGATTGTAAAGTGTGTGACCGAGTCATTTGGAATCCTGGAAACTCTTCTGATGAACGCATAGTTACGTAAACCATTTCAGCAACACTGAACCACTCGGACGCCGCCTGGCATCACACAGACCTCAGTCACGACGCGGCTGACACCTGCCTCCTGTCTGAACGTATAGCCATTAAATCCTCTAAACACACAGACGTCAGACGATTTATATGACTCGTTAAAGAGACTGAAACATCTCGACAGCTTTATATAGTCGCCATTGTTTGATGCAAATGACGAGAAGTGAGGTTGCTGGGTTTGATTGGACTGTTTCAGACGCCGCCTGCCTCATACAGACGAAAAGCGAAAGGTAAACTGAGCCGCGAGACACACGCACTTACCCAAACTGAACATAACGACATTCCCATTTGTAGTCGGTCGCCAGTCGCAACAAAACGGGGTTTCCGCTCGTATGAGGTAGGGTGTGCGACAGATTGGATGGCTGACCTGACACTGAAGAACCCTGGATTTTAAGTGATGAGCTGAGAGCTAGGTCAGACCGACACGCTAATATTAACCATAAATAGTATTAAATATTAAATCGCCGGTGATGTATGCCACAAGCAATAGCGCTCGTGGCTGATCGCATTAAAAATGATCCGCCGAGCATTTTCAGCTGCTGCTACGATACAAAATAGAAAACAAACAAAACCAAACGCTGCATCGACTGGTATCGGGCTTAACCTCATGGAAGATGGTGAGCCACAGGCGCCGCGCGTGAAAAGATGCCTATATACACATACGCTGCTTTAGCTTCTAAACTCTATGTACATACATTATGGTGGACTATTTGGCAACCAGGCTGAGGAAAAAAGGGCTTTTTTCTTTAATAAGGCGGCTGCAAGGTGGCGCCCAGACTTGGGGAGTTTAGGAGATGTTTTTGTCCCCCCACCCCACCCCCAATTTGCCCTCGTGTTTCCAGAATTTCACCATTTTGAGCGGTCCGCTTCGCTGTTCGCTCCTCGCGGCCAGCGAGCTGTTTGATTTACCGGGCTTAGTTCGTCAAGCATCCCCGCCGTCCGACTTCACCCGAGCCGTCTGCTGTGATGTCATCACTTGGCGACACTGGAGCGCCCCGGATTGCTCCTCCAAGGCATGACATCATCTCGACGTGAGGTGCGTTGAGTTCGCCGGCCGGCCCCCGTCTGCGTGTTGTCACGAGTGCCCGCGGTGATGTAGTACCCCCCAACGCTGATCCGATGATCCGGGCTTCGTCGTGCCGCTGCCGTGGTCAGATGTTGGACAGTCGCCGCCGCGCGGGTGGCGCTGGCGATGCCCGCAGCCTGGGCTCTCTGGCTCTGTGGGCGATGGTTAAAGGATGAAGAGAGATGTGAAACTACCCCCCCACCCCCCCACGCGACATGTGAAAAGGCGAACCTGTAGTGTTCATTGAAGTCCAGCCTGAAGCTGAGGAAACGCAGGCTCTCGTCTGAACTGGTCATCAGCAGCACCAGGAACTGCTGGACAATGCTCTGTAAGGAGGACAGTGAGGCGTGAGATGGCGCCAGTAACGTTTCGGGGCGCGGTGGCCGGCGGGTGTCTCCGGCTGTTACCTGGTAGAAGTGTGTGAGGATGCGGAGCTGGGAGCGCATCTTTGGTACGGTTTCCTGGAACTCCTGGATCCTCTTCTTCTCCTCCGCCTCCTGTTCGGCCGTCACCCCCCACTGGCCCTGAGCGATTAGACAGGACGGTACCACGCGTTTAACGTCACTCGTGTTCATCTTCACACCTGTTTCCTCTGCACCTCCTCCTCTTCCTACCTCCTCCTCTCTCTGCTTCTTCCTCTCGTCGTACTGCAGGCGGAGGGTGAGTTCCTCCAGCGCCGAGCGGTACAGTGAGTCCTGGGCGCTCTGGAACTCGATGATCTGGTCGAATATGGCCCTCAGCTGGTTCAAAAGAGACTGGAAAGGCAGGGAGGAGCAAGTGTGTGTGACAAACAGCGCGTCAAAATCACGTTCACTTAGTGTGTGTGTGTGTGTGTGTGTGTGTGTGTGTTACCCTGCTGTTATTATCCAGCAGACACCTGGAGATGATGGTGTCAAGGAAGACCTCGTGCGCGGCGATGATGTGGTCGAGGTCCTGAGCCTGCTGCACTTTGTTCCACAGCTCGTCCCAGGAGCACTCCAGCACCTACACCCACCCACACACACACACACGCCCACTTTCAGCTGCACGCCGACAACGCCGCCCTTCTATTAAAAATCAGATATCACGCAGTCAGTGTGGTCCACCTCTGATACGACGGTGGCGCCTCCCCGACCAAAGTCAATACGCTTTTCTTATGATTCTTATAATTATTTTATCAGATACCCGAGCTGAAGTCTTTTACTCACCGACTTTACTCAACAGTAAAACCTGCAGTTAAATCAGCAGAACTGCTATCTCATCCAAAACAAACCCATTAGTCTGGTGTCCCCCCCCCCCCGGCTCTGGACTTGAACCAGCGACCTCGTAAAACTGAGTTAACCTCGCCGCCGATCCTGTAAATCAGTCCCCCGCGCGGCGTCGCACTTAGCAGACGCCGCGCCGTAATTGCCGCCTTGCTCGCTGGTGTTTTGTTTTTTTTTTTTCTTTTAACAGCCTGCGCTAGCCACGGCGCGGCTAATGGCCTGACCTCGAAGGTGATGTAGTACTGCATTTGGTGGATGAAGTGGACCATCTCGGAGGCCAGGATGTGGCACTGATGCAGCACGCCGGACAGCTCTGGAGGGCAGACAGCGGTTACAAGTTACAAAGTTACAAGTTACTCACTTTGAAGAAGCACAGCTACACAAACGGCGTTAAATCTAATAACATCTGTGTGTATTTGTGTCTGTATGAATCGTGTGTGTGTGTGTGTGTGTGTGTGTGTGTGTGAATGTACCGGGCATGGTTTTGAGCAGCTTGGCGTTACACATCTGTCCCTTCCAGATGTCAGTCAGCGTGTACTCCATCCTCTTGGCCCGCCACAGGAAATTGAACACGCGCAGGTAGTGGCCCATGCACTCCCTAGTAAACACCTAAAACACACACACACACACTTACTTATTTATATATGACAACAGCACTAACTGAGATATGGGGGCTATACTGAAAGTGTGTGTGTGATACCGTAGCGATGGGTCCATCAACGTGGTAGTCCAGGCTGAAGACATCCCAGCCTGTGTCGCCGGGAGACACCTGGAGCAGACAAGAGACGGACATTAGAAGGTGCTGGGGGTGAGACCTGCATCTGGGACACACACGTACACACACACACACACACACACACACACCTCGAGCAGGCGCACGTCCAGCCTCTTCAGGATCTCCGCGTTGTCAAACTGGGCGTTTGTGGCTCTGACCGCTGTCTCCAAGATACCGGTCAGGTTGTGCTGGTACAAGGTGGTGGCAGGACGCGCCAGCTCCGGCCTGGGTCAGAACAGGAAGCGCACCGTGAAACGAAACTTGCTGCAGATCAGCGATTAAAGAGAAAGCGTGCGTGTGCGTGTGTGTGTGTGTTGCTGACTTGAGCAGGTCCATGAGGTGCCTGATGAAGTCTCCCTGGCCCAGCAGCAGGTATCTCCTCATGGCCTGCAGATGCTCCAGCAGCAGGTAGTTGCGGTTGAGCACGTCCAGCAGGTATTTGCTGGTGTCAAAGTAGGCGGCGTCGATCTTCTCCTGAAACGCCCCCTCCAGGTCGGACAGCAGCTCCGCAGCTGGGGGGACAGACTTCAGTGAAACATCCTCAGTGTGACTTTACAGTGACATCACGTGAACCATGAGAGCTAGTGCCCTTCAACAGATACAGTAAAAGCTGCAGATCAAACCGGTCCGATGAAGTCCCGCAGGCTGGATCAATAGAGTACGGCTAAGTATACCTCTCCCCTCCTCATCGTCAAAAGGAGAGTGGGCGGGGACGAGGCCGGTGAGCGGTAAGAGCATCGATCACTGCCAGTCCGCTAGCCTGCGTCAATGTAACAATATCAATGCGCCTGGGGACGGAGGCTTCTTATTGGCCGGTGATGTCATTAGCGCGCTTGATTGAGGGAAAACACGGCGATGAACGCGTACCTGCAGCAGACGTGTTAATGCTTCTAATCCCGCAAAACTCCTAGAATCCTGCTTACACCCAGACGCCAAGACAAACCAGAGTGTGTGTGTGTGTGTGTGTGTGTGTGTGTGAGAGAGCGCGAGAGAAACAATTACCATCTTTGGGCGTGTCTGCAGACTTGGACGCTGGCGTGATTTTGCCCGGCGGCGTTCTGTCGTGACACACCTGGTGCAGGAAGTTGATGGATTTGCCGATCAGCAGGACCTTGAAGAGAGAGAGAGAGAGAGAGAGAGACGGTAGTGGTGACTTCAGGCGAACGGCGGCCCGGAGATGACCTGCAGAACGCCGGCGCGCGTACCTTGCGGGCCTGGTCCATGGTGATGAACGAGGGGATCATCGACTTCCTGAGGGAGTACTTGTCGTGCCACAGGCGATCCGTCTTGACGTTGGGATCCGACGCCACGAAGAACTACAAAACACAGAGTTTAAAAAACACGATGGGGGCCTGAGAGGACTCGCAGTCAGAGGGTATCGCGGCCGCTCTGATTGGCTGTCTGCTGCGGGCTGAGGTCTCTATGCGTGCCGATGCATTTCTGAACCGACTGTCAGCCGCGCTTGCGAGCCCGTCTCTACCCAGCGCTCACCCACGGGCTATTTGCTGAAATCAGCCGCTTATACACAGAGATGTGGTTCGCTATGACCTGAAGCTACTCAGTATTTGTGTGTGTGTGTGATCATTTCCTCCATAACTCTGTCTCCATGTTCTGAAACACAGCACTTAAACCCAGTGACGGCAAACGCACAGACACTGTGTGTGTGAGCGAGACACCGAGAGAGAGAGAGAGGGCAGGAGAAGTAAAGGAGAAGCATCCATCACCGGCCTCTCCATTACACTCCTCTCATCGCTCCTCGTTTAAGGAGCTGTCCTGACTCTCCCCCCCTCTCTCTTCATTCCTCCCCCTCCCTCCCCCACCTCCCAGTAATGTCCTCTCTCATTGGGGTCAAGCGTCAGAGCGGCGTTCCAGAAACGAGCGGTAAATTGAGCGCCGCTGTTTGGCGGCTGCTCGGGTCGCGCGTTACCTCGTGGTAGGTGTCCTCCAGCTCGCCGTCGTAGATCCACCTGTACAGGAAGTTGAGGATGGGGTGGGACACCAGGCTGAGGATGTGCTGAACCAGCGCTCTCATCTGTGGGTCCCCCGTTTTCCCGTACGAATGGACGGCGGAGGCCAGCTCGCCCCCTTTCCGACCTGAGAACACACGTAAAGCAGCAGTTTGGTTCATGGACTCATGTTGGTTTTATATATGTATGTACTCTCTCACACACACACACACACACACACACACACACACACACACACACACACTGAACACATCCAACCCACCCTGGCAGAAGTCGACCAGGGCGGCCAGCGTTTTGAGGCGGACTTTGGGGTCGTACATCCAGACCAGGAGCCTCCTGAGAGTCAGGCTGCTCTCCGAGCACACGTTCACGCCCTGATCGTCCTCCACCTGCAGCTGCAACACATTCAGAAAACACCTTGCTTTCACCATCCTGCCATTGAACTTATCTAAACAGGAAGCGAGCAACATTTTCAGGAATGCTGCTACACCGACAGAGGTTATCCCTCTGGCAGTTGGATCTGCGTACCTGGGACTGCAGGACTGACAGCAGCCTGTAGTACTCCTTCAGCTCCTGGTGGAGCGAGGCGCAGAAGCTCTGCCCGACCAATCCGAAGGCCCGGTCCAGGCTCCTGGCGTCGGTGTACTTCCTGACTTTGTTGTGGAGCCAGCCGAGCTCGGCCAGCCTGCTGCTGGTGTCTCTCAGGGACTTGCACAGCACCACCTGGTGAGGCACGGCACACATTACAGCGCACAGGTGCGCGGGGCGCTACACGCTCTTAGTCTGAACGCTTCTGGTTCAGGTGTAAACCTGAGGTCGACCTTGCAGGGTTATTATGTCATATACATTAATGCAATAACGGCCTATCAATTTAAAAGGGAGCATCATCGGGGGTCACTTCCTGCAGCTGCTGTTTGTTTTCCCGCTCACATCGAATGCTGCATTAACTCTTTATCGGTTTAACAAAACCTCTTATCCAGAGAGCCCCGCTCACGTCGCCCAGACGTTAAGTGGCCAGAGACGGGTCCGAAACGTCTCCATCCTCCGCTCGTTTATCTCTGGCCTCAGTGGCTCCCACTCCATCAGGACGGTGACAGCGCAATGACCGCAGGTCTATGTTTAGCGCCGGCCAGAGATTGAGGGACAGGTTACATCTGAGGCCTCCCCGTCGATAACGGGGGGAGGCAGGAGGAGGAGGAGCGGAATAAAAGGAATTGACGGAGAAGAGAGAAAAGAGAGGTCGATGTGGCTCGGAGCCACATCGACCTGATCTGTTGAAACCTTCTTTTTAAAGTCCAATCAACACTAATAGTCCTGGTATCATATCATGTACTCTGGATATGCGGTGGCCATTACTTCAAGTCCGTCTAAGAGCAAAAACTGCCTACAGAGAGCACGTTCCCTCCAAAAGGAAGACAGCGAACGTTAGCTTTGCGGTTCAACTACTTTACGAACGGCGTTTTTGAAACGTCAAAACTAAAAGTGAAACGTGGGGAGAGACACACGCCACATGAGCAGCTTATTAACTCTTCAGCTGCCAGAATATTCACTGAAAACTAGAGCTGAACCGATTCATCGACTCGAATCGATTAAAAAAAAAAAAAAAAAAAAGATTCGATTACAGTTTTTCTGGAATCGAAGCTTTGTTTCCTTGATTTCGCTGCCGCCAAACATTGGTTCCGCTGTCGCGTTTCACACGAACGTTTATTGTGTAACGCGTCCAAAGTGTGGGAACACTTTCAAATAAAAAAAACACAGTACGGCGCCTCCACTGTGGGAGCTCGCTCATCCACAGGGTCTGCTGAGAGCAGAGCCGACACCAGGCGCTAATGTTAAAGTTAATGCTAATGCTAATATGTTAGCGTAATGAACGCTCAGAACGTACGTAGCGGTCGCTAGTTATGTCGTTAACTTCAGCTCAAGCAGGAACTAAACGCTGCCGCTTTGCTTTCATTCATGTTGTGCTGTAACTGTTGGTTAAGGAACTGTATACTGTTTCTATATAGAGCAGCTCTAGAGCAGCTCTACTTAAAACTGTTCCTGACAGAAGAGAAAATGTCTTTGTCTCAGCTTTTAAAATGTGAAGATTTGCTGTTTTTCTTACTTTTATATCAATTAAAGGCCAAAAAAGCGCTTTTGAACACTCTGGGGTCACTTTTTAACCATCTCTTTTACATTTTATCGACAAAATAATGAAGCAGTATTAAAAACATATAGAAAAGTTAGGGCAGAGGCCTCATTGTGGGCGCCTTGCAGCGTCCAAACCACGGTGACCTGAGCGCCTGAGCTCATTACGGGGATACGTGCGGGTTCGGGTACCTTGCCGTCTATTTTGTAGCAGTTATCCTGGGCGCTCATCTTGATGAACTTGCCATCGATTCCCTGGAAGACGTAGAGGATGTCCCGCACCAGCGCCGCCTCGCTCACCTCCCCTGCACCCACAGAGGACAAGAGGACGGAGAGTTTATAGCGGGGGGGGGGGGGGGGGCGCAGTCGATGCTCCGAGTTACGGTAAAAGCTGTGACTCGCATTTATGCTTCAGACAAAACTGGTCAGCCAATAAGGCGCAGAGCAAACAGGCCTGAGGCGGCGCACGCACCGTCTTTGCGAGGACGGACTGCTCTGGTGGAAGGGGCCGGGGGTCCGAGCGGCGGTCGGGTGCCGGGCAGGGCCAGAGCGGAGGAAGGGGAGCAGCTCGCGGGGAGCGTCCAGGCCAGACGAGAGCCCAGAGGCTGACCGGCTGCTGCTGCGGACTGAGGGGGTTGACTGAAACACACACACACACACACACACACACACACAAGCTGTTGTTTAAGGCATGGCTCACGTGCAAACAAAGAGCTCAGAGATCTGCCACACAAATATAAAGAATCTACGGCGCCGTCTAACCGATTAGGTTGCATCAGAGCGCCGCCGCCGCGCGTTTCCCGCGGTCTGAATATGGCTTTCGGTGTCTGGGGTGCCGATTTTGCCCTTTGACGACCGAAAAGGTGAGGCCCCGGCAGCTCAGTGGTCATTTGCAGCTGAAGGCCTCGTGCATTATTGATGGGGATAAATGGAACTGAACGGCCTTCTGACGCCTCATAAAGCAGATTTAGAGGGGGCTCCTGGTGCTAATTGATGCTTCGTTTATCCGGCTCGGAGTGTGTTTACAGGACGGGCGTCCAATAAATAACCCCCCGTCTCCCCAGAGCCTCCCGGGTGAGGCTGCATAAACACAGCTGATTGGTGGGGTCTCTTCTCTGTGACTTAACAACATGGAGCAGATGACTTTTATTCCATTATATTACCAGCTGTACATGTTATCCCACCACCCGCTGTATAAACGTATGTGGTATCAATGCAGGTGTAACGTTAGCCGGTGCTCACCCAGCCAGGAGCGACTGCGGCGTCGGCGTGGGGCCGTTCAGGGTGTACACGCCCAGGCTGGAGATGCCGCTGGTCCCCACGCTTGCTGACAGGCCGGCGCTCCTCTCGCCGTAGCCCAGGGCCAGGCTCTGGGGCCGGGTGCAGTAGAACGGGGTGGAGTGGGCGTCCCTGGGGAGGGCCTGGGCAAAGAGGGCGCCATAGTTTCCAACCTGGGGAGGAGGAGAGGGAATCAAGTGACTGTATGTTTTTGTGTCTAAATGAGTAATGGAAGCTCCCAGACTCCACGTGAGAGTGTGTGTGTGTGTGTGCGTGTGTGTTTCTCACCCTGCTGGATGGTTTGCGGGGGTCTTCAGAGAGGCTGAGCAGCAAGTAGAGAACAGACCAGCGATGCTTCAGAACACTCTGCCAGAAAAAGGAACACATCGTCAGCCAGACATCACCACAGTCCGTGGGGTGATCGGTTCAGCTCTCCTGCGCGGGTGGAACACAGATCTGAGGGGAACACGGGGGCCACCAACCTGCGTCTGCAGTTTCCTGTGCAGCTCCGAGAACAGCGCGGCGTCCGCCTCTCTCCTCTGCTTCAGCACTGCGAACGGCAACGAGATCTGTCAGCTGGGGTGTTTCAAATGCCTAAACTCAACAGCGCAGGGGGAGACAACTGACGGATGAATTGAAGCAAAGGAACACCAGGTCCATCTGTGCACGGGACAGCGGACACCTGTCGTTACACTGTGCCTGTGTTCATGATTTACACCTGAAACGCACACCCAGGCAGTACACTTCATTGTAAAATACCATTAAACCGAATAAAAATACTTAACAAAGTTCCCATAAGTTCCGGGGATAAATGAGCATTCTGGACAGTAAGTGCTGCGCTATTTTGGTTTTATTTTCGCCATCAAATCTCGGATCGATGTTCTCCCACTAATGGCGCTACAACGGAAGCCCGCTGGGTTTGTGGTTTTGGGTTTTTGTTTTTTTTTTTCTTCGCTATTTACGGCGCAGTAAAGATTTTGGACCGTTTTTGTGGAGCGTCTCCAACGTGACGGTAAAGCGCGCGCACAAAAGGTCGTATCCAAAACCACCCGGAGGCTACGCACGTGATCCAGAGATGCTATGAAAGAGCAACGATGGATGATATAACAGTAATAGAGTAATCTATAGTATGAGTAGATTACTGGGGGATGGTACTTACATTCTTTCTTGATCTTCTCTGACACCAGGAACTCATCGCGTTCAATGGTGGGGGCGTAGTTACTGCCAATGACCCGCACTGCATACTGGAACTGGTGGGCAACTTCAGCTGCGGACAGAAATCACACTTGATGAATGAAAGTCAGCACAAACAAGCAGAACCTGAAGTAAAGTAAAAACTGTTGTGATCAGGAGATGCCCTCGTGTTTTTTGCTGCTGAGAGCGAACAGCGAAACGCTCGAAACTCCGACCCTGCACATTTGCTGTGAAAGCAACACATTGGCTTAAGTGAGCAGTGCTGCCAATGTGTCTGCGATCACGGGGTTGAAGCCGCAGTCGTCAACGTGACAGGAAAACACCGGATCGAATTGACATTATCCCCGCTATCTGTGATCTTACATGCTAACCTTCCTCTGAGATGCCTGCATCCAGCACGGGCCTGCAGCTAGCAAGGCGCATCCAATTAAACCATGCAAACAGTGTGCCGGTCAGACTGAGAGCTAACTGGCTAGAAAGCTCATCGACTACTTAAATTAGCCGCTCACCATGTAATCAAAGCAAAGCTAACAGTGTAACGTTATCGTGGTGAGAGCTGGAGGTACCGTGAAGCTGTTCAGCGGGATGGGTCTAGCCGAGCCCCATTGGCTGACAGCTCACGCGGACCTGGCCCCGCTACGTGCCGCTGTCCGACACAGCTAAAGCGACACCAAACTCATTTTATCTCAATCCCTAGTCAGTTTAATACCTATTTTTGCATTAGTTTACTCAAAACGCCGTTATTAAATAAATCACGCACTCTCTTCAATTCGGCGTATGTATAAACGACGAACTAGATTTATTTTTTGTCCGATTTAAGGTTTTCTCCAACCTTCCGTCACGAAAACACATCAGCTTCATCCGGCGCCAGCTTTGTTAAAAGTTTGATTATTAACAAAATCAATACTGCCTGGTGTTAAAATAATATGCCGAATCTTGCAGATGATAAAGACTAATTCCACGACTGTATAATACTATGTGTAAATTATGTTTAACTAGCAAGGGGGTAAGCAACGACAAAGTGCGAAATTTTTGAATGGGGCTAGGTTTGACGTTTCCTGGATACCACAGTAATGCACGTATGTGATAGCGCGGAGCATGCTAGCGCTAACTGATGCAGCTACCTTCGCTTTTCCCCGTGATCCTGCAGCAGAGGCTCTGGAGAAGCACGTTGGGGGATTTCTGATCCAGGGTCGCCATAGTGTCGTGGCTCGCTCGGCGTGTGTTTCACGATAACGGAATAAATACCACTGAATAATGTGAACTAACTCAAGCCTCCCACTAAGAATAACGCCATTTTGACAAGTTGCATCAAGTTAGCGCGACGTAAGAAGAATATAACCGTGACTAGCGCCATGTTTCCTACAAAATAAGAGTATCGAATTGCTCTCATTTGAAAACACCTAGCAGAAAATACTATCAGAAAGGCTCTAATTTAAGGATTACAGCATAACAAGATGTCAGTGTGTAATATAATTTTTTTAATTAATACTGATAAAAGCTACTGGTATTTGGAATTTACTGAAGAATAGAATACAGAAAGTAGAAGAGATAAGACCAAATATAGGCTACTTATGCACTTAAACTCAGCTCAAACAGTAACTACTCAGTGGTATCTGCTGGGTTTTACAGTACACCTACTAGTCTGAATTAAGCCTATGTGTAACAGTCTTCTTGACAAGGAAAAGAAAATGTGAATCCAAATGTGGTCAACTATAACAAATCAAAACTATTGAAAACAATTCCAAAAAGTGCAACAATGAGAGACCTTCAATCTAAGATATTTATGTTTTAAAAAACAAAAACAAAGTAGCTGACTAATAATCATGACTCTAAACTGCATCTGCGTACGTAACAAACTTTACAAAAAGAAAAATAACTTTTGTTGATTAGTTTTATTTTGAAAGTTAAAACCGGATGTACCGTTAGTTGTTGTAGTAACTCGACACTGGTGTTTCAACAGAACCCGCCGAAAAGCGTCTCCAGGAAACAGAGCATGGACAAATGAATGAAAACATTTCCCTCCGGAAACATTGCACTATAGCTTGTAGTTCTGACCCTTTCTGACCTCGGTAAACCGTCAATATTTAGAAACCGATGGTTTCATGATAAATTCAGTACTTTTGTTTGTTTGTTTTTGTTTAATTCCTGATGGGATAATTTAAAAACACCTATATACGGTTTTAGTTATTTCTGGTCTTTTTAAAAATAAAAATAGGCGGATATAATATATAATATTGTTTTTTATGTGTTGGAACTTTTTCGTGAAGGAATTTTAAAAAAACCCAAACATTTTCAGAACCGCCTGGGCGAAGAGCATCTCTGGGGTGTCCCACCCTGGACCCCGCCTCCACACACACAATTTAGGGAAATGTAGTGCACCGCTCATTGCATTATTTTGCCGCGTTTCATATGAAGTTATTGTTGATTGTTGTTTATCTTTGGTGCACCGTCACGCCCGGAACAAACAAATCAATCCCCTGATTAACTGAAAAGTCAATCAATTACCCACCAAAAGCACCCGAGCCCGCATGCGCTCACCTCCGCTCAGAGCCACCACCTGGCTCCGAGTGACGTAGATGAGGGAAAAGCTCCTTTTGCTGCGGCGCGAGACAAGAAGATTATTAGTACACGCGCAGAGGGGGGAGAGGCACCGCGCGAGCGGCGGACGGACTTGATACTACTTTCGTGCCAGTCTCATAGGAGGAGCAGCGCACTTGTCTGCGCCTGTGTGAACTGTCCTGAGAACAGTGTAGAGAGAGGCGCACAGACAGCCACTCCTCCAGCTCCAAGTAAAGCCTGTTACAGCCCCCCCTCCCCCCGAAGGTGAGTTCGGCTTCTCAGCTGTGGGGAGCTGCTTTTGTCGGACTGAGACTCTTTTTTTCACAAGTCAGGAAGAAGAGAAGGGGGAAGTCATGGACAGAGGAGGAGAGCTGAAAAGAAGTTAGGGAACAACCTTTTGAAAGACCGACGCAAGAGAGGAAAAGTGTCCGCGGGGCACGGAGGAACAGGATGGGGATGGATTTCAGCACTCTGCGGACCCTCATCAGCAGATATGTAAGTTTCTAAAGCGCCTCCGTCCGCTTGTCTGTACTCCCTGTCCCGCTCATCCCGTCCGCACACCGCATCCTCACACTTCACGCAGACAAACACGGTAAACACTTTTATCACCGTCGGTCTCCGGTTCCGCCGGAGCGGCTACTCATCCGGATTAAGTTTCACTCGCGAAAGGGAGTGGAGAGGAGCTCGTTGGGAAACGATCGGGAGACTGTGTGACGCTAGACAAACACTGTCAGGTATGACTCACTTCATAGGAAGTCGGAGTTTGTCTTGAAATGCTTATTGCATCACGAATGACGGGCAGTTTGACGTTGATTCCGCACACACACAAGGTATTTTCAGCTTTTTAGTGAATGAGGCTGCCTGCCATTACTAACTTTATTATAACAGTATTGTATGAATGAAGTCGTGGTTTTGGCGATCTTGCGTGCGCGATGCCTTAAAAAGTCCCTTTTTTTGAATGAGATTTGGCGCACGGAGACGTTGTAAATGATCCTATTAATTCAAGTTGTAATTTAAATCAGGCGTGCGCAAAATCTGTCCCCCGGAGGGCCAAAAACTGAAAATACACGGGCCAAAAGCGAACACCTTGTTGCTAAAAAGCCCAAATCCTCTTAATTCCCCGTCTTCCTGCGCGTGCAAGTATCATCCTGCCACCTATGTCAGATTATAAAATAATAATAGTAAGGGATCCAGCATATTTAAAGGGCACAAGAGATACAACAGCATTAATAGTGATTAATAATATTATAGTTTTTCAGATTTCGGATGTTAAATCAAATCTTGGCCTGCAGGCTCCAGTTCGGGCAGCCCTGATGCAAAGCATTACAGATTTTATACAAACACACCAGCAGTCAGCAAATCAGAATGGGACTTTAACAAGTGAAAGGTGGAGTCACCTATTACTATCACCAGTTGCAGTGCAGCACTCCGGCTGCGTATCCAGTCATGACAGGACATGCAGAGAGCTGCAGACAGACAGGAGCTGTCGTTCAGCTTATCATGACAGCCCAGGGTGAGAATCAGCGCAGCCTTATCTGCCGCATTTAGCACAATTATTATTATTTCGCACAGATATAACTTGATTGGAGTCCTTTCTGCGCCGCTCGCCCTCCTCCAGCCAGTTGTACAAGACTCCAAATGGAACAGTCAGTCACATGAATTATGTAATCCAGTTGTTGTCTCCCTGCTAGTCGAATCGATGGGCAGCAGTGGAGCAGCTGGCCCGTATGGCTGGGAGTTGCATTAGGGCTCCGCAGTAATGTGTTTGACAATTATCCAGACAGAGCGAGCCCTGCTCACATGAGAGCACAGCGAGGCTTATACCCCGGCTCCACGCTCAGCTGAGGCTTAGACTCAGCCTCCCAAATGGCTGATTAAATAAAAAAAACCCCGCCGTGCGGAGGGCTGAGATGGAGCTGTGTAGTAAGAAACACGCAGAGACGAGCCTGCGACTGGTAGGATGTGGGATGCTGATGAGGTCTGCTGCTGTAATTGATCTGGATAACTGCTTTAGACAAATGGGTTAGGGTTAAATTGATTGTATTGCAGCTGCAAAAACCCGGATGCAGAGAGACAGCTGAAGGTTTAAGATTAGAGCTGGGAGCATTTATTTGGTTGTCAATACCGGGTCCTTATGAAATATCAGTGAGTGCTGGGAGTCAGCAGCACGATGGAGGATTCTCCCTCCGACCTCCACCGTAAAATGAGTCTAATTCTACTTTCAGTCTTTCCTTTAAAATCCCGACATGCATGTTTGATATGCTCTGGTTTCTTCTTTTAATAGGAGAATACGGCATGTGACGTTTCAGCATGTGACACGTGTGAGACCAGTTCAAACACCTCATCTGTCCGTTTCCAAGATATTGCACACCAATTTTCTCCATTTGTTACTTTTAATTTTAATATAGTTAGACAGGGTTGTTATTATACAGAACTGGACTTACAGCAACTCAGAGATTTCATTTTATTAGTTTCCAACCACGTAATTTCCACTTTATGACAAATTTGTAATGCAGAAGCAAACGGAAGCGCAAAGTCTGCAGCGTGACCATGTCACCAAAACACTCATTTCCGTTGTATTCATGCAAATGCAGTATACCCCATAGTGTTGTCCATACACACTGCTCATCCAGGAACTAGTCTGCTTCAAGCGCTGACAGCCATTGTCTCCTTCGGGCGTGCTGATTTGTCTTTTATCAGTAAACGGATTTGACTGGCTGCGATTCACACGCTGGGGACTTTTTGTGCGGCGGTTGCACAATAACCCAACCATAAACGGAATATTCTGTTCAGTCCAGCTCTGTTTACGTCGATCCGGATCGTAACAGACATGGTCTCCGGGCGCTTTTCACACAGTGCAGGTCTGAACAGGCAGAAACCGCGAGCAGAACCGGGCTCCGAGTGGGCGGCCACCTGCCTCGACAGGTTGACAAAGAGAGAGAGCGAGGAGAGAACGTACCAGTTGGATTGTTGAGTCTGCAGAGGTATAAAGGCCGAGGATGTTATGCAAGCCTGTAGCTATCTAAGTGTAACATGCGGAGTCGTACTCCTAGTGGCTGTCGCTCGTGTCCGCGCTGAATGAGAACAAAATGTAATCACAGTGACACGCAGGAGCTCCGAGGCCCAGCGTACTCGTACTGGCTCCTCTCCCTTCTTTTGTTCTCCTCCAAGGCTAGTTTGAGTCTCCGGTGCCGTTTATTGTCCTGTTACGCGCTTTTTCACAGTCTCCAGTGCGGCGCAGCAGTGTGGAAATCAACCCTCTCGCACGTTCACCTCTGTGTCTGACCCCCGTGTGACACCGTCGTCCTCCAATAGTGAATTTCCTTTTGTTTATGCTGAAACAAAACACAAGTCTCCTTTCTTCCTGTTTTTCTGTAATTTCCCTGCTCAACATCTCATTGATTTTAGGTCCTCTTACCACTCAGAGCCCTTTTAACTTTCGATATTTGACTGTTGCGGCAAACTTAGTGCACGCCGCTTTCCAAACTTGTCTCTTTTCATTAACGCGGGTCGTAGCTGATGGATGACTGCGGAAAAAGAGCACCCTAACTGAAATTCAATTCCCACCCTTTGCCAGCTTAGTACAATAAACCCCTGTGACTGTAACAGTTACCGTGTTGCTACCCCAGTTCCCTTCTTACTATGCTACTATGCTCTTGATGTAAATGAGTAACTTGATGTGTGCAGTACGACTTTGCAGCTGTAAATGAAAGAGACTTCAGGTATCTCGCCTGTGGTGCAGGGGTGTGCTGGAAGCAGCCGGGCAGCATTCCTCTGCTGCTGACTAATCTGGATTCCAACCCAGGAAGTGGCTCTCCTCTCTCCCTGTCTGGCTTCCTGCCTTCACATAGTGGATTAAAGGGTTACTGGTGTTCACTACACCACCACCCACTTAATCCATTTTACAGCTATACTTTCAAATCTAAGCCAATCACCGAGCTCCTACTGCTTATTTTCCACCTGCTCTATTTTCCTAATTGATGCATGTGTTTCCCCTTTGGTAGCATGATGCACGCTAACCAATCTGTGCACGCGAGCTTTGCGATCATACTGCTGTGTGTGCGGCGTCACGGTTACTCCGTGCAGGCTAGTAGGTGGGTTACAGTAGTCGGCAGGTGACGCAGAGGGCAGCAGATCACATGAGCTCCTTGGCTCGGTCTAGCTGTCAATAATTCATGAGCAGGCCGGCCGACAATGTGGAGCTCGTTGTGGAGGCTTTTACAGCGGGGCAGCTCAGCGTGGGGTCCAGGGACACCCGGGGGAGGGGCGGTGCTGGAGGGGATTCCACAGGGTCTCCGGCAAAATGAGGGACAGATAGCTTCCACTCCTAATCACGCTGTCGCGACGCAGCGTAGCAGCTTCAGAAACGTG
The DNA here is from genome assembly GCA_008933995.1 of Datnioides undecimradiatus. Taxonomy (NCBI): domain Eukaryota; kingdom Metazoa; phylum Chordata; class Actinopteri; order Lobotiformes; family Datnioididae; genus Datnioides; species Datnioides undecimradiatus. The sequence continues at coordinate 5,252,091 of WARS01000034.1, forward strand.
CTCGTGCAGCAGCCCCCCCCCACGCTAATCATTTAACACCCACTCGTCCACGCTGCCTGCAATCCACAAAGTGCACCAGGGTTAACGTCTTTACCTGGAGGATTTGCAGGCTCTCACTAAGCCACTCAGGCCCCCGGGATTGTTTCACCGCTTGACTGGCTGCCGCCTCACTTCTCCGCCTATCCTCTGTAAACGCCACGAGACAAGATGAGTGAAACGGCAATCAGCCGAACAGGAAGGAAGTCCCTATCAACCATCTGCTTTACGTGGTGCTGGTGGGACAGGCATCTCCACCGTCCCGTCTGAAGCATCCACATGTTCCGCAGGGCGCCTCTGTTTGACTCGAGGAAGCTGCTCCCTCAGTGTTCGCTTCCCCCCCATCATTGCTTTTTAAAAGTTGATCTCCTCCTCACGTTGCCCACACGCTACTACCTGCTGAGGAGCACGAGCTCCATTAAGGGGTTGCATCGGTGTCGCTGCAGTAACATTAACAGTGTATTACAGCCCATTGAACGAGGAGACAGATGATGGATGGCCCGGGGTTAATGGAGCGTAGAGGCCTCTATCCGAACAGAGAGGCCGACACAGAGGCACGCAGAGGTGTTGTTTGAACTTGGGTCATCATAATAACATTGCTTCGGGGGGGGTGCCAGGGAAAGTGCTGAGGGGTGCAGGTACGCCTTAATGTTCCCACCTATCCGAGGGAGTGATGGCTGCTCGACTTGCTGCTGGAACACACCGTTCCCCACGGCCCTCGTGTCAGAGAGGGAGAGGGAGAGGAAGAAAAGTGAAGTGGGCGCGCACACCCCCTCTTCCTACATGTAAATGCTGATGGTGCACTCTGCAGCCCCCCCCCCCGAGCTCTCTCCTCCATTTCTCCTGAGCATCTCCCCGTTTTCCCTTTGACATTAGCAGGACGTCATTATAGAACCATTGATTATGTGGGTTATTGGTTAGTAGCACTCACCTCTTACTGTCATACAGGAAGTCTGGACAACGTCCTCCCATTGGTCCGCGTGGATTCACATTGCCTCTGCATTCACCTTCACTCAGGCTGCATTCAAACGAATACCTTTTCATTTCCACACGCTCCTGTCAGGCCACAGGGATTAGAAACCAGGTTGACGCTCACACATGTTGTTATATAGTCACAACAATTTTGCATTTGGACGAACGGAAAACACCCATTCTCGTCTGCATTCATCTCATCTTTATTTTCCGAGGATAAGACTTCTTTTCTTTGACAAACGCCTGATTTATTACAGGCCATGGAGCTCCCGCAGTTCCTCCTGAGGCAGAGTTAAAAGCTTTTCAATGACATCCAAAGGGAGCACTTGTGCAGCCACTTCTGCAGCTCAAAGCCCTGCACAACGCTGAACAACAACAACTTACAAAAGAACCAGTCGCCTCTTCCTGAAGGTGCATGCGTTGCCTAGTGACAAAATACAAACTGTTGTCATTGCATTCAGGATGTGCGAATGATCCGGGCCAATGCGCTGCGTGTGTGAGCGTTCGGTATCAAGCTCAAACTGTTGAGCATTTCCAAAACTGAGCAACTGGTTCACACGAAACGGCATTGATCGCTCTGCAGCATTATCAGCGCGCTTTGGCAGTAGATGACGGCGATCCCCTCTAACCACTCTGACTGTCAGAGCAGAGCAACGTCAAGTGATACTGAGCACACACGCAGCTGCACTGGTGATAGAAGTGCGATGGCCTGTTGTCACATTAGAGCCAAAATGGTCTTTTATGGATTGACACTCTTGGTTTCCACATGACTTGATGATGACAAGACTACACATTCATTTTGGACTTGGCTGAAAAAGGTAATATTTCACTGTACATGGCAGAAGCACTAAATAATGGAGCCACGGTCACACAGATATATTTCTCTGAGTGCAGCATTAAACAGGGCGAGCCCGAGTGACAACGCTAAATCCTTTAAACGTGCTACGTGTAGCATTTTAGCATTAATAAATAATCACCACATGAATATTTGAGTGGACCTGCAGCAAACAAAAGAGGCCGCCGCTAAAATTTGCAGCCCGGCGGTACTTTTTACAGCGCGCGCCAGCAGGTTGGTTCAGGTGCTTCATCTGCAGGATTGATTTATGGCGCGCAGGTAGGGCGCTAACGGCGCCGGCTCAGACACGAAGTGCTGTTTTGTCGTCTGAAATTAAACTCGAGCTCTGGAGGCAGATTTGGAAAGAACTACGATCTCTTGCTGCTGTGAGGTAAATTCCCTCTGCAGAGTTAAGTGGTCTTAAAGATTCGCAAACAGTAAATACAAGTCAACTGCAGCAGCAGTATCTAAAACAGTTGAGGCTAGCAGCAGCGGGAGGGACGGAGTGGATGCGGGGCCCTGGCGGACTGGCCTTCTTCCAGAACTGGTGCATCAAACTGTCATGGTGTTCTGCCAGCGCCGGGGGTGAAGTGCATTTGTGTATATTTTAAGTGCATTCTGTCCAGAGAGTAATTTCAGTTTGTTTCATGATCAATTATTTTGACTCGCGGGCGCACACCCGTTCGAAACGCTGAGTGCATTTAACAGCAGCGTAAATAAAGTTAGTACTTCTGCAGCTGGACGCGTGACCACGCACCGCCACGCTACTGTAAGGACCTTACAGAGATCCTGTAACTTCTAGGAATCCATTTCCACCACGGTACTTGGCCCTGGTCAGGTGACTGGTCTCATGAGGGCCACATGATGCCATTAGGTTCCCCTCGTTCCTCAGATTGTGTCCTGTGATTCTTACCCCCGCTGAGATGTGGTGGCAGTGGGCATGGTGAAAGAGAGTGAGTCAGGCTCTTAAACTCCTGGTTGTCAAGGAAATATAAGAACAAACTGACCATACAGTCATTTTCCCCTCTCCTGCACTCCCTTACATTCGCATTGTGCGCGTATGTGTGTGTATTCGTCTTCCTTGGGGACGTGGAAGGGCAGCGGGATTCATGGGGACTCGTGACAATGAAACACCGTGCACAGGGCAGAGCAGAGGAGGACAGGGAGCAGCGAGGCTCGCAGAGAAACTTCCAGCACAAAGCAAAGTGGCGCACAGCGCAAGGTGCAGTCAGTGCCTGCAAGGAAACACTGATACTTACTGAGCCTGAATGGAAACAAAACAGAAAGGGTCTTGAATTGGGGATTTGAATGCAGCTCATTATCAGTTGATCATCATGTGATCGATTTAAAGTCCCCCGGAGCCCGGACCAACAAGACCAGCCAATAGGACTGGCTTTACGAGGAGCCACCAGTCAGTTACACTGGCAAACAGAGAGGGAATGGAGACAGACAGAGGAAGGTTCAGGCTCTCCTTAAACACCTAAATGCCTTCCCTGCTCCTGGTGGTGTTGCCCCAGGCTCTGACACGGCTGTGTTTTCTGTATGGGTGTGAAAGGATTACCGACGCCAGTGAGAATGAAGAGGCCGATCCAGGTAAAGCTTTGACTTCCCCGCCATATTTCGCTGCCACGCTGCTCAAGTGTTTCCGTCTCACTCAATCCCTCGTGTTGTTGCATTCTTTATTAGACCTGGCTCCACTGTGGCATAGGTTTACTGGGATCGCAGTGACCCAAGGAGCTCATGGTATACCGCGAAGGCACCCGATCACACTCTGAGTCCGGCTTTTGGCAAGTTTACAAAAATCGGTATGGGCATGCTGTGTGACGCTGCGCTGCCACGGCTCCATAGCTGCTTTTCCACTTGTGGCATCAAAATTAGGGTTCAGGAATCAGGAAACATTCATTGGCAGCTATTTTAATAATTGTTTCTGTAATATTTTAGGCAAAAATGCTTCCGCCGCACAAATGTGGATCTGCTCACTCAATAGTTCCAGGTTTAGGTCCACTGGTCAATTAAAGTAAGCACTCAGCTTGTGATCCTAACAGGGAATCTTCACTGTCTTCTGAGCTGATAGTCAGTGGGAGCGTGTGTGAAGTCTGGGAATGATTACCGGCAACACAAACAGTGGAATGAACACCATTAAGCTGCAGCATCCCTACAGGACAAACATTAGGGAAGAGTGAAAAGTGCTCCCATTAACGAGCAGGGGGGGAGACGGAGAGGATGAAAAGTTGGGAAATAAACACATTGGGAAAAGGACTGAAAGCGTTTTGGTGCTTTCCTCGGAGCTCCAGGGATACAAGGAGACGGCATTACTTTACAGCAGGAAGTGAAAGCACTAACGGGGCGAGGGGAAAACACATGTATACCAGACCGGCTAATGGCACCATCACCCTAAGGAGAATAAAGATGCTCCATGAAGAGTCCGGGCTCGTGTAATGAAACCAAACACAAATGCAGGTTGTTGACAAATAATATAAATGCTCTATGGCTTCTACGCTAAGTGCTTTGGGGGTGAATGAGTCAAAACAGATGCGTGCAGTCGGTGATGCATCGAGTGTTTGCATTACATGCACATGCACAGGTAGAGGCTCCAGCACCGAACATTAAAGTCTTGTACTAAACTACCCACTGAACATCTGACGTCTCTGTAAACGCGCTCGGTCCTCAGTGGCTCCTCTGCCTTTCAGCGGCACTGCTGGAGTTATTTAAAGCGAGCAGAGCGTCCACAGATCAATGCAGGCACTTAGTGTGACCCGGGTCCTCACACACGCTCACAATCACGAACACAGATACGTTTCACCGAAGAGCTTGCTGCACAGTCGCTTGGTTACAGATGCAATCAAACCCTAATTCAGTACTTATTATCATTTTTGATTGAGCCCATATGCTGCTGTTTTTCCTGAATTAGTGTTATTCAGTCAAGTTTGTAATAGATTACTTTAACAGTTACTGCAAGCAGACCTCTGATTGGATGTCTCTAGTTACCATAACCCCTAGCACACATCTGACAGCCTGACACTGAGTCATGCTGCTCGTGTTGTCTTGTTGTAACCTACCAACTGCTGCACACTGAGCGACAGAGTGTGGAAGTTGCATTAGTGTGTGTTGGGAATTGCACTACAGTTACCATGCAGACCTGTGTGTCCACCTCAGCTTTCTAACCTCCGTCAGCTCACCAGCACCGGCTTCAGTACTGAAAGCCTCCAAGATGCTGCCCCCCCCCAAAGCCTCGACAACACTTTTCCCATGGGACCTGAATGCAGCATTATGTCCAGTCATGGGGGGATCATGTGACTGTCATCAGCACTCACTTCCAGCCTCCTTCCCCCTTCGCATGCACACACAGCGGCAGACACAATGAAGCAAGTATGAGTGAGTTTATTCCCTCGACACCCGGAGAATGACTGCGCTTATCCGCACGCAGCTCCACAACAATGCTCCTCTATCAGCTCTGAGGAACCACAGCGGTTGGCCTATTAGCCGGTCCGCCTCCTGCATTGCATCTATCTTGCATTACCCCGCATCTAACTGCATCTCACTGAGTGCCACAACTGCTGAAAGCAGCTCATAACAAGCAGTGCCATCAAAGTAGCTTTCACCGGAGAGTTGTATTAATGCTGTTCTTCACGTCTAATGCAAATACCTGGGGGGGGGGGGGCAGTGGATATTTGTTATTTGGGTTATTTTGGGTCATTAAAGCGGCACAGTTTTAATCTAAAGCTAGAAGCCATGCACGCGGTGTGGTAAAGCAGGCGTATTATCCCAGTTCCCTACTGAGATCTGCCCTGTGGAAACCAGGCTAATGAATTTCTCTGTATAGCTGACAGAAGCACCGAGGTTACACCTCTCCTCTCCTGTCTTGCATCCTTGTGGGAGTTGTGTGTGTTCCTGTACTAAGACAAAACTGCCTCTATTAAACTGCATAATGATGCATTTGTATATATATATATAAGATGTGCAATCACTCTTTAAAATGTGTCATCACAGCAGGCGTTAATCGAGATACAGTTTCACATAGACTTTCAAAAACATAAAGCATAACGTAGCGTTTCTGTGTCTTCAAACCGCAAAACAAACCACACACACGTCCACACACACGTCCACACACACACACACACACACACACACAGCCGTACAGTGGTCTGCTGACCCACATAGGTAATGGAAGCAGGTGATATCTATTTCAGCTCGACGCGGTGACGGATGATCTCCAGAGAGGCTGCAGTCGTGCTGTTTACACTCGGGCGCTTTCCCTTAGGCATCAGATCTGGGCACTGTAAAGACAGAGATCAGTCTGCTATTAGAAATATTACCAACATAGTCCCATACCGGCTCTGATATGTCTTATTAAAAAGCCAAGGTTTGGTTATGATTCAGCCAGAGCTTCGTCATTTGAGCCGACTGACTTTTCCTTATCCACGCTTCATCTTCCCTCATGTCTGTGTTGTTCTAAATCCGGCTGTGCCAGACTGTACCACCTCAGAGACTGTACCTGCGCCAAGTTGAAGTGTGTGCTTCTTTTTAATTAGCGTGCATGCCTATAAGCAACTGTGTTTCGGTGCAAAGTGCGACATCAATCGCAGAGCGGTCTTGAAAAGGGAATGATTCACTGATTGGTGGCTTCGTGCATCAGCATTTGCACTTCTATAACCCTGCAAAGGCAAACGTGGCTGCTTTCTTTAACAAATACCTGCACTAAACAATACATTTCTGCAAACAGTTTAGATATTAGTGCATTTTGGGAAATTGAGTCTCTGAGGTGAAGACTTAGAAACAGTTGTGGTGTTGTTTGTTTGGTAGCGGCCACAGGAGGTTTAAGTCGTAGTGCCGGTTGCAACAGAAACAGTAATTGCAGCAACAATTGCAGTAATTAGAGTTGCCATAATCGTAGCGCGGCATGCAGTGACAGTAACCCAGCACCAACTGTAGCAGCAGTAGTAATGCAATGCGCAATAACAGTGGACTTTCTATTTATATAACCCTCCCCGTGTTCTCCTTTTTAAAACTCTTGTGAGGCTTGTGAGGACATGCAGGTGTAGAGTTATGATAATATCAGTTGGTGTTTCTCACACACACACACACACACACACACACACACACACACACACGTACCAGTGCAAGTGCTGAATCGTAAAGTTCACTGACTCTGATTAATACTGGTGGTGCTCTCATGTGATCAGCCTGCGCGAGTGTGTGTGTGTGTGTGTGTGTGTGTGTGTGTGTGTGTGTGGGAGTGTGTGTGGGAGCTTATGCGGTTGGGAATGTAGGACCCACTAACTCTAGGTCAACTTACTAGCTGTTCCCGGATGTTTCAGCGCAGCGTCACGTGGTCTTCATCACCAGAAAGACGAACTTAAGTGGATTCCTAAACGAAACAATCACAGAATGTGAATGTGAAACATTAAATGTGCAGCCGGGCTGTAAAATAAAAGCACTAGCTGGGAACGCAGTGCTCTGATTGGCTGCTGACAGTCACAGAAAGGTCCTCTGAGGTCACTCAGCTGTAAACACAGACTCCGCTGACTGTTTCCCGCACAGCGTGGACACACCGTCATGGTTAAAGGCGGAAGGGTGGCGTCGGGAGGCGGATGATGAGAGTGTAGCGTTATCTCATTTGGTCTGGCCTGTTGGCCCCCGGGGGTGAGGCTGATCACATAGCGACAGATGAGGTGCACAGCTGGTATTTAATCTGTGACTCAGGTAACACACACACACACACACCCAGACAGTCACACAGCTATCAGGACATTTATCAGGATATTACACACACATATAAAGATAACAACATGCACAGTGCAGATCTTGAGTTGCACTCACACTGTTCAGGCTCTCTGTGCAGTGTGCACACACATACATGCTGCAGCGCTGCACCCCAGGTCTACCAGCTGACGCACAGGCCAAGATCTCCACGTGCACACGACAGATACGCGTTCAGCTGCTATTTCCAACCCACTCCGGTGCCTTTTTTAAACTTCGAGTCCATCGGGGAGCATCCATGGAGGAAGTGATGACTTTGGAAAACGCCGCACTTAGAGCTCTCTTCAGGACTGCTCCAAATACTGAAAATGAACGCAGGGTTAGCCTGAGGTTAGCCCGCCAATCTCTGCACCCTTGCACGCATTCATCTTTTTCACCTTTGCAGCCAAAATACTTTCCGCCTAATCTCGAGTGCAGCAGTCAACAGGCGGGCAGGCGCGCGTGCTACACCGCAGGACTGTATTTAATGCTGAGTGATTTAGGGTAGGGGGACTGGATTTCTCTTATCTCCGTAGCTCAGAGAGAGGAAACACACCCGTGCGGCGTGCGTGCACGTGCTTAGTCGGTATTTGCACATGCAACCCTGATATATGACACGGCATTTAGACGTGCGCGCGTGTGTGTGTGTGTCCATCAGCGGTATCGCAGCGAGCAGGTCGACTTAGCTTTTGATGAGACTTGTTTGCGGCGCTGCCTGTTGCGGCGGGAGATAAACTACTGTGGGACTGGTCATCAGTGGAACAACAGCTCCGCTTTTAAAGCTGCAGACAGACAATAGTTATTGGTGTGCGTGGCCGTGATTCCTCTTCAGCGCTCGCAGTGTCCTGTAAATGTTATCTTTACTCGCCAGGCATCGGCGTCGCTGCAGAGAGCTGTTTACGCGAACAGGCCTGAAATCCACGAGCTTCAAACATCGCGTTGGTGAAAACATCTGAGCGCAAAATACAAATTACCATTCCAAAACTCCAATCAAAATGGTTTACACACGCTGTGATGAAAGAAGTGATAAGCAAACATAACTGTTAGTTTCATTCTTCTAATCTGATGAAGATGCAGAGATTTCCCTGCAGTGGGAACAGTTTTATATGTGAAGTAACTAGAAGTGTTTTAGTTACTTTCTTTGAAACTTTCTTTGATATTGAGCTTAATTTTTTCTATATTTCTGGAAATTTCCTGCATTTCTTAACTTGATGAAACTAAAAATCAAAAAAGCAAATAGTAAATATTAAAAATAACCGAGACCAATGAGTGGCCTGCTCTGTCGCCATGGTTAGTCATGAACTGACCTTCTCTCGTCATCATCTGCGAGGCTTCAGACTGGCTGCGTCTTTGCACGGCTGTGTCGCCGTCGTTCAACAAGATCCCTCTGCAGCCGTGCCAGGACGGTTCAGATCCACGTCTGTGGTAAAATCTGCTACAGCAGGTGTCTCCATGACCACATTTACACACACACACACACACACAATGGCCCTGGATATGATGCACGTGGTTTATAATGTTTAATAATTATAACGGGTTGAATTGCTTCGCTTTGCCCTGTTATGGTGTGTTTACAACGCATCTAAGTTGATCTGGAACTCGTGTCGAAGTCGTGCTCTGGTGGATTTTTATGGATGCGTCTGTGTTTGCCCGGCGGTCACATGACTCCCTCTCCCTGAGCACAAACACAGAAGCGAGTCTAATCTAATCCAAACGAGAGTTCTAGAGGGCGTCTTCAAAGTTTTCTGTGCTTCTTCCATCAACAGCCTCTATTTTGTTGGTAGTAGAATAACTGGGACATTAGATATCAGCTGCACACACACACACACACACACACACACACACACACACACACACACCAAACATTGTCCTCCTCTTCTCTTTTCTACCCATGAACCTTTCCCTCCCCTGTGTCTCTGGTGGTCCGGGTGGGGTTGGAGGTGGAGGGAGGGTGGCAGCTTGTTTCAGGAAGTGTGTGTCATGTGTGTGTGAGCGGGTGGGTCCGGCTCTTCCTGTTTACAATATGGTCCTCTGTTCCTGGTCTCAGCGGGGCCTCAGTGCGTGGCTCCATAACGCTGTGTTCAGGCCCTGTCGGAATAAAGCGTGTGAGCTTTAACACACAAGCACGCAGCTCTGCGATGCAGCGTTGTCAACGGAAACGCGGCTGTTGTCGCCAGCTAAAAAGTCATAATGCATTTTTAAAAATAACACTCACACGGTCAGTTTCACTTCTTTAATACGTCAACATGTGTGCATGTGCACGCCCAGACCCCCTCGACCTGAATCCTGACTCTGAAATCACTTAAATGAAACACACACACATGCACACACACACACACACACACACACACACACACACACACACCTGCACCTGCACACATGCACACACAGGCAGCAGAAGTGAGGCTTGCCTGTTGTCTAAATATATCCCGGAACAGTGACCACAGAGGTAGCATTGTGTGTCACTGTTCATGTATGCCTGCTCTCATACAAGTTTGATATGTGTGTGTGTGTGTGTGTGTGTGTGTGTGTGTGTGTGTGCACGCCCTCTGAAAGGCTCCATGTGCTTCCTGCTAACAGGGCTTGAGGCAAAGTGGATGTGGGAGCTGAGTGAGACAGACAGAGACAAAGCCCGCGAGCTCCCTCCATCCCTCTGTCCTGACCACAAATGTTTCCCTCCCGACTATAAATACACCCCAGAAACCTGCCGCGTCCTGTAACACGAAACTCCGCTAAAAGTGATTATCAAGGTCCAGAATAGCCCAAAGTCTCCCGTTACATCCGAAGGCTAAAGGCCCGAGCTAACGCCGGGGCGGTTTTATTGTATAAGCCCCGGCTTTTATTTTGCGAAGACACTGTTTGATTGGATTAAACGCAGACGGGCTTTCGTGTAAAAGGCTGGAATCGGGACGAGGGCTGAGCAGAATCGATAGGAGGGAGATCGCCAGCTCAGAGCCCGTCCAGGTTGTGGTGAGAGATGGAGAGGGAGGGAGGTGAGAGAAGCAATAAGGCTGCATTAAGGACACAGACGCGCAGGCCCACTGCGTCTCAGTCAGCGCCATCTGTTTCCATCCAGTGTATTTGATAAACACAGGTTCGTGTAATGAGCCTAATTGGTTTTGCTGCTCACGGTGACGATATCTCCCAACACACACTGCACTTTGTGTGTTATCATTACCTCCCAGGTCTTTATCAGGCAGATGGCTTATGTGATACAGGGCAAGTGTCAGTGACGTTTTCAGTATTAGAGCTCCAACTGCAGACTAGTTTCATCACCATTTGACCTGTTGAGGACTATTTTATTCTATAAAATGTCATTGTGAAGCTGAACATCCCGTTTTCCCATATGACGTCTTCAAATTAGACTCTGAAACAGAAAATCTGGAAGTTTTACACGTTAGAACAAATGTCTGGCTTTCTTCTGTGTGTGTGTGTGTGTGTGTGTGTGTGTGTGTGTGTGAGTGAGACAGAGAGAGAGATCAGGGCTTGTAAGAGGAACCAGAAGCTGCTTTCAACACCAAACACTGATCATCATATATGTGTGTGTGTGTGTGTGTGTGCTGCCGTGCACTTGGCTCATTTCCACGTGAAGGCGACCAACAGGAAGTGTGTAAGAAACGTGCTAGGTGAAGCAGACGGAGCAGGCAGGTGGGATAGAGGAGGGGGGAACGGCAACGCCGCGTGGGCGACGGAGCTGGCGAGCTGTCCTCGCTGTCCACGCTGCCTGCTTCTCATCTCCTCCTTCACTGTAAATCAGATATCGTTGGGTCAGCGTGCTCCGGCGCCCTCAACACCGCCCTCTGAAAAGGTAACGAACAGGGCGTCAGACAGGATGATGGACTGCACGTATGTCTTAAAGACGCCCAATCATGTTTGTCTGTCAATTGTCCTTTGCTTTAAATTCTCCAACCATGTCCATCCTGGAGGTCACAGGATATAAATAGACAAGGTAATCGTAACCAGTAACCAGTGTGTGTGTGTGTGTGTGTGTGTGTGTGTGTGTGTGTGTGTGTGTGAGAGAGAGAGAGAGAGAGAGAGAGAGAGAGAGAGAGAGAGAGACAGAGTATAGAAACTGGGCCATGCAGCCTCTTGACACTCAATCTCATTCACCGGCCACAGATTACTGTCATCTCTTGTTAGCGTGTGTGTGCGGGTGTGCGTGTGTGTGTGTGTGTGCAGGTGTGTGCGTTTGCAGACGGACTATTTAGTGATTAATTGAACGCCTCACACCGGGTTTATTTGCTGCGATTGACAGCAGCCATGTACGTGAGGGAGCGTCGGGGAGTGTGAGGGGATCAGGTGTGTGTCCGGGCCCGGCCCCTCGCTGGTGACCGGCTGCTTAAAGATGACTGCGGCCTGCTCAGACACCAAAGCCCTCTGGCTGAAGCCGTTTAGGACCCTCACCAGAGGACTGGGCCTGTACGCCTCAGGTGAACTGACTGTCTTTGGGTTTTGGACTGCTGATGGAGCGCAGTACCGGCATAAAACGGGCATTTATCAGCAGGTTTTGACATTTGTCGACAAAATCAGCTGGTGTTTTCACAGGATTAACGAACTACATGGAGATACTCGAAGAGTGTGCATTCCCCTAATCCGGCTGGGCGTGAAATGCATGCGTGTGATTCCTTTGGCAAGTCCGATCTTGCCTGAAATACCTAAAGCGCAAAAATCTGAAATGCACGTTTCAGGTTTGACTGGAGTGACCTCATCAGTCTAACGTCTATTAGCTCCTGTTGAAGTACCTCAGGATCTATATGCCTTGGAAGATGTGTTGGTCCTGTGATGCAGGAGCGTAATATGTGAAAATCCCCAATATGCAGATATGAATTCAGAAATCTCGCAGACTTTAACCTGTGAGATGAAAATCAGTCATGGAGGGGGAAAACAAAGCCCCCAGGTGTCCTGTCAGTCTGTGTGTGTCCGTGGGAACGTGTGCGTCCACATTCCGGTCTGTGTCACACGCGGGTCCGTGCGAATGGACACGGTTACAATGTAGTGTGTGTGTCCCCGCAGTGTGTCGGTGAGGAGGACTGGGTGGACAGCAGGACCATTTACATCGGACAAAAGGAGCCTCCGCCGGGAACGGAGGCCTTCATACAGCAAAGATTCCCTGACAACAGAATAGTCTCCTCCAAGGTCAGTGAAAACAGGCGTGGACGCGCTGATCGAAACACACTTAATGAAGTTCTCCCAGATATTGCCCAGATAATCGAACACATGACACGGCAGAACAGTTTTACCTTTAACATAATTAAAACCCTACTAATTAGAACACCCACTCCATATCCAGTGATCATAATTAAAACGCATCTTATCAGCCTCTGTGCTCAGACCCTCAGAGGGCGACTCCTGTGGTTTTAGCCCCACGTGGTCTTCACGCTGTCTGGCAGCTCTTGCTCCCGCTGCCTTTGACTGTGTTGCATCATTTGACTCCGTCTCGTGTTTCCAGTACACGTTTTGGAACTTCATCCCCAAGAACATGTTCGAGCAGTTCAGGAGAGTCGCCAACTTCTACTTTCTCATCATATTCCTGGTCCAGGTAAAAAGCTGTTTCTGCCGTCCTTTCTTTTAAACACATTTTCTTGCCTTTCCGCCGACTTTCTCTCTACAAACCATGTTAATTATGTTTTTTAAAGATATCATTTGTTTATTTATCTTATTTAGATCCAATCTCCTGCGTACAGACATTTCTTTTTTACCCATAACAGAAGAAACAACAGCGCAGATTAAGCTGTTGCTGTCGGTGAACTCAATGTATTGCAGCTGGTGTATGCGACTATAAAGTTTGTTTATTTATTTGTTTGTTTGTGAGCGCAGGAGGTGATTGCGTGCCTCTTACCTCCCTGCGAAAGTCACCTTGACATGTGACCCCGCCCTAAATCCACGTCCGTCATTCACCTCTCTCTCTCTGTCTGTGTGTGTCGCTTCAGTTGATCATCGACACCCCCACCAGCCCGATCACCAGTGGGCTGCCGCTCTTCTTCGTCATCACGGTTACCGCCATCAAACAGGTGAGACTTGCAGGCTTTCATGCGCGCTTTGCCGGCACCGCTCGCAAAACACACACACAGACAAAGACGCACGCCCGTCACAGCCAAGTTTGCCTTCGGCCGCAGCCAAATGCAGCCTTCCTAGAAGACTTCATCAGCGGATTAGGTGGAAGCGTTGGTGCAAGGTGTGGTGGCGTGCTGCTTTGCTGCTTTGCGCCCGCAGGCATCACCTCAGCTCACCCCTGCCTGCACTGATATGTCACACCAAACGCCACAGCTCAAACATCAGACACTTCCCCATTGTTCAGCTTCACTCAACACCACGCCTGCTTCTGCACCTAATCCGGTTAGCAAAGTTAGGTGGGGTGCGAGTCGAGTGAGTTTGAATACGCTTTGTCGCTCGCTTCATCAAATCTCTGTCTGTGTTTGTCCCCCGTCAGGGTTATGAGGACTGGCTGAGACACAAAGCAGACAACGCCGTCAACCAGTGTCCTGTCCACGTGGTGCAGCACGGGAAGGTGGTCTGCAAACAAAGTCGCAAGCTCAGGGTACGCGTGCTGGTGTTTGTGTTTGTGTCACGGGATAAATCACTCTCACCCCGTATAACATGAGCAGACCCTGGCGCATTTGTTTTACTGGCTCCTGCCGAGGGATTTCCCTGCAACTAAGCTGTGTGTGTGTGAGTGTGTGAGTGTGTAAGCCCACGTTAGAGTGCAATTTAGCTCTTAGCTCTTACATTAATGTATGTTATGTAATGCGTTGAGAGTGAAATTGCAGCTGAAGCATCAGCTACAGTGGATCTGTTACAGTCCTGCGAGAGGGCGCGTGTTGGACACTGCTGGCTGATCCTGACAGGCTTAAAGGTGGTAGCAGAGGGTTAGCATGCTGGGCAAACCCCATTAGCAACACTAAGGGGATGAGTGAGCGGCGTGCACGTGTCTCCCTCAGGTTGGGGACGTCGTCCTGGTGAAGGAAGACGAGGCTTTCCCCTGCGACCTCATCCTGCTGTCCACGTCTCGGGACGACGGGACCTGCTTCGTCACCACGGCCAGCCTGGACGGGGAGAGCAGCCACAAGGTGCGTACGTCCTGCGCGGATCGACGCACGGGGCAGTTAGATCACTCCGTGCTACTGACAGCTTCATCTTTGCACTCTCCTGTTCCTGTTCGCTGCATCTCTCAATCATCATCACCAACCCCCCCCGCCATCTCCCTGAATCCTCCTTCTTCCCCTCCTAGACATACTACGCAGTCCAGGACACCAAAGCTTACCACACAGAGAAGGAAGTCGACTCCATCCACGCTACCATAGAATGCGAACAACCGCAGCCGGACCTGTACAAGTCAGTATAACACACACACAGCGGAGCACATAAAAGCAGAGTGTTGCCTATGAAAGCTCTCACGTGTCTCCTGCGACCTCCATCATCCCGCGCAGGTTTGTGGGCCGCATCAACATCTACATGGACAACGAGCCGGTGGCCAGGTAAGCTGTCGATCAGGAGTGTTACGACGAGAGCTTCAACAATCAGAACGATAAAGCTGCATAAAGCACGAGCTGCTGTGTGTCCGCAGGCCGTTGGGATCAGAGAACCTGCTGCTCCGGGGAGCCACGCTCAAAAACACGGAGTACATCTACGGTAAGTCCTCTGAGACACACACCTGCTTTCCAGCTTGAACTCAGATTTTGTCTCACGGAAGTTTTATGTTCAACTTCCTCCTCCGCCCTCTGTTTAGCTGTTGCCATCTACACCGGCATGGAAACCAAGATGGCCCTGAACTACCAGTCCAAGTCTCAGAAACGGTCTGCGGTGGAGAAGTGAGTTTGATATTTTCGTGTTCACGCGATCTGGACGAGAACGAACACTGACTGACGCTCTGCAGTGTTTGGCAGCAGTGCTCTCTCAGTTAACACCAGCTTAGATAATCAGCCCCCCTCCTCCCTCCCTTTGAATATCTTCATTATTCAGCGGCAGAGCCCTCGTCTCTCTGGCTCGCTGCACTCGCTGGATCAATTTCTCTCCATCTGGCACTGACATGCGCCTTGTATCCAGATGGCCTGTAGATATGACTGACTGTAGGTGGATTACATTTACACTTGGTAACAGCGTGTGTCTAATTCACTCGCTGGAGTTGTATAGGTCTTCCTTTTGCCAAAATGAACTTGGCGCGGTCCAAATGCCTCGTCTCAGCTGTTCCCTTTATGTATACAAGTGTCTGTTTAGACAAGTACAGTACAGTTGCCTTAGATTGTTGGACACCTTATCTTGTATTTAAGTCCGCATCGGCTCTGTTCTGAACTCTTTCGCCTGTTGCCCCCCTCGCAGGTCAATGAATGCCTACCTCGTGGTCTACCTGTGCATTCTCATCAGCAAGGCCCTCGTCAACACGGCGCTCAAATACGTGTGGCAGGCCGACCCCAACAGGGACGAGCCCTGGTACAACCAGAGGACAGAGGCGGAGAGGCAGAGACACATCGTGAGTCCGTAAACTACACCCCCCGTCTGAGAAAACCTCGGCTTTACCTTCTCATCCTCGTCCTCCTCCTCCTGTCCCTCAGGTGATCAGGGCCTTCACAGACTTCCTGGCCTTCATGGTTCTGTTCAACTACATCATCCCCGTCTCCATGTACGTCACCGTGGAGATGCAGAAGTTCCTGGGCTCCTATTTCATCATGTGGGACGATGAGATGTTTGACGAGGACCTGGGAGAGAGGGCCGTGGTCAACACGTCGGACCTGAACGAGGAGCTGGGACAGGTGACGAAGAACGCTCCCGACACTGCTGCGTGAACCAGTCAGAGCAGCTGCTGGGAACTGACATCACAAACATCAGCATCCTGCAGTAACGCTCTCCCCCGCTCGCTTTCCAGGTGGAGTACGTGTTCACAGACAAGACCGGGACCCTGACGGAGAACAACATGGAGTTCATAGAGTGCTGCGTGGACGGACACGTCTATGTGCCGCATGTTATCTGTAACGGACAGGTAACAACCCCGCGATCGGGTGGATTACACTAACGTTTGTTTCACCTGCATCATTGTGTTTAAACGCACTTCATCTGTTTTGTTAGGTGATGCCTGGCGCGGCTGGCATGGACATGATCGACACGTCGCCGGGTCCCGAGGCCAGGGTGAGCATGGCTTCAGTTGTGAGTTTATGTGCGTGTGTGCGTGTGTGTCGGGAGTAACCCCGCGTTGGCCGTCCAAACCACAGGAGCACGAGGAGCTGTTTTTCCGGGCGCTGTGTTTGTGCCACACGGTGCAGGTGAAGGAGGAGGAGACGGTGGACGGGATCAAGCACGGCATCCACCAGGGCAAGTCCACCTCCTTCTACATCTCGTCGTCTCCGGACGAGGTGGCGCTGGTGGAGGGCATGAAGAGGTGGAGCACACACACACACACACACACACCCACACAGCTCTTAGAAACATATTTCTCCGTTTTCAGTCACACATACCGTCAGTTCACTCACTCTGTTTCCAGTAATGGCGCTTTGCTGTGCCCGCAGGCTCGGTTTCACCTATCTGAGACTCAAGGACAGTCACATGGAGATCTTGAACAGGGAGGATGAGATTGAGAGGTGAGCGCGTCCCTTTAACACGGCGCTGTTAATCTTTCAAAGCCCGTCAGTTCAGCCTGAATTTAGAGCAGCGATTAGACTTGATTTGAACTGCGTGTGTGTGTAACATTGGGATTTTAGGTCAGCGCTGCAACATGTGGGAGTAGCAGAGTATCTGCTGAAACCAGCAGCCTTCTAGCCGAGTATAAATATAGAACAGCGATGAACGGAGATGATTGTTGCCAGCTGAAAACTTTGTATCCCTGGACTTCAGTGGGCGTCAGCTTCGAAACCGAGGATCACGTTTGTTTGGATTCATCAAGTCAGATTGTTAAATGTTTAAATAAGACACTCTTCTGTGTTCTGTGTGTGTGTGTGTGTGTGTCCATCAGGTTTGAGCTGCTGGAGGTTCTGACCTTTGACTCTGTCAGACGGAGGATGAGTGTCATTGTCAGGTCCAGCGCCGGTAATACATTTCAAACAGTTAACTTATGTATATGTATATGGCTGGGCTTTATGCATATGGTGTCTAACACACTCCCCCCCTCTTCTTTCTGTCACTGTGTGTGTGTGTGTGTGTGTGCGAGCAGGTGAGCTCTATCTGTTCTGCAAAGGTGCAGACTCCTCCATCTTCCCCAGGGTTATATCAGGAAAGGTGGAACAAGTCAAAGCTCGGGTGGAGCACAATGCTGTGGTAAGGGCGCACACACACACACAGAGCACAGACACAGAGCACAGAGCACAGACACACACACAGAACACAGACACAGAGCACACACACACACAGAACACAGACACAGAG
The DNA here is from genome assembly GCA_008933995.1 of Datnioides undecimradiatus. Classification (NCBI taxonomy): domain Eukaryota; kingdom Metazoa; phylum Chordata; class Actinopteri; order Lobotiformes; family Datnioididae; genus Datnioides; species Datnioides undecimradiatus. The sequence goes on from WARS01000034.1 coordinate 5,270,023, forward strand.
CACACACACACACAGAACACAGACACAGAGCACACACACACGCTGTCTCACAGATTCATAAAATAACAAAAGTACTTTTCTCTCGGATCAGTATTCCCATGATTCACCACTCACTTGTTGTGTGACTTCAGCGGTTTCCACAGTTACAGCACATGTCCACAGCAGTTTCCATGGTTACCGCAGGGAGTCGATCAGTGGAGCATGGCCCACTTCCATCAAACAGTTGTTCTATGTCGTTCCATGGAGGGGGCAGTGAGGAACCTAATAGCCCCAAACAGTTTCTCCAGTCAGCTGTTGATTTCATAACCTCATTACTCCACAGCTTAGGAGACATACACAGAATAGCTGTGAACTGAGCAGAGCTGAGCATCGCAGGCTGACTGTCCTGTAACAGAGTATCTGAGGGTTAGGCTCTATGTTCCATTCACCCTTAACGATGAACTAAATGAGGGGAAATGAAGATGCGGTGGAAACCAGGTCAGTCAGACCTCGCTTGTTGTGGCGCAGCTGCAGAGAAATCGAATCTTTCGGTGCAAACAGGAAGGTTGGTGGTGGGCGCCGTGCTGTGCCGTGCCGTGCCGTGGTAAGGTTCAAACAGACAGAGCAGTGTCTGCCCACACACCACATACGCACACTCAAGGCAGAGTCGTGCAAAAATCTGCATCCTGCCAGAGCCCGTTGGAAGTGCTTTGTGATACTGATGTAACAGTCTAACCCTGCTTGGATCTCATCTCTCCTGCAGGAGGGTCTGAGGACACTTTGTGTTGCCTATCGGCCTCTGAGCCCCGAACAGTACCAGGAGGTTTGCCACCTGCTGAGCGGGGCCAAGCTGGCGCTGCAGGACAGAGACAAACGCCTGGCCGAGGCCTACGACCTGATCGAGAAAGACCTGATCCTGCTGGGAGCCACTGCAGTGGAGGACAGGTGGAGGTCTTTTGGTGTTGTAGGACCACTTTAGTGTTGTGCTTGGACTTTTTGGATGGAAATGTCTGCGCTGCAAACACCCCGGTGCAACAACTTGTGACTGTGTGCGTGCTGCCGTGACAAGCGCTGACCCACTTCTGAGCGTGGGCACAGCCCTCCGACTGCACACTCGCTACTGAAGCAATTATAGTGCAGGCTTAAAAAGGGACTGTTAGCCCAGAGGGAGTTACAAGTCAACTCATCCTGTGCAGACGGGAGCAGGGTGTAAATGACTCAAACACTTTGATACTGTGACCCTACCCTAACCCTCTTTCTCTGCTCTTCACCAGGCTTCAGGAGAAAGCCGCGGACACCATCGAGTCTCTGCACAAAGCCGGCATGAAGGTGTGGGTGCTGACCGGCGACAAGATGGAGACGGCGGCCGCCACCTGCTACGCCAGCAAGCTGTTCCGCCGCAACACCCAGATCCTGGAGCTGACCACCAAACGCACCGAGGAGCAGAGCCTTCACGACGTCCTGTTCGACCTGAGCAGGACGGTCCTGAGGCAGCACGGAGGCATGACGAGGGACACCTTCTCCGGGTGTGTAGACGCGATTAGCAGCTTGTCAAGCTTCTAGCAAACAGTCATTGACTTGTTAATCATCTCCTGTACCGACCTCTGTTTGTCCAGTTTATCAGGCGACTTCACGGACTACGGCCTGATCATCGATGGAGCCACGCTGTCCGCGGTGATGAGGCCCCCCCAGGAGGACTCAAACTCAGGGAACTACAAAGAGATCTTCCTCGAAATCTGCCGCAACTGCAGCGCCGTGCTCTGCTGTCGAATGGCGCCGCTCCAGAAAGCGCAGGTAACAGAGGACAAACAGACGACAGCTGGGTTCTCTCCACTCGCTGTGGACCCAGACTGAGATCACACCAAAGTCTGCTTGAGCTCCGGATGTTGAGTCAGTCCTGGGTTTTTGGGGGTTTTTTTCTAGATTGTGAAACTGATCAAAGCTTCCAAGGAGCACCCGATCACGCTGGCCGTTGGAGATGGAGCGAATGATGTCAGCATGATCCTAGAAGCCCATGTTGGCATCGGTAGGTGCCAGCCCAGCAGTCCTGCAGCGTTCATCCGCAGACACGCTAAAGGCTAAAATTCACCACTTCATCTATCCGCCTCTCTAGGAATCATGGGTAAGGAGGGGCGTCAGGCAGTGAGGAACAGCGACTACGCCATCCCGAAGTTCAAGCACCTGAAGAAGATGCTGCTCGTCCATGGACACTATTACTACATACGCATCTCTGAGCTCGTGCAGTACTTCTTCTACAAGGTAGGTCTGCTCATCCCTGGTGCGCTGTGTCTTCAGATTCAACTTTTTAAAATTTGATTTCTTGATTTATTTTCGGCCACGGCTGTATCTTCAAATGGCTGCTTTTCTTCTCTCATGCCTTTGCTTTCTTCTCCCAGAATGTCTGTTTCATCTTCCCCCAGTTCCTCTACCAGTTCTTCTGTGGCTTCTCGCAACAGGTAGGCGCGCACGCACACAATAAACCATGATAAACCATCATTCAAAAAGAATAAAAGAGATGAATAACTCCGGCTCTCTGCTCTGCCCAGCCGCTGTACGACACAGCCTACCTGACTCTGTACAACATCAGCTTCACCTCGCTGCCCATCCTGCTCTACAGCCTCATAGAGCAGCACATTAACATGGACATCCTGAAGAAGGACCCGTCTCTTTACAGGTTAGTGTTGATATCGTTTCAAAAGCAAACGACTGCACCGGATCGATGTGAGTCTAATAAACTGCGGGCATCAACCTTTTCTATTGATTTCCCATCCGTGCAGATGAGACGTTTGCTCAATGCGCTCGGGTCACAGTCCTCGCTTTAACTTGGTTTGACTGGGCCCAGTTTGGCGAACGCTTCCAAATTGAAAACTCGAGGTTTCACATGACCACACCAAGCATTTGCCTCCTCAGTCTGAATTCTCCCTTTTGTGTGACCCTCTAAAAAACAAACTGGATGCGCGGTCAGGTCAGTTAGTATTTTAGAGCTCGTAAGGCCCCAATTTCAATGATATATTCATGAATTATTCCATTGGAATCAAATTAAAATATCTCATTACAGTCATTTCTGGTTCGGGTCCTCCCAAAGGCAGTTAATGTAGTATTGATCAATAAATGTGCAATAACTCGTATGAGAGCTTCTCAACATGAGTCACTGATGCTGTTTCCTGCGATCTCCTGTTTGTCCTCGCAGAGACATCGCGAAGAACTCTTTGCTGCAGTGGCCCACCTTCATATATTGGACGGTCCTGGGCGTGTACGACGCCATCGTGATGTTCTTCGGTGCTTACTTCCTGTTTGACAACACTACCTTCACCAGCAATGGACAGGTAACCTCCACGTGTCTGTGGTGCCCCCTTTCGTTCAACCGGGCCTCGTGGTGAATGTTTTAAAATAAATACGCTGTTGTCTGCCGCCATTTTTGTAGTTTTCAAACATTTTTTGAGTAGCACGGTGTGTGAGAGAAGCCCGCAGATGCTGCGCGATTCGATTAAGGTTGGAGAGAATACAAGGGGACAATAAGCTTTTCATAGAAGCGTCTGAGGCGGGCTAATAGCTTTGACTCTTTATTATTACTCAGTAAATTCATAAAACTTGCTTTTACAACTACTGTAGGACATCATTCAATATAGCGCAGAGTTAAAATGACTCAGTAAAGTTATGTTATTCTTATCTAATGCCAGCTTATTTCATTATGTAGCAGCTTTCCTGATAAATGAGTTCATTAGCTATAACTGCCTCTCGCTGCGTAGTTACACAGTGGATGTACTGCACAGGCAGCACACTCATCAGAGTGTTAGAACCGGCTCAGCCCCGTCTGTACGGACTTTAAACACTGACAGACTTTCTCCCGTTCACATCCGAGCCATGGCAGCATGGCGGGTCTTCCACCATCTTCCTCTGCGTTTCTCTGCTCGTCTCCTTTCACTCTCAAAGCGGCGTCGCTCTCCCGGAAACCTGTCGGACTGCTCTGGGTTGCTTGATTTCACTTTCTTTTTTTCTTTTTTTTTTAAAAATGCATTGAATTTTTATTCTTCTCCAGCCACGAAACAGTTGTTCATTTTATTATGATTTTTCTTCTTCTGGCCTTCTCCTCCTCTTCTTCCTCTCCTCTTACCTTTGTGTTGCCTTTTCTTTTTGCTTCTCTTTCCTCCTCCCAGCTAATGACAACCAACACACAGATGGTAAGCCTGTCCCTCTCTGTCATCTCTCCCTAGTTTCAGTTTCCAATTTCCTGTTTGGTGCCGTCACACAGCCTGATACCACACCACCCATCGCCCATTCACCGTCCATCTCATGTCTGGCCCTCGGTGCTTGCCGTAGACACACCAGCTGTAGGCTTTTGTGTAGTGACCCGCCTTTTGCTTCCACCATGCTCATATAGTCAACTCCTAACTATACATCCTGTGTGTGTGTGTGTGTGTGTGTGTGTGTGTGTGCTGTATGCCAGTGTGTCACAAGCCAGGGATCAATGATAATAGAAAGTAGCTGCACTCGTTCTTCAGGAGCGTGACGTGAGACATTCAGCCACCTGTCTAACCTAATTGTCCTTCAGTTGGTGGTGCTCCTCTTTAAAGCAGGAGAGCACTGTCACATTTGCGGTTCCACCTCTGGACCATCGGCACCCTGGTAGTGATGTTTGCATCCAGCAGGAAGCTCCTGATGCGTTTGCAGGAAGTAAAAAGCAGATTAAGTAGGTGCATCAGACGTTTTAGGCCCGGTGTTGCTGCTGATTCTGCAAACTACACATCACATTGAATTCGTCCTGGTCAGTAGCTGTTAATAGTTAATGATCACTTTAATAATTGGACTTTGATAAAAAGCCGAACCTTACGAGAACCGCTGGCTTCGTCGCGGCTGACCTTAGATACACGTCAGCGTTTCATCTGCCGCTGTCACGTCGACATCACACCGCGCCCTCAGGTGGCTGCTTCATTTCGTCCTTCCCGTGCTTTTCATTCATTTATCCATACATCGCACCTGCTTCTTCAACACATTCAAAGAAACGAAGATCAACCCTTCATATCGCGACTTCCCAGGTACATTTGAACGTTCTCCGAGGAACACTCTGGGCCTTGAGCCCTACGGGCGCCATAATCTTAACGTCATCATAGCAAGATTATTATGGAAAACCCTTTATACTGCAGTATAACGAGAAGGAGCGGTATCTGTGCGTAATGTGTTGACATAAAGATGTTAGGTATCCTCTGTGGGGTCGTTAATATGACACCTTGGTGTAATTACTGCTAGTGAAAGGGCCCGTCTCATGTCAGAGGCGTTTATTGTTATTGTTGGCGTATAATTAGCCATAGCTGTGCAGCGGAGAGCCTTTCAAACACTTGTATCTGCAGCCAAAAGAGATTTTAACACTCCGCTGCCTCCCATTTCCACTTCTTAACAAGGCTTTTAGCAGCGTCGCAGCGATAGCAGAGTCATCTGTTCTGTGCTGGAAAGCAACAAAAGAGGTTTCACTGCACATCCGGCCCATAACATAACGCCTTAACAGAAATGAGGGTGGTGAAGCCGCCCTGCTTTCAAACCTCCACGACAAAGTGCTTCTGTGTTGACAGGCGTGTTCGCCTCACCTGGTTCATTTCAAATGCACCTCATCTCAGCTGTTCAGCATCCATCGGCCGCCTGACAAGCCATCCTCCAGCTGAATGCTGCCGTCTGAGCACCCCGCCATCTGTTGGATTGATTGATTCCTGATTGTTCGCGTGCACTTCAGTTTGTTTCTGCGTGTCATCTGAACAGCGGGGCCCGTGGGAGCTCGTATGACCTGAGAGCGTCCAGTTGTGAATCGCGCCTGATTCTAGTCACGTCATGTGTGGAAGCATTGGCTGCACATCTCCAGCCTGTGTGTAGCTGCTCAGTGTTGGATCAGTGTACGCTAACAGCATCTGATGTCACTTTGCCTCTGCAGATGTTTGGAAACTGGACATTCGGGACTCTGGTCTTCACTGTGCTGGTGTTCACTGTTACATTCAAGGTACACACACACACACACCTGCACACGCAGAGCCTGCACTCATAGAAGCACCCGAGCGAGGCTGGATTAAGCCCCGCTGGCATCATTAAGGTGAGCCCTGGAATGTGACAGGTGGAAGGTTTCAGGTCTCATCTCTCACCTCTCGCTTGCAGCTGGCGCTGGATACTCATTACTGGACCTGGATCAACCATTTCGTCATCTGGGGCTCGCTGATCTTCTTCGTGGTCTTCTCCCTGCTGTGGGGTGGAATCATCTGGTGAGCCCCGTGAAAACATTTCGTTTTTATTTCGGCTGAAAATAAAGCGTCAAAGTGACGACGGGACTTCCTGTTTCCTGAATGGCGTCTCCTCTCCCCTCCAGGCCCTTCCTCAACTATCAGAGGATGTACTACGTGTTCATGCAGATGTTGTCCAGCGGCCCGGCCTGGCTCAGCATCATCCTGCTGATAACAGCCAGTCTGCTGCCAGACGTGGTAAAGAAGGTGATCTGGAGGGCGCTGTGGCCCACCACTACTGAGCGCATACAGGTGGGTGCAAGTGTGCATTCACCGCTAACCAACTGGGGAGCGTACGAAATCATTTTAGACTTAACTTAAGCTTAAAAACTACAATTACCACAATCCTTCACAACACCAGGCACCTCAACACATGCTGTAATGTGTTCCTAGATAAACATAACACTGTTTTACTGCTCTGTGTCCCGTATCTCACCGGTGACTGTGGCTCGGCAGATGTATGCCGGCTTCGGTTACGTCCCCGCCCTGCTGGATGTGAGTCAGTAAGCCCCTGCCCGCTGGTGTGCAGTGCTTCTTTGTTTCTAAACCAGATAAATACAATAAAGGGAGTGCGTCTGCTTTACACTCCCACACACAAACAAACCCAACGTTCATTCATATTTGGATTAAAGCCTGCAACAAATGGAAACTGTGTTATTTAATAAGGAATCGTCATAGAAACTTAATAAAGCAGTAAACATAGGAGCACTCCCTGTCCAGGCTCTGGGGTCTAGACACAAGGGAACTACTGAGAAGTAAAGCACTAATGTTACTTGTAGGTGCAGCCTGTACATGTACACTGTAATGTTATTGCTGGTTGGATCAGTCCAGCGGGCACATGTGTCTGAGTGCAGCATGTGCAGCCCGTCCAGTGTGTTTGCGGTGAGCTCTGAGCTTGAACCTCCTTTTCTCTTCACGTCTTCCTACGTGTCCTTAACTGCTCCGCTCCTTTCACTAGAACCGTGGCTGTGGAGAGCGTCCACACGTATCTGACCCTCTGACACTTACCTCCAGGGCTTTAACTCTTTCCTCTCCCTGTCGACTCCTCCCTCTCACCTCCCCGGCCCCTCCCTTCCTCGTCATCCTCTCCTCCTCTGGTTCTCCTCCGTGGCAGACTAAGCGCCGGTGCCTTGCCTCTGAGCCCTCCACCATCTTTATGCTGTCTCAGACTTCCAGCAGAATCAGTTTCTAACCCAGCCCTCCTAGAGGTGACCCTCTGCTGTCCTCCTGTCTCTAACTTGTATCAAACCTCTCCGTCTGTGTATTCGACCTCTTCTCTCCTCTCACCACTGTTTTGCATGATTGCATGCTCGTGCATCTGCTTGTAGTGTCAATCCATCGTACGTCCTGTAAAACTGAGCTTAGACAGTGTGTGTTTTCACGTCTATGTGCCAGATCCTTAATGTGTTTGTCTCTGGATGCGTGTGTGTGTGTGTGTGTGTGTGTGTGTCCACAGCGTGTGATGGATAAAAGAAGGGGTGAGAGAGCCCTGGCCTACCACAGTTCTGACTCCTTACTAGATGGAGTAGCTGTCACAGAAGCCTAGAGGGCTTCAGCACGGTAACACAAACACCCTGCCAGTGTGTGTGTGTGTGTGTGTGTGTGTGTGTGTGTGTGTGTGTGTGTGTAATGGTCATACTGGGAAGCGGTTGGTGATGTTAACGTCCAGCAGTGACGGGTTTTACTTTGCAGTGGTGTGTTTGCAGACTATATGTTGTACCTGACTAACACGTGGGTTATAGTGTGTGTGTGTGTGTGTGTGTGTGTGAGTGAGTGTGTGTGTGTGTGTGTGTTTCAAAAGTCGGATGATCCACACATCCTCCAGGTATTGTATAAAGTGCTTGTGTCCTGCTGGGTGAGTCTTTCCACGGAGCTCTGGCACCCTCTAGTGACACGTGGCTGCATGGCTGCAGAGCCATAGGCCTGCTCACTGTGGGACTGCACACTCATGCATGGTCATCAGTCATGGACCTGTTTGCATGGTTTGGTCATTGTGACGGTGTTGTGTGGTGTTACGGTGACATTATTATCCCAGCTGGTCAGTGGGAGCGTTGTGTCCGGGCTCAGGTTGCTGACAGAGGACAGCGTCTCGTCTCTTGCGGAGCTCATGTGGCATCTGTCCCTAACTTTAGACCGAGCTCGGGCTCTAATCTCTAATCTGAACCATCTGAGCTGCAGATTAAGAGTCAAACTATGAACGTTTTCTCATTTGTTGTGACAGTAAATGAGACGTCTGACCTGCTCGTACTGTAGCCCGTGTGTCTGCCTGTCAGCGCTGTGACCAGCTGGATAACGATGTCCGCCCCACTCTCTGCTCAGTCACTACTCAAAGTAACATGCTTCCTCTCTTCTCTCCCTCTGTCTTCCCAACACCTCCCCCCCGCTCTGCCTCTCAACACCCATCCAGAATGCTGATAAGCTCTACAAAGGCCAGCTGTCCGAGTTCACCCCCCTGGCGTCTCTCCACGCCCCGTCCAAGGCCGGCAGCCACCGGCGAGGCTCGGGCAACCAAAGGAACACCCCGAACCCCCGAAGGTCTGAACCCTTTAACAAGAAAATCATGTTCACGCGCTGGCAAAGACCGCCAGACTACTGCACCTTCACCCCCCTCCTCCGATTCGCAGATGGCTCCCGCCACTCAAAGCAGGGACACGCTTACAGCGGGGCGGGACCAGAGACCTCAGTCTAATTCACTCACATCTTCTTATATTCTGATATATCAGATACAGCGGCATCAGTTTGGAGTAGCTCAGTTACCCAAAACTAACTGAAATGTATCTGACACAGAGCTGGGAACTGTGTCGCTAACAGCAGGTATGTGTAATCCACCTGCGAAGGATTGCAGTGAAAATGACCTTCAGGAAGTCAGCAGCCAGGCGCGACACGGAAGAGGACGCCACCCGCAGGGCCTCGCTCGCCGCCGCAGTCGCGAAAAGGGCTCGGTGTACTGATGTCACAGCAAACAGACTCAAAAGCTGTGATGTCACGAATCCAAGCGAAAGCTCGTGCACTGGCCCTTTACGTCTGCCCGCCTCCCAGAGCCGGCAGCTGAAGTGTACTTCACTCCAGTTGTTTAGGGTTTCTATGAGCTTCATGGCGTTAATCAAAGTGTACAGGAACTGGAACTGTGTCGCTGCCGCTGCTGCTAACGATGCTGACAACCACACGTGTTCTTCTCTTCACTCCCTCCATCCCTCTCTTCCTTCTCTCTCCGCCCGTCTGTTCTGCCTCTTTCAGGACCAACTGGTGTTGCCTGTGCGCAAACATATTATCACGCAACACCCCCTAGGACCCTGGGGTCAGATCCCACAGCAGTGTAAGGAAGGGTGACGTAGAGCAGTGAGGTGTTGGAGAGGTGGATCTGAGCTGGTCTCCTTCCCTCGGTCGTTGTTTATTAGACCAGCTTTAGCCCCACAGCCAACACTTACAGGGTTATTCCAGCATTTTAACCTGGGCCCTACTTTTACACAGTCCGGTGAGTGAATGTTTTTCTCAGCGTCTGCCAACATCACGGAAGAGTAAACATGTTCGTTTGGATCCTAACTAACCCTTTAAAACAGCAAAATCAGCCAGCAAGGTTAAATTACTGCTTTTGTCAATGGAGTCTGGTGGTTTTTGAGGAGAACAGCACAACAGCTGAACTAAAAGGACGTTCCTCTTTAAGGTGAAGCTCTCTCTCTCCATAATGCTGTCAGACTCTGAGACTAACAATCCAAGCCTATCGCCTTCACTTTCAGCGGACCTACGTTGCAGATTGCAGTCGCCCTCGAGGATTACGCTGCAGCAGTTGGAGAGTCAATTCAAAAAGTGTTTGTTTCACTTATAAATCATGTTAAAGTATGGCCCCGGGTTAAAGAGGCTGGCATCACCCATACAGCTTTCAAAGCCACACGTAGGTAGCCCCTAGCATTAGGTGTAATAGATGTCTGTGTATCTGTGTGCCGATAGCTAGCAGCTGTGTTAGCGTGTGTGTTGTTAGCTTGAGGATCTCGCTCTGTCTTATTGTCTTTAAAGCACTTTAACCGCCGACCCTCATCTTATACTGATCTATAACACTCTGCACGGACTGATTAGGTTTTTATGACAGGGTCCAGTCAGAGTGGCCGTGTGACTGCAGCCTGGCTCTTTATTAATGCCTTAACGCCACCTTGTAAATACCCCATTGCCCTCCAAACGTACCATTTACCAAAGAAACCCAAAGACAATATGGCGCCCTTTAAATAACAGCTGCAGTTGCTTGGTAAAGTCTGTGATCTGTGGGTCAGTGCACACACTGGCAGTTCTGTAAAGCGCTTTAAATCAAAGTGGAAACAGGAGGAAGACGAAGTGGTCGTCTGCACAGACCGCACAGCACCTTACTCACTGATACTGGGAGAATCAGAACACAACGAAGTGACTCAGTCAAGTGCCCCAAACTGTTCGATGCCTTAAGCAAGTACAGATTCTGAGAGTTGATCATTTATTGATGAGAGCACAGACACAAAACCAGGAAATCATGACTTTAACAGATAAACAACCAAGACAACCAGCACGGCAGACATAGAGTCGACCCAACATTTGACCCTGACATGCAGAAACAAGGGATTATGTCTAAAACTGAAGCACGGCACTAAATAAAAACACTAAAATTAACATCACTCATCTCCATAGTAACCAGGACGATGAGCCCGTCATCTCTGAGTTGCGATCCAATGAAATGATGCTTAGCTGGAAAAACCTAAAGAGTACTACTACTGTTTTCTTAAAATGACTGTAACCAAAATGTAAAAGCAACATATTACAGAAGCGTGCGCAGGGACCAGCCGGGCCTCAGGAACACAGCCAGTTAATTAGTGATCTTTTAAGGTGCTTTAAGGTACCTTGAGTTACCTTTCAACAGAGCCAAGCCGGCTGGATCCCTCTGTCTGTGCTCAAGCCAGGCTAACCATTACCGTCAGCTGGTATTAGCTCTAGAGCGTGGTTTCAATCTGTTCACTGAACTCCCTCCCTGTGATGGAGGATGAGCTCACACCGCTCTGCACCACGCTGCCTGAGCACTTTCAGGTTAAACTGCAGGACAGAGGAAAACAGGAGCAGCCTGTTCTGAGGTATTTTTCAACAGATCCAGGGTCTGTGTTGTGAAATTAAGACGCCAAAGGCTCCGAGTGGAGTTTGTCATCACATTTCAGTCTTCACTCTTGTCCTGTTAGAGAACAGCTGTTAGAGTCGGCTGATCAAACTCATTGGTGTTGCAGACGTTCTTCCTCCAGACGGTGTCAACAGAATGCATCTGTAAGGTATTTCAGTCTGCAGGTCGGCACCTGACAGCCCCGCACTAATGCTCTCAGAAGCCTTAGAGTCTAATGAGATTCTCTGCCTTGGGAAAGGCCTGCGCTGCGCAGTCTTTGAATTCCTTCAACTTTCCTGTTTCAACACTTATCCCCTCTGTCTTTCTCTCTAGCGCTGTCTCTCTTTCTCTTTCTGTCTGTCTCTCATTGTCCCTCCGGTGAAGTGATGCTGGGAGTTTTCCTACCTCTGTGAGGGCCGCCTCCACCCGTCTGCTGACGATCATCATCCACCCCTCTTTGCATTTTCTCGGCCATCCATCCATCATCCATCCATCCAGCCATCTACCATCATGAGACAGAGTACAAACAATGTTTTGAACTCTACTTTGAACAGAACCAAAGCCTTGTCACTGCTCGAGATACTTTAGCTGCTTTACATTAGGTGCCTTGTGATAGCTTCTCTGTCTCTGCCGAGCTCTCTTCGCTTGCTTTACGGTAACCTTACGACTAACAGTAGACATTTAGATCACGCAAGAGCCCTGCAGATGACAGCTGTGTGGGCACATGACAGAGGAGTGACTGAGAGAGCAGATGAAAGAGCGAGCAGTGAATGTAAAAACTAGTTTTCTTCTTTGGAACAAACGCAGCACTGAAACATTAAAACTGATAATGAACAAAGTCACTTCCTGCACCAAAACATTCACCGACTTGTGTTGAATATGTTTTTTATTGTTTGTATTCCAAATGTTTTGTGTGTGTCCTGCAGAGCGTCTGTCTCTCTTTTTTTTCTTTTTTCTTTTTAATGTCCCTTTTGCCACACCGAGAGTGAAGGTTCCACTCAGTGGGCAGAGCACGCTGCGGAGACATCAGTGTGATGTGACGTTGTCTTTGATCTTTAAAGTCTGAAAACTTGAAGAGCTCCGGCTGTGTTTGATCGAACCACTGCAAATCGATCAATTTGGAAAATATGCAATTTTTTTTATAAATATATATAAAATGTTGTTTCATTTTATTTAAACTTCTGGTTTTCTACTTCAACACCTGAAATAAATAAATAAACTACACTCTCTGATTCGCACATTAAAGGGTAAGAACGGCATCTTTCACTCACTTTTAACCTTTTGATCTCGCTCCACCAAAAAAGTAGTCCCTATGAATACTTAACAGCACAGGCTGTGATTGTCCGAGGAACAGAGACTCTGTTTAAAATGATATTTACAGTCAGTTTGGGTGAACTGACCCTTTAATGATGCACAATGAGGCAAACATTTAAAATAAAGACCTTCATAACTCACAGCACTGAGTAAGTCAAATCATTTGGGATTTTGCATTGACAATATTCAGAAGTGAGAACAAACAGGTTTAGTTCTTTATGACTGGAGTTACTGAACGAACCTGACTGATGTGTGTGATCTGGGAGTCTGTTTCCTTTGGAGAATTATCAGAATATCTGAATTATTGCCATAACTCCTTGTGTGTAACTCGTCTGAGGGATCAGTCAGATGCTGCCTTTGTCTCCGAGAGTCACTGGAAAACAGTGGGATCCACATAAATGAATGAAATGTCAGAAAACAAACAAACAAACACAGTGATTCTTTTTGTATGTTGTTTTAAGCTTTATTATTATTTTTTTTAACTTTCTGGTGACAGTATTTGACGTGTCTTATTTACATAGGCGAGTATTCAAGCGAGCAAAACCAGGTTGTGACAAAACGATGCCGGACGTGTGCGTAGCTTTAAACTAAGACTTCTGCATTGTTAGCTCCACCCACCACCACCACCCCACCACACCCCCCTGCACTGAAGCATCTCGTCTGGTGATTGACACTCTGCTGTAGAAACCCTCAAAGCCATTAACGGCGGATTTAAGGTCTTGCTGTATCAATCAGTCCTGTCCTCACTGTCCTCATCTTTCGAGACCACCTGAACTGACAGCCTTCGAACAGAATGTCATCTTTTACAGTGTCCTAATAGATTGTCTCTCATAACCAACAGTATCTATACATGGCTGTACACTTGGATGCAGTATATATAAAGTATATAATATATATATAAACAGTCTATATAAATGTAGCTATGTTAATTGATGTACAGTTTTGGGGTCTTTTTATATCCAGTTTTTAACAGAGTCATATCAAGATATACTTGTGGATTTTTGCCAACGTTTCTGTAGCTGTCAGCGGCAAACTACTGTACATTTTGCTTGAAAATAAAAGAAAATATATATAAAAAACTGAAATATTGTGGTTTTATTTCATTTATTTAAATCATATCTGTGATCATTTGGAGCTGCGCTTCAGGCCTCGGCCACAGGGCTGCAGTAGAGCATTTCCCACGCGCCAGACCTCCGCGTGGCCTTTCAAGGTCTGAGCTGATGGATCAGATGCGCCTGGAGAGTTTCTAAAGATCTGAAGCTGATGAAATACAATGTTCCAGGAGCAGAGTTTTGGGGATGAGCATCAACCTGTGCTTCAAAAGTCTGCTTTGTCTCCAACTACAGCAGCAGATCTGCTCACCAGACACTGAAAGGGTTAAAAAAAAAAAGAGAGAATATTTAAATTTAATGTGTTCCCCAAAAGTGGCCCGAGGGCAGCCGTCTGCACCATCTCAGGACGTCAACAAGATTAGGATAGAGGCTCTGGATCGATTGGATTCTCTTCATCCTTTTCACTTCTCATCTGCGCTGATCTCCACGTTCCTCTCCTCCACAGCTGGCAGCCGTCGAGGCTCGCTGCCGCGTCTGACAGGGATGGAGAAATATCTAGGGCAAGACTGTCAGAGGTGAAATCTGGGGGAAGAGGAGGAAACATGAAAAGTCGACGGCGCGGCCTCTTTGTGGTTGCACGGACCTCTTTTGCCCTCGCACGCCGGCTTCTTTCAGGAGCTGAATTGCAATGACTCATTCAATCATTTTAAAAGTGGGAGCAGAACGAGCAAAGTCTTAATGTTTTACCTCCTGTTTCATCAACTCTAACACTGCTAGAAACTTAAACTATAAATACGCAGTGTCTCTACCTTAAATTTCATTTTTATGGTGTATTACTTCTGGGGTTTTACTTACTATAGATTCTAAAATATATAGAGAGGTGGGAGTTGTAATTTAAGGTGTAACCAAGTCTTTTACAACCTCTTCACCACCAATTTGGGCTTCCTTCATCTTGAACTGCTTTAGGTTGGGAGGTACAATAGTGACACCTGATAACACACTTTTTTTGGGGGTGGTGTTTGGTGCGTTTGTGAGGGCTGGGACAAAGCCTTCACTCCCCCAATCGTATGAAAATACTCCACATATCCAGTGTGCATAATGAAACGGCGGGGACAGAAACGGCGCTGGCGGTGAAACGTCTGGATGCAACTCAGGATCAGGGGCGCTCAGTACACATGAGTTGATTTTTCCGGCGTGTCAGGAGCACAGACTTGTCTGTTGTGAGGCTGAAATAATCAACAGGTGACTGTGGATTCCACAGCAGCCCTGGGAAGTGTCAAACAAACAAGCTGCATGAGGCGAGGGTGCAGGGAAAAGTTCAGTTCTGGACAATTTGCTAACTGTTTCCTCCTGTTTCCAGTCTTTGTGCTAAGCTAAGCTAACCGGCTGTAACTTTAGATTTAATCTAAAGACGTGATAGTTATCGAGAATCAGCAACAAAGGCAACATTTCCCAAAATGTTGCACTATTCCTTTAAGATGGGGAGGAACCTGCATGTTGCTCCACACTGTGGGGTAGCAGAGGTTCCACAGGGTTCCATCCCGGGCCCCCTCGGCTTCTCCCTCCACCCCACAGCTATTAAACAATGCTGCTTTATTATTTTTAGCGTTTTAGCTTCTGCAGCAGCTCCCAGCCTGTTCTGAAGTTGAATCTCCTCCACGTCGACCCTCATGTGCTTCGCTTCTACCCACAAAACACCAGTTTTACATCAATTCCGTTCAAACTGACCTCTTAATGTTCCGTCCTCCTCCGGGTCTTGGATGAAAAGTGAATCTGCAAAACATTTAAAATCAAAAAACATAATTAAAAATGTAGTTTTTTTTGGGGGGGGGGGGCATGATTTCATATGAGCTGTGTGTTATAATTACACAATCTGGATAACCAATTAGAAATCAGCTACTGTAGGAGCAACAGCGTGTGTGTGTGTATGCTCCTGCACATTTCTGAGCCCAGCAGTGGGTCTGACACTCAAACCAGACTTAAATCATTAGACCTGAGACCTCCACCCACCAAACACACACACGCGCGCTGGATCTTGTCTGGTGGTTGTAATGTCAGCGTGTCTCTATTCACAGCATTAAATGGAGGGAGGTGATGGAGGCATCCACACGTGAAATCTACGAATTAGCTGTGAAATTGCTGTTATTTGCCTCCAATTGTTTATGACTCAGTTCACATTGTTTGCTTTTTTTTCTTTTTTAAAAGGGTGGGGGCTCCTCTTTTGTCTGTACAAAGGGCACTCTCATTATCACGGCCCAACAAGATGGATGCGCACGCACGCACACACACGCGCGCGCACACACACACACACACACACACACACACACACACAAACACACAAACACACAAACACACACACACACACACACACACACACACACACACACACACACACACACGGGCAGGGAATCTCATGATTTGATTTGATGGCATTAACAACTGATGCCAGAAAATTCCCACATTTAAACGCACTCTCTTGTTTTAGATGGCGAAACCGTGAACGGCCTCTCCTCTCTCCGCCTCTCCTCATTACATTTTTCAGCGCCTCCTGTCCGTGGCTTCTCCAAATGAGTCAATTGTGCAGAAACTTTATTCCATCTGTGCCCCGGCCGGGCCCTGTCACGTCTTTGTCACTCTTGTCGCCGGTGTCTCGACACGTGGTGCAGTCGAACACAATATGAGACGATCTGAGACTTGAAGGTTTCTAGTTAGCTGAAAGCTCGAGGGGGCTGCATGGGCGTCATCAGGAGTGCACACAAAGAGTATACTGTACACACACACACACACACACAGCTGTTTGTGTTCACTCAAGGCCACTGCAGAACTCTCAAGCTAAGTATAAAACACAAAATAGTGGAAAATACAGCAAAATTTAATGTTAATGTGTCTCTTGCGTTTGAGTAGAACAGCATTTCGAAGAGGAACACAAGTTAGTAAAAACCAGGACATTCAAGGATGAAGAGCTCGGGTCCTGGAAGCCAGAGCCATCTTCAATAACCTTTATACTGGCTGGTTCTTTTACCTGATGTCAGATGACGCTCAGGGATCGTGCAGGGAGCAGTGGGACACACAGTCGCTCCGTGGCAACACGCTGGCCAATGCAGGAACTCCCTCACTATTCAGCATCACTACAGTTTAAATCAAAAGCTTTAATTTAAAGATGTCTTCTGTAACATGACAGATGTTTGTGGAGGGACGGCGCCCGGCTGGAGTCGTGACGGCTGGTTAGTGTCAGCAGGCCTGTGTGGTCGAACAAACAACAGAGGCGAAAGACTTTACCTCCTGTTCATATTTAGTCTTTAATGCATGCAGATGTAAGTGTGCACGTCATGTGTTTGATGCATGCATTAACACTGTTTCCAGTCCACAGAAGGGAATTGCGTGCAAGTCTTACATCTTAATCCTGGATTCTGATTGGCTGCAGGGTGTCAGTTATTTCCTGACAGTGGACACCTACTCTGCAGTTCCATTCAAACCATTGTCCACCATACATAATGCTACTGACTTTAGCTATGCTAGCATAGTGTTAGCTGTCAGTGAGCTGAGCGGACTGCTAACATTCCTCCTATCTGCTGGAGCAGCGAGCATCTTTTCCATTGCATAAACCTCGATGGCTAACGGGGAATGATTGTTCCAGGTATTAGTCAAAGTGTTGCCAGGGAAACTGGGTTATAGCATGTGAAAAAGTTTTTTTTAAAGCAAAAACACATGAAATTATAAAGGATTGATCTTGAATCCTCTCTTCTGTAAGTGACCATTGGTTAGGGAGGATGCTCTTTGAGGTGTTCATAATCAGATAGCATTGAAGCTAACTAGCCCCATCGAGCTCCATCTGGTTTAAATGGGCCAGAACTGCCGCTAAACAGAGAGGTGATAGCCTGTTCATGTTGGTGGAAGCTAAATGTGGGACAGAGACTGCATCACACTGCTGACTGTCTCCTCTTACAAGTGCAGAAACAAACTAATCTGATTAGCGTGTATCCCCCTTCTCCGCACTGAACGCGGTCCAAGTGCCGGTGGCGGAGAGCTGACGTCTTTGTGCCGTTCTTCCAAGCGGCGCTGAGAGCTACAAACTCATTCCCTTTTACCCGCTGATAGCTAAACCACTCACGCTGTATACCAGAGAAACACAGTCTGCTCTCCCTTTACTGATCTCGCTCTCTTCTTATTCCCAGCCTCAGACTCTTCTCTCCTCACCTAAACCCGACTATCCAGTGTGAGGAAGTACATTAACTCAAGGACTTTACTTTAAGTGGCGACGGCAAACTTCCCCCCAGCATTTCCAAGCTGTGTTACTGTTGGCGCCGACAACCGCGTCGCTCTCTGTTTTCCACAAAGCCTAGCAGCAACCAGCAGCGCGGGAAGCACCGCATTTGCTCCCAAATATCCATGAAGAAACGATCGGCACCACTTTGGAAACAAGAGAGAAGAGTGAAGCAGCTCTGCTGCGGTGAGGGGCTTTGAACGGCTGGTCAAGGATCACATTTGCTCCTCACTACTCGGTGCACTCGACCCACTGCACTCCCCCATCCCGGCCAATCCACAGACCGTAGGACACATCCCCCACACCGATAGATTTTAAAGTTTTTGCTAAAGTGGGATTTTATAGTATAAGTTGTGAGTACTTCCTCCACTTCACTATTTATTTTTAGATTTTTTGTGACTTCCCTTCCAGCCCCCTGTGCTCTCCTCCTCCCTCCCTCCCTCTTGTCTATCAATCAGGTTGATTGATTTTATGCTTCCTCTTATCGAGCCGGGCAGCTGCTGTCAATAAATGTCGTCTGTCCTCAGTCCCTGCGCACTGCACACATGCACACACACACACACACACACAACACAAGCATGGTGGAATAATCAGTAGAATTCAGCTTCTTAAACTTCAGCATTTGCTGAAGTCCCTTTTGATAATGTTGCAACCGCACACAACAACTACAACAACACCAAGACAACATGCAAACAAGACTCATAGCTCTTTGAGTCCTCCTTGTGTAGGGTTGCTGTGGCTGTTGGTACCAGGCCTTTGCCAAAGTGAGTCCTCCTGCACCTCAGGGACCTACACCTGCACCCTGAGGGAGCTACAGTGAGGTGGCTATTGATGTCCTCCGCTATTGTATTTGCAATGTGTGTGAGCTCTGAGAGTTTGGGCGTGGGGAGACCTATTATCTTGGCAGCAGTGTTGGTTATATGTGCGAGTTTGGCCTGGTTAGTGATAGAGAGAGCGGGCGGAGCTGTAGAGCAGGATGAGTCGAACATGCTTTGATATAACAGCAGGATACTTGGTGCTTTGGTTCATACAGGAGCGACTCATCAACCAGCCCTGCTTTGTTTGTCTGAACTGAACCTGAGCCTGCTCTGTTTCTGCTTAAGCCAGTCATTTCGCTGAGTTCAGATGCTTCGGCGTTTGAAAAGGTGCCAGCATGTTTCTCCTGCCAGCGTCTTTTCCTCCGTTTCACAAATCCACAGGCAGAAAAAGATCATTCAGTTCGGGTGGGTCGCTTTGAAGAGGTAAAAAAGCATTTTCGGAATCCAAAACAACTGACAAAGGCAGAGTGGCACACCAAGAGTGGCCGAGCAAGCTGCTGAAAATGAAAAAGGACCCACTTGTTGGTGATCTTACTTCCTAAAGTGCCCCTTTCCTGCAGAAGGAGTTTGGTTATTTTTGAACGCGAGACCGAATTTCCCTGGTAAAACGTGTCATTCTGTAACTAACACATCCTCAAGTGTCACTAAACTTACCTGTGACGACCTTGACGCGCACAAACACAACTGTTTTAACCAGCTTCAATTGCTCAGCTTAGCCGCAGTGTCACAACACAGTCACTGTCAAACATGCCGATGATAAATAGACCAAGACACTAGAGCAAGACACATGAGACACGCTGTGTTTCTGGCCCTCTGTCAGTCTCTTCCTGATGTCTCAGTGTGTGTGTGTGTGTGTGTGTTGAAGTGTAGCTGCTATCGATCTCATATAATTGCTCTGACCTGTCCCACTGTTCAAAGGTCTGAGCTGTCAGAGGCCTGCTGATGGATGCGTGTTCCTGTAGTAAAGAGAAAGGAAAAACTGCACCTGGGCAGCGACACTGAGGAAGACGGTGGACAATGTGCTATGTTGCTGTGCACAAACTCACAGAAATTTACAAAATCATCTATCATCTTCAAAAAAAACCCCACTTATTTTCCAAACCCTTCAAGGACAATCAGAAGCCTACGAGCATGAAAGACCATATATATTAGTTGTCTCAGCAGACTCAAGCTTTTGCGGTGGGTTACTTTGTTCAGGGATAGACAGCAACACCACGTATTCTGCTAAAAAGATCCAATCCATGCATGAAATAAGTTGGAGTAGATGCATCTAAGGAGCCATGGTCTGGAGGTCCATGTTGGTCCATATTACTGTATCTCACAAGGCTGTGATGGTGGTTTCCAGGTATCTGCCCATTAATCTGGTCTCTCTCAATTTACGTCAGCTCTGGACTGGCGTTTGTCGCACATAAAAGGAATTACGCACACATTAACTCCTTTTGGATAGACTATACCTTCTCTGTTCTGTGATCTTCTGTTCTCATGGCCAGGTTGTTTCCACGCTGTGAATACGAGGCAGAGTTAGGTCCAATTAGCAGATGAAATTCGTTCCCATCCATCGCTTCTTTCAGCGAGAGGCTTTTTGGTCTTCTATGGGAATGGGGAGGCCCAGTTTATTTGTGTGTATGTGTGCGTCTGGGGGACTTAGGGAGATCCCCTTTCCCCCTAGGGTTATATCATTACATGGATAATTAGGTCAGGTCATCCAGAGAAAGAAGAAAGCGAAATGCCAATTCCAGTGAACTGAAGAGGACCTCTGTCTGATTCATCCCAGTTTTGAAAATGTATATTGTGTGTGTGTGCGTGCACACAAGAAGAAGCGAAAGAAGTGAGTCTCCCTCTGTTTCGACCAATGTCACTCTTGGAGTTCATCGTCTGAATGAAGGCGAATCCAAAGGCAAACACTTCAGAAATGAAAAGAAAATGTCCTCTTCGTTTATCGTAGTAACTTTACAGGAAAAAGACATTTTTATTTCATTTACCTCCGACAAAGGCCATTTTATAAATGGAAAACATCCATCATAGTGGTATCTAACCTTGTAGACCCCAGGAGAGAGAAGCTTGGCTATTGTCTTTACATCCACATTCAAAAGTGACATCGGCTGATATGAGCCACATTCTTTTGCATCCTTGTCAGGTTTAATAGAAGTGCAATAGCAGCTTCTGTGAGCATTAGTTGCAAGGACCCCTCATCCAAAGAACGAACATTTTAGGCGGGAGCTTAAATCGAAATTGGTAGACATCCAGTCGGGCTTCACTCCACTTTCATGGACCACTGCAGCCTAGATCAGCTGGCTCATCCACACCTCCACCACCTAGACCTGCTCTAGACCTGAAAAGTGAAATAACTTTAAGTCTTTCAGGCTTAGAAAGACTTGTGTGTTCGACCAACAGCCTTGCAAAACAAGAGACGCTCAGTTTAGCCCGGTGTGAGACGGAAAAAAGAAGAACATTCCATTTGATACGGTGGAACCAACAAATAAACAGGAAGCATTACATCCAGTGTTTTTAGGTCATGTGACTGAACCTGAGCTTGCACAAATCAGTGAGATGTTTGGAATACAATGCACCAGTTTCACGGAAATGATAGGAACTGGCCTCAGAACAGAATAGGGAATTGTTATTTGATATAGTTAAAGCTCTGATTGCATAAGTCTGCACCCCCTTTCATAACGGAAGCTTTAGCTGTCTTACTGGTCAACAGGTCACAGGATATTAGTGTACACCTGCCATCAGTGATAGAGATACTGGCTTCATGGATGATTTGCTTGAATGTTTGGGGATGCATCTCACCTTAAGGGAGTTTCAAAAAGAATATGAAAGGCTTGGGATGAGCTCTGGAGGACTGTCAAACTCTCAGAGACAAAGATCAGGAAAAGCCTCCAAGGTTGATGAGAGGATGAGGAGCCAGCAAGAGCTGAACAGCAGCAATGAAGGAACTACAGGGATTTCTAGCAGGTGCTGGCCAATCCCTGCATGTGACAACCATGTTCCGTATTTTAACGTTTGGGTTGTATGAATTACGGCAAGAGATACTCTCAGTTACTTCAAACCATATGGGAAAAAGTCTCTCGTTCCGATGAGACAAAGATCAAACTTCTTAGGCATGATTCTTAAAGCTATGTTTCACGCAAACATCATCCAAGGAACACCAAACCAACTGTGAAGCATGGTAGTGGTAGCCTCATCCTTCTCTTCAGCTGGGTCAGAGGTTTTTGTCTAAAATTTCCCCGGTGTGGGACTAATAAAGGATATCTAAATCTAAAGATAGGAAGATAATGAAAAGCTCCAAATATAAAGATTTCAATCATCCAAGTGGACCAAAGCCTCAGAAAAGGAAACTCTTTGAGTTGGAATGGTCCAGTCGTTAGCCCTGACCCTTAGTCCCATTGAAAACATGTGCAACAACCTACAGAGAGCTGTACAAAGCAAATTGAAGGAAGAACTTTAAAGTTTTAAAACAGTTTGGCAAAGAGTTGGATAAAACTACTAAATCTAGATGTGCAAAGTCGATAAAGGCTGCAGACAGGTGCAGTCACTGTGTTGTTATTCTATTGTTTTTACTCATTTGTCATCAGACAAATAAAAATGAAACAGGACTGACATCCACATTGCTCTTTCTTTTGTCTTTGCGTGTCAAAAACCTGCAATTCAAAAAAGGTGTGCAGACTTTTCCTGACCTCTGTAGAGCTGGGTTAATTCCCAACACCCAAAGTTTATCAAAGAGCTCAGGGGGGTGCGATGGTTGTAGCTGTAGTGTTACACTACACTGATCTACCATTTTTGTTTTATGAATTCCTTTTGGGGGACTTCGAAGAAAGAAGGATCCATAAGAGGAAGAAACAGTGAATAGTGGAATTTCCAGTGGAATTTCTTTACTTCTTTAGACACAATGTTTCAAGACCGAGACATAAAAACTAATGCTGTGCAAGAGCTTAAGAAGATGTGAAGGATCAAGGATGCACAGCCAGAGAATAGAGGATCTTGATATCATTGTTTATTCTGTCCATCGGTCTGGCTATCGTATGCAACGTTCACCGTTACAGTAGCCAACCTTGTATGTAATCAATTGGTTTGGACTGAGGATTCATATTTCTCCTCGTCCTTTAACCGGGTTCACTTGAAGACAAAGGCCTCACTGACTGAATTCAAACTCCCACACGTACAACGAAACTCCATCCGCGCACACACCATCTCACATGTTTACCTCTCTTCACAGTCCTCAGTAACTGCTGAATTGATCCAATCTGAGCAGCCTTGGAAAACTGTATTCGCTTTTGTTAGCATTCATTCTCATCTTTCTTCCCCGTCTCTCTCTCTTTCTCCACTCTCCGCCACTCCAGCTTTGTTTTTTTTCTCCAACCTTGGATGCTTCTGAGAGCCGCTATTCTCAAGGTGGAGCTGCTGACAATAGGACATGTCTGGGAGGCCATGGTACTTGGTGAAGTTTTCTAACCTTCGAGGAGTTTTCAAGGATTGTGGAGCTGAATACAGTATCAACGCGCGCTGGGCTGATACTTGGAGCCAATTGGTGTCATCCACTTCTTTATTGCAAAGCTTCTTCCCTAACCACAGCGGTAAAATATATATATTTACTGTTAGCAAATGTAAAAGCATTTGAAACTACAGTAAAGAAATACTAAAAGAAGACTTTTGCTTTCATAAGCTTGAAGCAACCAGTGTCAGCACCATCCAGTAATCAATTCAGCTTTCAGCAGCCAAGAGCTAAGATTCATTAATTAGTTAGCAACAGCGTGCTACGTTGGTGTGTTATCATGAGTTTGCCTCCTCAAACCGCATTGAGGGTGACCGCCGAAGACGCTCGACCCCTGAGGCTATCCTCCAACTCTGAATCTGAATTAGCTAAGGTCCGCCCACTTTTCAAGGCTCAAATCAAATGCCTCCAAACCTCACGCCACACCTGCCCATCATCATACAGAGCAAACACAACAATGCTGTTTTAACGCTGTTTCATCTGGACTTGACAGGGACACTGTAATATGATATATTACAATATAATATAGTACATTCCCCTTAAACATGTCTTGTTTTGTTTGAGTGTGTTTTAATCCATGATTAAGAAAGTATTTTGTGTTTCTGAGGGAGTTTAGAGACTCTGGTTTAACTTTCTAAGGAGAATCTGTTATTGAAACATTGTCTGTAATAACATAACTGGCGACAAGAAGCATGAAAGAATGTGAAAAGTGGTTATGTGATGTCTCAGTTCTCCGCTCTTCAGTCTCAGTCTCCCTCCCTTCACCGAAGACATCAAAATGCGCTGGATAGAAAACAAACCTCGTCTCGCTCCCTCATCCCTGCTCCTTCCTCCTCTCCCAGCAGTCATCTGATCGGGGCTGAAAGTCGCCCCTTTGGTGCAGCATTCAGTCGGGTTCTCTGTCGTAAACACACACACACACGCACAGAGTCAGGCCCTGATTGATAGGCCTGTATTATGAGGACAATAAAGGTGAATAATTACAGTGCTGAACCCAGGACAGTAATATGGCCCACACCCTACATGCACACGCACTCATAAACTCACAACCTGTGTGCGTCTCTTGTACGTGTGTGTGTGTGTATGGAGTCAGAACTAACATTTGTACACACAGCTCTCAGACTTTCCACATATCTTGTAGCTGGTGTTAGGGTAAGTGAGCACTGGTCAATGAATAAATCACCAGCGCTGTTGTTTTTCTGATAAGTACAGTTGACTTGTCTCACAGCGATATGACAAACTGAACCGTTATGACCCGTGGATCTGCGTTACTGACTTACACAAAATGAAGAACTCCACAGAAACTGTATTTAAATGTGGGCTAACAGACGTTTTTATGTGTTTTTACGTTGTGGTTTCTTTCAGTGGTGGTTAAAGGATTAACAGTGTCCATGTGTTCCCATGGTATCTGCCCCCCACACACACACAAACACGCAAACATACACACACACACACATAAGCACGCACTTGGCGGTTTATCAGCCCCATCAACTTCTAGTCAACCTGAGCTGCTTGAAGTCAGAGCTTGGTAGTGTCACTGGTTGATTCCACAGAGGCGCACACACACACACACACACACACAGTGACTCACACACACACACACACACACACACACACACACACAGTGACTCACACATACACACACACACACACAGATCCCCAAGAGACTGAACTCGATCCCTGGCTCTACTGGCTTGTCAATCGCTTGTGGGGTTGGCTTACGGATAATTGACAGTTGTTGGAGCCGATCCCAGTGGCAGGTAAAGGACGCTGGAAGAGCCCGACAGGTGAGAGCTTGAGTGGATGTATTTATGTGGACAAGTGAGGCTTGGGTACAGCGCAGGGCCACGTTATATGATAACAATCGTCAGTCCAGGAGGTTAATAGTGTCTTTGTGACGTGAGGTATGATAATTCCAGCTTAAAAGTCCTGTTTTGTAGAGTACAACCCACACGTTTAAAGTCCAACGTTTTGGGAAATAAGCTTGTTGACTTTCTTGTCTTGTCGAATTCGCCCAATTTCTTTTGTCTGGATTGTCCTTTCGCTGCAACATGGGTCTGTGCGAACAAGCTCTTTGGCAATCGATTTCACTGTGTCGGTTATTTATCAGAAGTGCTAAACGTCCTTTGCTTACCAAATGTGAGGACCTGCTGCTCTTCTCTGCTCTCAACTGAATGTCTTTGGGTCTGGGGGTTGTTCCGACAGAAAAGAAGTGGAAGTTGTCACCTTGAACTCTGAGGAGCTGTGATAATATAATAAAATAATAAGCATTTAAGTTCCTCATTTTATAATATTTATCTCTACTTTCATCCAAACCCAAAGTGGATGCAACTTGAATGAACTTAAGATTGACGGATAAGCAACGTCATTCATCTTTTCATGTCCTCCCACATCCATCTTAACGTAAAGTTTGCCAACTTTTTAATAAGTCTTATGTATTATATATTTGGTGAAATACATCAAGCGCCTTCAAGGTCGTCGTCTTCCTTTTCAAAACTGTTATTCTTAAACCTACAAGCCTTCAAGGACTTTCAAACGAAGCAGGAATAATGCTCACCATTTTGAAGTGGTAACCTGCAGTTCATTATTGTTGACTGGGTCTTTTTGATGATGACAGTTTATATAGATGTTCTATAGAATCATTTATTAGTTTTTTGAGGTTAGTTCAAAATTTCCAAACGTTAACTTTAACTCTTGAAAACACGGCGTTTTGCTCGGGGGCCTCTTTCTCTCAGCTCGTCCTGGCCAATTCTCC
This sequence comes from Datnioides undecimradiatus, assembly GCA_008933995.1. NCBI lineage: Eukaryota > Metazoa > Chordata > Actinopteri > Lobotiformes > Datnioididae > Datnioides > Datnioides undecimradiatus. The sequence goes on from WARS01000034.1 coordinate 5,296,067, forward strand.
TCGCCATGTTCTTGCTTACATATGACCTGAGGTGGATGTAGACAGTTGTAGCTTCCCAGACAAGGAATGCAGCAAAAAACATAATCCTTCACCAGCTTCCCATACACCAACACTGGCGTTAGTGTCTGATAGAACCCAAAAGGGGATTGAGTCATTGTGTAAGAGTAGTCTGGGCTCATTCGTGAGCCTGCTTGTGTTATTGGGAAGAATATCTTTTAATAGAAACTTTAGACACAATGAAGACATGGAGAGAAGATGCAAAGTGAACGCACAAAGGTGGCGAATCAAACCCGAGACCTTCTTGCCATGAGGTGAGGTGCTAACCACCTAGCCACCGTGCTTTAGAAAAGTCAAGTTGTGATAAGTCACGTTATTTTGATGATCCTCCAATCATCAGAACTCTACAGCTGGATGGTTTGCATGGGCAGCGATGACTTAAAGAACAGAAAATGAAAGATAGCAACCTGATAGCAACATTCCCTGAGCAGCTGCTTGGGAAAGCCATGTGTGCATTTAAAATAAAAGAGAAACTACAATGTTATCGAGGAATTTCACTGTCAAATGTTGAATTTCTGAGGTTTAAATCATCGAATGTAGACAGCTGAAGTCATTCTGTCTGAGAAGCTACAGGCAAACATGTCAGTAAAGACCCCTCTTACACTCGGAAGACTTTTTGTTATTGATTGCTGGAGAGCGCAGTAAGACCCTCACCCGTTCCTTTCTTCTCCAGCCTCTCCCTCCTCCCTTCTCCTCTATTGCTCAGCTATCTCCAAAGCAGCAGCATACATTAGTGCCTGCTCCGTGTGTGAATGCTCCCGACAGCGTCCGGAAGGGGTGTGTTTGTGTGTGTGAGGGAGTGAGGGAGAAAGAGAGAGAAAGATGCAGCACAGAGACATTTTCTTAAGAGCGTCAGGCCTGGAATGAGATCGTTTGTGTGCTCAGGTGCTTTGCAAGACGAAGAATATTTGATTTGTCACTTCATGGCCAAATATTCAATGAGTAAGCCAAGTAGAGAGTGAGTATATGGAACCCGGTCTCCATCTTATTCTGGAGGTATTTTTGTGGTGTTTTGTGATGTGCAAAGAAGAAAAATGCTGCCACAAGTCAGCTGTTAGGCGAACAAGTGCAGGTGGCAGGTGTTTATTGTTGCCTGGGGTAACCGGAAAACCCTCAAATGTGATTAAAGCTACCTCAAAATGTGGAATTCACGCGTGCATCTCGATGAAATGGACATTTGACAGTAGATGTCAGAACAGTGGTTGCTAAGAGGGGCTAAGCTATTGAAAAGTCTGATTTAAAGGGTTCTGGTATGTGTTGATTGTGGTCTTTCAGAGAACCTGTTTCTTAAGCCATCAGTTCACGTACCGCATCATGGACAGTTCAGAGTAGCTGTTCGACAGGCAGTTGTTAGCTTGTTGGTCTCAGCTAAAGCAGGGATGTGAAAGGAAGGAAGCAAATCAGGCCAAGTCAAAATGGAAAGGACATGGACCTGCTCAAAACCAGTTCACCATCAAGTTGCAGGAAGCAAAACTTGATGTGGACGAAGAAATAAAATGTAAGAATTCATGTTGAAGACATACTTTAAATATCTGAACACTCATATATTTTCACCCTCAGAGATGTGTTGACGAATTCAGACATTTAGAGAAGTTTGGAGTAGAACCTCACCTTGAAAGGAGCCAGTAGAGTAGTATTGGTCTGATTGGATTGTTTTCATTCCTTCTATAGGCAATTACCAGCAGATGGGGAGAAGCTGCATTCCTTCAGTGCTGCGGCGTGCAGAACAGAAACAAGTACACAGACAGTTAAGTGCAAGTCGTTGTACAAAGTTACTCTTTGAATGATCACAGTTTGAGACACCAAGTCCAAGAGAATTTCAAAGTTCTCAAAGATCTATGAATACTGGCACAGCAGTATGTAGATGCCATGTTCCCCTCAAAGGTCTGTCAGCTCCTGGTGTAGAGTAGCACAGGAGCCATAAGAACTACCTTTCCATGTGTGTTCAGGGTCTTTGGATGCCTAATTTTGTGTTTTCTAACATTGCTTACTGGTTCAGAGAGGACATCACAGCGGAGAACTACGTGGTGAAGGTGGGGCAACCTTTTACAGCTGAGGAGCACATACAACAGACCTCACATCCAACACTAGAGGGACGGTCAAATGTATATTGGAGTACAGAGTTTTAGGAGCGCACAATGCGACCTGCTCCTGGCTTAATTCAAATCCCTTCTGTGACACCGGCCTCTAATGTTTGTGAGGGTACAAATATGGCAAATTAGAGCAGTTTAGAGATCTTACATAAAGCCTCTGTTACTGTATTGTGGATGCTGCAGTATAGAGGGATTGTGTGATGCTATGTATAAGCATAAAGAAGCCTTTTCTGTCGCTACATGGAATCTGTGCAGTGTGTCTTTTCCCTAAACATTGCCCTCTATTCATCTCCCCCTAATCTTTCCTCTTTCCCACTTGTCCATCTCCCTCCGCCATCTCTCTCTCTTGTCCTCCTTCAGTGACAGTAAACAGCCCTCCTGCTGCGTGTCTCCTATTACAGCCTCCACCCTGATTCCCCTCTTTCTCCCGTCCTTGCTCTCTTTTTTTTTTTATATCCCCTTTTCTCTCTTAACCATCAGCCGCTCAGCCTAAAAGCTAAAGGCCCTCTCCAGACACTGGCTAAAAAGATACAAGAGGTCCAGAACAATCAAAGGGCCCTAAAGAGGAAAGTGACGACGAGGTCAGGATGATGAAGGGGGCGACAACAGCAGCGGTGATGATGAGGATGACATTAAAGGTGCTGGTGATCACGACGGCGGCAGAAGGAACCCCTGATGATGCTGTTTAGCATGACAAACGCAGCACTAATGTAACGATCCGCCATTAGTAAGTAAGTCATTCAGTTACACTCATGTTCTTTTTTTTGTTGTTGGCCAAAAAATAAAAAGTTTATGGCTAGTTTCCCGATAAAAACGTCAACTCTCTCATGAGCCTCTACCCATTTCTTCTGCATCAGAAACAAATTTGATGCCAATTTGTACAGTGACTTTGTGGATTGTTCACCCTGACGAATGGTCAAATTAGGCATTGCAAGACCTGCAACAATGCACCCTCACAAAATAGTCCTTCTAGGACTGGCTTAACCTGATGTGTTGGATAGGTTGTAACAAGGAACCATCTGAGAAGTCGTCCTTGGAAAGTACTGGATTGACAATGCAGGCTAAGGCTGATTGGGTGAACCATCCATCTATCACAGGCTCGCTGAAACAAGTGACATAGTACTTGGCAGAGACAAAGCATGTTCCTTGAATGAAATACTCATCAGCTGTGATTGAAGCAGCCTCTGTGCTAACTTCTGTACCTTCTTCACGCCTAAATCATGCCTGCAGCTCTAAGTCTTTCCTCTTAGGACACTGATTGGGCCAAACCACTGCGGTTCGGTCACGCGGGCATAACTCAGCTAGCCAAGTGTGTCTGTATGCGGATCTCTCTCGCTCGCTCTCTTTCTCTGGTAAACAAATACACAGATACCCTGTTTATGGTCCATGCAGTTTGGTTTGTAACTATATGCCAACCTCACCTGGCTGCAACATTTAGATTAGGTGGCTGTAATTGGTACTGCTGCAGAGATTTATAATGGCAAAGCCAGTCCTTTCCGGTGTTGGTGCATCATTCTTCCTGACATATGAATCAGTCGGTACGACTGCTGGACTTGGATTGGGGATTATTATTATTGGGAAATGATTGATGGTTGACGCCCCCTGTTTAATTTGGTGTTGAACCAAAGGGGGGAACGGTTTCTGCAGTCTGCTCGGAGCAGCGCAGAGATAACCTGACCTGGGTGAACATCACAGGCCTTCTCCACTGCAGCACCACTGCTGGACTAAACCGTACTGTCATGCATGATGTTAACATCTTTTCACATCTTTATCTCGGGGAAGAACGGGCCTGAGGTGACTCATTCAACAGGCAAGGTTTACCTCTCCTAGCCATGTTAGCTAAACCTGCCCATGCAGCTAAAGTTAGTGTAGAACACCATTCCTCTAGATGTTGCCACAGAAACACTAATGCATACACACTTTACTCTGCATGAGATACTTTCAGATACAGAAGGACTCGTACCCATGGGAAGGATTTAATCCATGTAATTTCCTTAATCTGTCATCTCCGTGTTTTATATGGTGGAGAAACTCCGCAGAGAATACTGGGAACATCCCGATCAACAGGGCGGAAGTGGATCGTGCTGCAGGAGTCATCCTCAGTGGGTAGTCTTGCGGCGATTGGTGTTTATAGTCACACTCATGGTTGCTGTTTTACACAAAAACGTGTGTGAATTTGATTTTCATTCTAAAATGCATTATTTATTTGATTTCACCTATTCAGAAGAAATTGACCTCATACCAGGCCTGTGTGTGTCTGTGCATATTAAAGTGTGGAGGGGGGGGCGGGGGGGGGGGGGGGGGGGGGGGGGAGGAGTGGAGACTTTGTGAGGAAAAATGACTCTTAATTCTCTGCATCTCACACTCTGTGGGGCTGGGAGACACCCTGTAGGGCTGACGCACACGCGCAGCCGCTCACACACACACATTAAACGCACCAGGTCAAAGCCCTGAAGCTTCTGTGGCAACTTGGAGGGCCAGAATAATGACTTCCATAATGTCTCCCTACAGTGACGGGGAGAGAGAGAGGGAGAGTCGGTGAGGAAGAAGGTGAAAGAGAGAGAGAGAAGAGAGAGAGAGAGCACTTTCCTCTCCTTGGCTGTAGGAGTCCTATTGTCGCTCGCCCTGCGGGAGCTTTTAGTCCTCGGCTCCAACTCATCGGCTGTCCAACCATGTGGGGTGGGTGGCTGAGAGGGCGCGGGAGCAGGGGGGCAATTGATACAGTAAAATGCGCTGGCCGCGGAGGGCTGGGGCTATTTTTTTTTTTTTTTTTTTTTTGGAGGGAGGGGGGCTTTGTGTGCGCCGAGAGGTCAAAGCCACAGTCGATCGGCCTCCCTCCCTCTTCCTCCCTTTCTTTTCTTTGCCTTTGCCCCTCTCTCTCCCATCGGCGCGATTGATCTATTTTTCAGCTCCCTCGCTGTCGCATGTTGGCCGCGGTTCAATGTGTGATTTTTAATATCATAGGCACCTGCCAATTGAGCATTATATATTGACATATATATAACACAAACGTGCCCCTCTTTAAGTGGCTGCAAATGAAATTATAGGAACCATATGCTGTGTTTTCATGCCTTGAATGTTATGCAGCGCGAGGTGAAGGATGTGTTCGCGTAAGGCCTTCAACACAAGGCCAACAAACAACTGAAATGCATTTTCATTTGCGTGGTGTGTACTTATAATAATCATTTAAGTGAATATAAACCTGCACCCAGTGACACTATGGACAGTTGATGAGGGGAAAAGCTGGTTCTGACTGGCTAAACCAGGCCAAATTTAGTTTTAAGACTCCAGCTTAAGTTTAGGTTTTTAGGCTATTTCCAAACTAACTTCCAGCGACGGCAGTGGAGGCAGCACAACCTGAACCCATGCTGCAAACTCCGTCGAGCGCTGCGGGACAAAAGTCGGGCTTAGTGCTGCCGCATGCGCCCACCGCTGAGATCAGCCAGTGCAGAAAACCCGCACGCTCGCCTCGGCCGCCGCTTCCACCAGCTCCCACACACCAGCTGCTGCTCCAGCTCCGCGAGTCGCCGCAATCTTTCATGCTGGAATCAGACGGTACACTCAGCATATGTTACCCTGCCTTCAGAGCTTGGCAAGGCACGCCGCTGCAGCCCCGTCGGCCCATGGAGCGCTTTCAGTGCCTTTTTTGTTATTGATTTAACTTATTATCCACATTTTATCTCCTGCTTCTGTGCATTTGTACGCAGTCAGGTTTATGTGTGGGTAAATTCATCTTAACGTAGCCTACAGCACAATATTATATTCTGTTATGATATAATATTAAATGATTGAGGTCAGGGTGAGTCTCCGGGGAATTAACGTCACTGTAAAAGTGTTAAACGTTGCAAGTTTGTGTGTGTGTTTGCATCCTGCGCTGTATGCAGACGAGCTACGCTTAACACGCATGCACTTAATATTGTGCGCGCCTGATTAGATGATTATTTCTAGACGAGATAAGTGGGGTGAAATAGACACTCTGTTGACTGTTGTTCAGGTAATCAACACACACACGTGCACACACACACAAGCATACACACACCTCGCCATGCCAGATTGCATTACCTGTCCCTTTTCATAGACACATAATGAGATCATGGAAACCCTAAACGGATGGATGGAGGGAGAAAGAAAGACAGTGACATAATGAGAGAGAGAGAGAGAGAGAGAGAGAGAGAGAGAGGAAAGGAGGAAATGTCAGAACAATTATGAAAAGTTTCAGAAAGCTTTTATATTCCTGAAACAAAAAGGAAAACAACAAACTATGTCTACCAAACGATCGAGCCAAACAAGTATTTTAACATTTCTAAAAAAAAAGAAATGTTTTCACCATCGATCGTGTCCTCATTCCTCCTAAATATGAATATTCATATGTGCATTTTGTCCGTCTCTCCGTTTATTTTCAGCATAGAAAGGCAGAGAAAGTGAGCGATGGGTGAACAGAGAGACGGAGCGATGGGGAGCAACAGAGAGGGGAAATCTGGCTGCCTGTCAGCTCGCCTCACTGTGTCAATTTGTCCAGAGGAGGCTCGGGTTGCAGTGGAGGGCCAGGTAACAGGAGATCTAACAGACCACACCTATGCAGCAGGTATTAGCCTTATCCCCCTGCTTCGTTTGCAAACACGCTGAATGTATGCTCTATAACAGTGGAGTAGCTTATTTAAAACAACGGGCTTTAGAGACATTGCTACAAAGTGAGTTGGACCAGCATGTCACTGTACAAACAAACCAGTTAGCATGAGCACGATAGCCAACAGGATATCTGACAAACACGTCGCGACGCCGCCCACACCCTTTGATTGACAGCCGATCTCCGGGAAGCGCGGCGCAGAAAACGTCGCACACGAAAATAAACCGGGATCTCGAAGATTAGCAGTTTCATCTTCCTGCGCGTCTTTAATCTTCGGTGTCGTGCGAACCGGCTTGCCAACCCTGCCAGACTGCTGTGATGTTTGAAAATCCGTCGGAGCGGCGGAGGAGACAAGGTGGCTTCCTGGACACAGTCCTACAGCTGCCTCCACGCTTCATTATGCAGCTTATTCTCATCATATTGCCCTTGGTTAACAGGCTGATGCAACAGTCAGCAAGCTCACCCCTTTACTCCCCTCCGCTTCCTTTCTTCCTACTCTTTCCTCTCGTCCTCCGCCATTCTCTCCTTCTCATTCCACCTCTTTTCTCCCGTTTCCTCACCTCCTTCATCCCCACGTCTCTCCTTCCTCCTTGTCTCCTGAGTTCAGTCTTTCTCTCCCACAATCCTCCCTTTTCTCTCTATCATTCCCCCATCCTTCTTCCTCTTTCTTCCCATATTTTGTCATTTCCTGTTGTCTTTTCTCCCTCCTCCTCTACTTTGTCCCATCTTTTCCCCTTTCTTCTTCCTTCCTCCATCACTCCTTCCCTCCCTCTTTCCTCCTCTTCCTCCCTTTCTTAATTGCTTTCTTTCTCCATGTCTCTCTCATCCCTCCTTCCTCCCTCTTTCTTGCGTTCTCCCTTTAATTCTTCTCTTCTTCCTCCCTATCTCTCCGTACTTTTTTTTTTTGCTGTTATGGAATGTGTGATGAGCCTCCAGCTAATCCCATCCCTAAAGCACCTTAGCAACGCTCGCTAAGGGAATTTGGAGGGAGCTAAAAAAAAAAAAAAAAAAAATCATACACACACATACATATATACAGAGACATGCACAAAGCCCAGCGAACAGCCCCCTATTGGCAGCAAGTGGATTCAGGGATGCACTAATACATCTTCAAATGTGCTTTTTAAAGCATTTGGAAAGGCTCTGTCGTCAGGCGATAACTCCCCACCGGTTAAAGGATGGATGCTCCCGTTGTGTTTCAGCAGCGCTCTACCCTCCCTCTGTTTTTTCTCATCCTTCCGCATCCCTCGCCATTGCTCCCTCCTTCCCCTCCTCCTCCCCGCTCGCTAAGTTGTCTACTTTAACAAAACAAGAAAAAGTTTGTGTCAAAACAGCGGCCGCATTGTGTAAAGTTTCCTCCGCCGGGTGTTTGACACGAGCGCGGAGCTGCCAACTGGGTCCCACCTGCTGCATCTGCTCTGTGGTCGCCGAGGGCGTCTGCCTCAGCAAAAATGTGCTCCGGCATTTCAGTTGTGGTTGTTTTTAAAACACACAGGTGACCTCAAAGGGTTCCATCACCTTTGATTCTAGAAAACTGTGAATATATTTTATTCATTTCAAACATTTTCATGAGTAAGAGAATGGAAACTACACAAAATACTTTTAATAATTGAGCCTTTTAGCCTCTTTTAGCTCATTGTTTTGGTTTTACACTGCATGTAATCGCATCACCTGCGAGCTAACTAAGCATATTATACATTTTCGTTTTAATAAATTCAAATAATCAGGATGTTTTCAGCACCTTTTATTTAGTTATCGCCCAGTTTTAGTCACTATTGCATGTCTATGTCAAATCGTATTCCGTTGCACAAAGGAGTACCACAGGGCGCCAGCAGCTACGTTTCAAGTTTCCTACACTAACAATGCAAACTGCTGAGTTTTCCATAATGTTTTACTGCAAATGTTTCACAATTAAAACCTTGATAAGAAATGAATGAGGTTCTAATGCAGTAACTTTAACAGATGAGGATGAGGGAGTAAGAAATAAAGGCCTGTCTCTAATAAAAATCTGCTTCAAAAAGACCCGGGGGCCACTATCTACAGAAATACAGCGCTCATTTATTCAACAAGGCCGCTGTGGTTTGTTCCTCTATGTTTGTGATTTTCATTAAAAGTGTTCAAATGAAATCAGTCTCCCAGAATCCTCCACGTTTCCCAAAATCCTTCAGTTTCTCACATCAGTATAAGCCAGCAGCTCCGCTCTGTATTCAGTTCCTCACCTCACAGCTCCCTGACCTCTGGCTCCCTGTAATCTGCTCAGCTTTGGTTCGAGTTATTAAGCTAACCGCTAATCAGGCATCCAAATTGGTTGTTTAGTATATTTTAAGAGTGTATCAGTGAGGCATTTCCCTCTCTTGATGATTATGAATTATTTGTGCTAGCCTAATTCAATCTAAATGTTTTCAAAGAGGACACGCGCGGTCACAGCAGGGGGCAGATCAGGGCTGAATCATCCCTTCCAACACCACAGTCACTTTTAATTTGCACAGCGCAACTAGAGCTTAAAACACTGCAGTCTCTTCATTGTGCCTGAATCATATACATGCTGATAGGAAGCACTCTCTCCGGGATGCTCCTTCAAACCTTCCGCAGCTGCCTGAGTCTGCTTTAGAGTTCTCTTTCTGCGAGTGATCCTCAGCATATAAAAGAAAAAAAGATGTTACCTGTGAGTCTGGGCTGTCCATGCAATCCGGTGCTGCAAAGCGATGCAGCTGAGCCTGGTTCTGTTGCTGTCTGGATCAGGTGAGGTTCTGTCGCCCCGTTCCGGTCAAGGAAATCCCCTCCTCATGTTCTGGAGAAGATTAATACCACATTAAACAGTAAATTCAATCAATGTCGCTATTGTTTAAGCTAAACCTTAACATCCCATCAAAGCCTTCTTATTGGTTTCATCCAAAGTAGGTTGGATAAAACAAAATATATCATGAAAATAATGAATGAAGGTCTAAGGTCAGAGGTCAGGTGAGGTTTCTACATTAAGCAGGAACACAGGAATGAATGTTTAATGCTCGCATGACGTTGATTCACTCATTACCATTGCGTTGTTGTCTTCTTCAGAGCCACGGGGCACAGGAAGGTACATCAGCACTGCACAAACCCAGTCATCACCTGCTCTGCTCCTGCTGCATTCAGACCTCTGCACTTTGATTCCATTCAACTTCCAGCAAAGAAACCAGGTTAAATAAGTAAAGATGTGTTACATTTAAATTTGCTCTAATCACAGTAAACAGATTAAGCTATATAGGTGATAAGATTAGTGTGTGTGTGTGTGTGTGTGTGTGTGTGTGTGTGTGCACTCATATTCCAAGGCTATAATGAGAATCTGTAAATACCCTCAGACTGAATCCCTCTCCATGTTTAATCTGAGTCCACAACTACTGGCTGCCAACACAGATCATCCTCCTGTACACACACACACACACACACACACAGATGCATACACACCAGACACACAGATATCAATATTCAATATGCTACATCCGCATGTGATAGAGAGACAGGAAAAGCATATATAGATGAGAACATATATTCTGACAGATCACGCTCATTCACACACACACACACGCACACAGAGTCTCTGCCGCGCACGTTCACATGCACACACGCACTCACACACACACTGGAAGGCCTGTGGAAGTGGATCAGAGAGGTGGGTGTGTGTAGGAATCTTCAGCCAGGCTATCGCTAACAAGCATGCTCCTTTCTCTCCCCTTTATACAGCAAATCCCTCTACTCCACGCCGGAGATTAGCATATTGTTTCAGCAAACACACACGCACACGCACGCGCACACACACACACACACACACACACACACACACACACACACACACACACAAATGCGAGCAGTGCTAAACCAATACTTAAAGCTGCGTGGCCCAGTTGAAAAGCTGGAGTCAGTATGGTCCAGGAAAGGAGATGAACTCACTGGCGTTTGAACTTCAGCTGTGTCGTCTGTCAGGTGCACATCACGCACGCCTCGGTTAATGAACACGAAGGTGAAGTGACTCACGTGTTCCACGTCTGCTTCGCCATGTTCCTGGCGGCGTAAGTTAACCGATCACGTTCAAAGCTGCTGCAGGATGTTGCTCGAATGTTTGCAAATGTGTAGGGGATGCTGTTTGTGCCTAATCTCCCCTCCAGACCAACATACGGTTCATCTAAAAGTGCTCCCTCGAGTGTGACGCCCAAACAGTTCGGCCTCTGCATCCTGCTCAGCCGCCGCCCTTTGCGCAGCTCGTTATCTGACCTCAGAGCAGGCCTTGAGCCGAAGAACCGGCTCGGTTCTGGAGACGTTCAAGCCGTAGCCCGTCTTCAGAAAGCCATTCAGAAGCCAGCATCAGCTCCTCTCTGAGCATTCTGTTAACCTGCTTGTTATGGGGACGGGTCCCGGGCAGCTCTCCTGGGAATTCTGCATTTAACTGATTTAATATCTGAAGAAAACACACTTCGGTCTGTTGCATTAAAACATATCCTCCATTTAAAGCTCTGAATCCATATGCATGTATATTTTGGTCACGCCTGATCAAAGCAGTCAGCAAATTCAATATTCAACAATCCTACTAATCTGGATTTCGTAGTATTGTTTATCTAAGCGTTGTGATGTCAGGCTAACTCTGTAAACAACATTTCCAGTGTTTAAATTAAAAAATGCCCGTATTCAACTGAAGTTTTTTTTTTTTTTTGTAGTTTCAGCTCGGAATGTTCCTGCATCTGCTGTTCAGAAGCCAGATCTGTAAAATATAAACACGTTCGCACACGCGCGCACGCACACACAGGTCTCCCCATGTCAAACACCACTAAATAATTATGGCGCCATTGCTGATGATTGGCACTAATTGACCAGTGTTTTTGGCGGCCAGACTGGTGGGAGGTTGGACAGACTTGAACTGGATCTCACCTGCAATTTGCAAATGACAGAGTTCCCCTCTGCAGAGGTGAAAGGGAGAGAGCGGTTCACTGGCCTCTGGGCTGGCAGGAGACCTTTTAACTCCAGTGATTACCTGAGCCTGAGCTACAGTTGTAATCATGTTAGTGTTTCCTGTTCTCTTCTGTTTCTTCCTCCCCCCTCCTCCTCCTTTCTTTCAGTCTTTCTTCTCCAAAGTGCCTTAACCCTCCAGGAAAAGTACCGCGGTGTTTGAGGAGACCTCACTTTAGCTCTTGCATTTATAATTGGCTTGAAAGTAGAAACACTGACTCCTTCCTCGCTCTCCATTGTTCAGTGGTCCATTTGATCGATGGACAGTTGACGACCTAAAGTTTGTATCAGCGTACAGTATCTCTAGGTCTCTTAAAATGAGTGACGGCGTGATGTAAATCCATGTAGGTAGAGGGAATTCCATTTTTTAAGGTCAGTGGGAACACGAGGCAGCAGAATGATCTTCTGGCACGTTACGTGTCGATCGTTTCAGCACCCGCTCACCAACATCAGTTTTAAAGACACTTCACTTTAACCCTGTAACTCTGAACGTGTCGCCGGCAACACGTTTGCGCAAGCGCTGAGACGCCAAAATTGTGTTATTACGGTTATTTCACTTGCGGAAGCCGCAAAGCAGCCGCTTCGTTCACACTACACACACAGCGGTGGAGAAAGTTTCTTTTTTATGGCCTGTTCACTCACATTATGAGACACAGACTCTCGAATTTTAGCGGAATTAATTGGATACTTTTCAAATTTCAAATATAACACGCAAAATCTGCTACTCATGTATAACTGCGGTGTTGTTTGTTCACTAAAACTCTAAAATCCAATTCCGTTTTTGTCTTTTTCAACTGTCATCACACTCTTCAAACATGCAGCTAATAGGAAATAACTGCCAGGTATTGAAAGCTCCAGGTGTTCTGGAAAAACGGGCAAAAGCACTGACGGGACAGGCTCAGGTGTTAAAGGGTTAAAGCCAATCTGATCCCATCCTTCATCCAGGGTTTTCACTCTCCTGGGTGTTTATTACAAAGGAAGGAATGAACACCGTTACTGACCGTTACTGTAGCTACCTGTGACCTTTGACCCCTTAAGAGCGTTTAATCGGTGATGACGTAATACTGTTCCACTCCAGGAAACTTGATCTGTCAGTCCAAAGATTCTAAAATTAATGAATACACACCGTTCAACACAGAGAACGTGCTTCAGGGTGAAAATACTTCATCACAAGTAAAAAGCATTCAGAATTTTTGACTCCCCCCCCCCCCCCCCGGCAAAAGCACAAAAGTATTACCAGCCAAATGGACTTAAAAGTTCAAATTCTCATTGCGCTAAAAAGCACCTGTGATATTATCGCATCATTAGAACTAATGCATCCACGAGCGAGCAGGATTTTAAAGGGTACTCCAGAGGTTTAGATGTGCACTTACAGCGGCACCTCCATGAGACAGATTACAATGAATGGCTGGAATGGAAGCAGCAGGGATGTTAGGTAGCCTGACTTTTACCTGCCCCGGAGTATGGGCGGATCCGACTCTGGGATTTCCCATAATGCAACCAGAAGACGCTGTTTAACTCTTTTGCAAGGTTGGGGAACGCTCTGCGATTACTAGCGAGCTGACCTTTACATGCCGTATAGGTGGATCCCCTCTAATGTAGCAGGTGGTGCTAATTTTAACTACTTAACATGCTGTTTGGTGGTTTAATCTGCCAAATCCGTCACATATTAGAAGCTGATCATCACTTCTATGTGTAAAATCTTAATCCGCACACTGAACACAGCTGTCAGATAAACCTGGCCTGCACTGTATTTGCCTTGATTGCTGCGGAGACTGTTTTGCCATCTACAGGAAATGCTCCACACACTCCAAAGTGTGTTTTCAGTCAGCCACACTTTGGGAAACGGCGCTTTAAGCTCTGGGTGTGAGCAGAGAAGGCAGGCAGTTAAACCTTCCCGGTTAAACTCCCTCAATGCGGGGAAGTGATGCAGACTTAAAGGGGGAAAATCTACATTTAACACAGCCGGCTGAGACAAAAAGAACATAATCTGAAGTAAAACGCCTTGAAATGAGCCACAAACTGTCTCCTCGTGGTTGCCTAGTCACCCCCGCTACATTGCAGCGAAGTGCCCTTGCTACTGGTGGGCGGGGCTCCCCGGTGCCTGTCTGAGCAGACGGTGTGTGATGATTATAGGCCCCTGGGGAGATCCAGGGGGTACTCCCTAATTGATTGTCATGAAAGGCCTTAATTGAATTGAGCAGCATGGTGGAACAACACACCATGCAGTCCGTTTGATGCCTGGCGACTTTGTTAAAACGCTGCCGAGGTGGAGTCTGGACTGAGATTTAGGAGGAAATTAAGTTTTTCCATCGGCAGCAGCTAAAGTTAAACCAAAAGTAATGTGCTCGACGCTTCGGTGGTCCATGATGAGCTTGACCAACAATTGCTTATAAGCACAACTGGGGACGTGTATTGTGAGTACTGTCTTCCTCTGCTCTGGGTCTGTTTCTGTGTGTTTCCAGCTTTGCAGAGACACTGACAATAAGTTTTCCCTTGACCCTAATTTCAGCGAAACAACCAGAAGAGTGTCCGTCTGTCTGCATGTATGTGTGTGCATGCAAACACAATATTTTGCTAAATTATATTATATTAATAATACAGAGCTGAGCAGCATCAGTAGATGTTAGGATGGCGTCTTGGCCTGCAGTGTTTGGACTGGACACTACAGACTGGTTACAGGCAGTAAGTTTAATCTGCAATGCAAATAATCAAATATTGTTTTTACATATATCTTCCAGCAATGTTGCCCTTTTTAAAATTCTAAAATTTTAAAAAATAAAGCTGCACTGTCACTTCGATCAAAATCCACAGAGCCGAGGGGAAGAATCAGCGCCACGTCAGTCACGGAGAACTCAGAAGTCGATATGATTTTGGTTTTTAAAGCCACAAACTGTTTCACAAAGTTTCTTTCTTTCCATTTTTGAAAATTTCTCACAAACTGTTCTATTTATTCTTGCCCGTCAGTGATGAAACTCTTAAACTTTCAGTGTTGTTTTTTTTTTTTCTTTTTGAAAGTTTTTGAAACTGAGAGAGAAAAGTTCACTTTTAAAAAAAATAAAATTAAATAATAAAAAAAGAAATATTAACAGTTGCAGACGTTTCTGAAATATTACCAGTGGCTGATAAACAGAGAGGAGGAGGAAATGAGGCAGAGTGATGGAGGGAGTCAGACGGAGAGCAGCGAGGCTCCCTCAGCACCAATAGGTCTGCTTTTGGAGAGAGAGGAGGGGGGGGCTCGGATTAAGAGGCTGAAAAATGGTTAAAACGTGTCAACGTGTAATTGCACGATAAGGCCCCCTCGCGAGGAATCCGTTGGCCCCGTTGCTATTTTCTATGGCGTCCCGGCTAATCTCCTCGCGCCACATTCGGTCTTGTGCAATCGGTCCCCCGTAATCTCCCGTGACAGAACCGGGTCCAACGTCGGAGGTGAGGGTTTTTATAGGAGGAGAGGGAGGGAAGCATGCGGAGGCGTGATAAACTGATGCCGATTAGCCACGTTTAGGACACCGGGAGCACGCGGGATGGTGTGTGTGTGTGTGTGTGTGTATGTGTGTGTGTTTGTGAGGGGGGGGCTGCACGGGGTTATGGAGCGGGAAGTGCCAGAGCAGCGGTGTCCAAGCATGTGCCATGCAGAACATGAGGAGGGGATAAAGACCTGCAGACACATGCCTGTGGGTGAGTCCAGCCCCCCCCCGCCCACCCCGGGCCTCACCGACGGGCCTGCGGGTGCATCCCGGGCCACCGGGTTGGATCAGACTGCGCCTCACACCCTGCGACAGAGCCCGGTTCTCGTTTAAACAGGTGTGTGTTTGATCTTACCTGAGCTTCAGCGATGCTGCCACACCAGTGTCTTATTATCACACGTGAGAGCAGCAGCCAATCAGAGGCCGGCTTCATCACACTTTTCACTGGTCAGAATTCATTTTTCTTTGCTTATCCTTTTTTTTTTTTTTTTTTTTAAATTGTCTTTATTTTCTTTTAAATTCATTTTCATCCTCCTGGGAATTCTAGTTTTATTAATACTCCACAAACACCTCACCTCCTCGCTGACACGTGCACTGAAACAGATGAGTGGCAACTGTTTTAACTAGATTGTCACCAATGCAAATATTATTATACTGTATTGTATATTAATATTCTGCCCCCACATCAGTTAATCAATTATAAACCACTCATTCATTTCTGAATTATTAAGCGGCTGTGAACACAGGCTGCCACAAAAGTTGCCGTTTAACCGACCCCGGGGTCTGTGTTGTCGGATATGGGATGTTTTTGGATCCAATGATGTAACGCAAAATCATCTTAACCATGGAGAAAAACAGGAATTGCGTCTATTCATTCGGCAGTCAGGCAGGAGTAAACTGTAAATAGAGCGGGGGTTTAAATGTGTTTTAAACTGATTTTTGCATTATTCCTTTAAAATGAGCCCATCCTCATATTTATACAGGTTTGTCGTGTTTTATTTTCATTTTAAAATTTTTTTTCTAAGGGTATAAAATATGTGACTTCTCACATATTAATCTGATTTTAAAGCAATCTGATTTTACATCCAGGCCTCTCAGTTTAAACACCTGACACCCGTGGAAACAGCTTTATTATACACGATCTGCATCCTCGTTGCCCTTTTGTCTCAGAGTCCAGACCCGAGTGGGAATTAGTCTGATAAAACCAGGGGTGTTGTTTGCTGGGCTTTTTGTTGGGGGTGACCCCCGGGCTGCCCCCCGGCTTACACCAGGACTAATCCCCATTCTCCTCCAACACAAAAACCTCCCCTCCTCGCCTTCGCCGACCCTCCTCCGCTCTCTCCGCTCATTCATGCCTCCCTCTCCCTCGCCCAGCGTACCCCAGGGCCTCCGGTGATTCAGCCATCAAATTTAAAGAAGGAAATAATTTAACAACCGGGGGAATCGCACACAGAGATGCAGGCGTTTGATGCTTGGGGGGGGGGGTAAAACTTAAGGACCTGTGAGGGCCCCGGGTGGAAGGCGGGGTTTAAGTGGACCCAGTGGAGGCCAGCTGAAGAATTAGCAGCTCATAGAGCAGCGGGTACTCCTGTCGCTGGATTTGCTTTTGGTGAGATCTAGATTACTGAGGCCGTGACCCCGAGGCAGGTACAGCAGGGAACGCCAAAGTGTGCTGTGCCTGGAGGACGAGAGCAGTGTTACACCGACAGACAGGACGACACCTGAGGCATGCGGGGAACGTGGTCGGACCGTTAGGGTTAGAGAGTAAATATCACATGATGCACTGTGAAGTTGGCCAAATGCAGATGATGATGACTCTGCAGAGTCCTGCAGGATCCTGCTGGGTACAGTAAGGCTGGCTCACCAGAGAAAGAAAAAGATCCTCCATGCATTCACAAGTTGAAAGAATGCAAGAAACATAAATTTAAAAAAATCAAAAAATCAACATTTAACACAACATAATTCAGAAAAGTGTAATACACTACTATGATCAGTTTGGGTTCTCTGCTGCGTGCACTTGCCTTTGCATGTATTAATAAATAATAAGAAAGCACGAAAATGTGCTTTAGTTTTAAATACGCACTGAGAGCAAGAAGAAGAAATTATTGGGATACGTTCTCGACCAACAAGTGTTTAATGCAAGCTGTGAGTCAAAGGCTGCCAGAGGAGCTGCTGCAACACCCACACCAGCTCCTGGAGATGTGTCCATCTGCGGCGTGGATATAATAAATAACAAGGGAGAGATGCAGAGACATAACGCTAATGTAAAAATAAAATGAAATACAGTCATTTCAGGCAAAGGGATTAGCTGTGTTCTGTCCCATTTCCCAACTAAATGGCCATACTGTCACATAGCTGCACGTTAATACAGCCCGCTGTGCAGGGATGCGTCAACATTAAAGCCACTTTAAAAGATAAATAATTAGGTCGAATTGTTGTTTTTAAAAATGTATTTCCAAGAAGATCGATCCAAATTAAGGGTTGAATATGATCATTCTCAAGAGAAATAACCAATACATGATAAATAAAATTATTTCAAATCAATAAAGTTATTTTTGTTGTCACCTTTACGCAGATTTAAACCGTCTGCCGAGACTTGAATTAAACCCACAGCACCGGTGCAGTCGGTATTTTTAAAGGTAATGAAATGGAAATGAACGTGGAAATAGACACGAGGCTGTTTAAATCTCTTGCAGGGGAAAAAAAAGAAATACCCACGAACAAATCTAATACTTTCTCCAAGATGGAGGGAATTCTTGGAACATTTATTAAACTCAGCGCAAAACTGTCTCGTCTTCAACCCGAAAATGGGGCTTGGTATTTTTTTTTTAAATTATGTACAATTGCATAGAAGCGTTTTCAGTAGGCCTATTTATTCACAATTTACAAGATTTTACAACAACAAAAACAAATTCAAATTACACCGACTGACTCACATGTTTACAAGCATTAAAACCGGAAATCAATTTCAATTGCAGCCTAGAAACTTTGTTTAAACACATCTTCCACACCGCCCTCCGTTTATTATACGCTTCCCTCTTTTAAACGGGGTTTGCGGGATCCCTCGCACACACCGCTGGTGCCTTTAAATTCCACAGAAAAAGTCGGAAAAAAAGAAGAACCTTCAAAATGCACCAGCCCTCGCGGATTATAATTTAAATCGTGTCAAAACTTGGCATGCTCCGTTCCAGAGAGCGAAAGTAAATCGGATGCGCTTTCCTTTAGCTCGGACAGACAGAAAATCCTTCACTGAAAGAAAATAAAAATAACAATAAAAAAGTTTTGTTCAAAGTGATTGCATTTTTATGGCTATAACCGCCTATAATTTACAATTCAGCAGCCTGCGCCCACATCTAGTTTTTAAATATTTGGTTGTGGTTTGTAGTGCTTATAGTACATTTAGAGATTTAAATATGAGTCAGAGGAACCGTCCCGTTTACCGGAGTGGAGCTGCTGCTCTGGTAGTGCTGCGGGTGGAGCACGTGCAGTCTGCTATGAACGCTGGAGTCCCCCGCCGCCTCGCCGGTCGGTAGATACATGCTGATCATGTCCCGCAGGTCCCCCGTAGGGCACGGCGGAGGTGCGCGCGCGGTGGAAACCGGGGGGCTCACGCTAGGCTCAGATTTCACAAGGGAGCCCAAAGTCCCTCCGATCGCCCCGGACACCGGGGAGACACCGGAGCTTTGGTGCTGGTGTGTGTAGCCGGTGATCCCGCCGTAGCCCGGCGGAGACGCGCTCATGTAGCTCTGAGAGTTTGAGATGGGGCTGTAAGATAAGGCACTCATGTCGTACCTGTGCACCGGCTGCGGGTTGTGCGGGTGATGATGCGGGTGATGGTGGGGATGCGGGTGGTGCGGGTGAGCTCCGGTGCCCGGGTGTTGCGTATACGCCAGCTGCGCCTCCTGCATCATCGCGTGAGCCGCCGCCGCTGCAGCCGCCACCTGGCCGGAGTATGTGCCGTTGGCCCAGCCGTTAACATGCGTTGCGTAGCCCGCATTTGCCCCTGCGTGCCCCCCTCCGGGACTTTCCAGTCGCTGCCCGCCGCCCATCCCTACACCCGCGGAGGAGCCGAGGAGCCCGCCGGCCAGTGAGTATTTGTCCTTCTTCAGCAGCGTCTTGGTCTTCCTCCGCGGCCGGTACTTGTAGTCCGGGTGTTCCTTCATGTGCATGGCCCGGAGCCGCTTCGCCTCATCGATGAACGGTCTCTTCTCCGCCTCGGTCATCACCTTCCACTCCGCGCCCAGCCGCTTGCTGATCTCTGAGTTGTGCATCTTGGGGTTCTCCTGTGCCATTTTCCTGCGCTGGCCCCGGGACCAGACCATGAAGGCGTTCATGGGTCTCTTGATCCTGTCCTGGGGGACTTTGCCTCCGGCCCCCCCGCCTCCTCCTCCCGCGTGTCCCCCCGGGTTGGATGGGTTGGTCTGGGGCACCACGGGGGAATGTAAGTCCGTTTCCATCATGATGCTGTACATTCACCTCGTCTTAGCGGGACAACACTACTCAGTCAAACACACAGAAACATTCAGGCTGGCCCGCGCGCAGCGAAACCTCCGAGGAAGAGGGAGATAAAGAGTGAAAGAAACGGAGAGAGGGATGAAAAGGTGCCGCAGTCTCAGGATGGAATCCACTTAGAGGTAAACTTGCTCCGCACTTCCCCTTTCTGCCTTTTTCCTGTCATCCGCGAGCGCCGAGAAGAATAGAAACCGGTTGTTTGAGCTTACTTTGGTCGAAGCTGTAAGCTACTGGGAAAAGTTACCGGAGCGTGCCTGGGCCGCGCGCTTTGACAGCAGCTAAATGAGCGAGAGACGGCCAATGGAGAGGCTCGAGCGGAGACGTGATTTGCATGCAGGGGCTCGAGGTTCTGGTGACGTCGGAGCGCGAGACCTAAAAATTACTCCCTCTGTCATCTGTTTTGTGTGTGTGTGTGCGTGTGTGTGTGTGGCTAAAAAACACACAACATGCAATCAGTTTAATTCCCATAATTCTGCCTTCGACAGGCTACAGTGGAGTCTGAACGCTAATAGCCCACGCCACTTTTTTTTTTTTCCTGTTCCACAATATTTTACAATATTAAGCAAATAAACTTTAATAATAACGAAATGTGCCTCATGCAGCAACAAGTCGTCCGTTAAATGGTACACTAGATTCAAATCACAGTAAAGTAAATATGGCGGCCATGGAGATAGCTTAAATACGCCTGTCAACCTAACCATCACAACATGCAACGAAGTAGGTAAACAATACGTTAATTATAATATACATACATACATAAACAGTAAATAATCTTTTTAAGCCGACATAGGAAGGAGTTGGATAACTAAAATACAGTAGCATTCAGTTAAGTATATATGTTGTTCTATGGACTAACTGTCTTCCCAAACTATGCTATATGTGTAAGATTTTGACATGTTTATATATTAAACATTATGATCTATACCTTGTAATAATAATAATAATAATAATAATAAAACGCCTATCTATTTTACATTTCTCCTTTTTTTTTGGGTCAAAGTAAAAGCTACACAGCCTCCTATTCAGAGCCACAGGTGCTTTTCTGTTGTGCCAGTTGCTAGGAAACAGGTGACTGACGCCCGGAGCACGTGCCATTCAAAGCGCACCCTTTTGTTTGTTTCGCCAGCGCTGCGAGGCGAGCGCGAGTGAAAGAGGGAGAGATTTAACCCCACCCCCCGAAAAAAACAAAAACAAAAAAAACCCCAAACTACTGTAATCCTGTAATAAATGTTAGAAACATTATATGGTCTTAATGCTCGCATTTTAATAAAGCGGTGACGTGTGACGCGGCCGTCACGAGCCAGCTGCAGGCCTGCAGCAACGGGCCTGAGAGCGCGCACTCAGCCCTGTTCTTATAAGAAGAATAAAGGACAGCTCTCCCGGGCAATTTTCCTGAAAGATGTCATTTTATTGAGTCTGTCATTAATGTAAATAAGAGACTTTTGTTTACTACAGCTGCTGAAACAAACGACTGCCTGACTAAATTTATATTACCAGTATTTCTGCTTCTGATAATAATAATAATACTAATGATAATCAAATAAAGAGAACAATAGCTAAGAATTATGGGGATAATATTAAATCAAATATATTTTGCCGGGTCTACAAGTGCTGGTAATTTTATAGATACTTTTAAATTTTCAGTAAACTGGGACCGACAAGTGACATTTCCTCAGAGCTGTAGGAAATTTGAATTTAAATCACTTATTTTGTCCGATCAATTGACAAAAATCAGAAGACAGTATAAAGAAACACAGGAAATAAAGATCTGAGTATCTGAAACCAGCAAACGCCCGCAAATGAATGGTTCATCTCAAAAGCTGCATTTTTTTTTGGTCGACTAATGGACTAATTCTATATTTTACACTGTCAGTTTATAGGTGCGTGGAAGAAATATGGTAATTCCCTTGCATTTTGTCCTCTTTTGGCACCCCGAGGCTTCAAAGCACAGTGGAAAAAGGAAGGAATGGATACAACAGATGAAATATTTCATTTACACGTTGCCATTTGCCGTTTGGTAT
Source organism: Datnioides undecimradiatus (assembly GCA_008933995.1). Lineage (NCBI taxonomy): Eukaryota > Metazoa > Chordata > Actinopteri > Lobotiformes > Datnioididae > Datnioides > Datnioides undecimradiatus. Next base: position 5,317,821 of record WARS01000034.1, read on the forward strand.
TCCAGTCTCCTCCCGCTTCACTGGCTTCCCGTCATGTGGAGGATCTTTTCAGCCCCTCCGGGATTATGCTCCCAAGTGGCATCTGTCAGGTGCTGCCCGCCTCTCAGCGAGCTGGTAAACTATATTGGCACACTGGCGCGGCTGGATTTTCCCTCTCGCTCCCTTGTACCAGTTGGCTATAGTGCTGCTAAGTGGCTTGTATGATCTGCTTCGCGCGCACTGTGGCAGTCTCCTCTCTTTCTGCCTTTCTGCGTCCAGCGCCGACACACACGGACACGCGGAGGCGAGCGCGTTTGCAGCTCTGAGATGCATCACACACACCAATCGGCGGCGTCCACCAGGAGCGGAAATCGAATCACTGAATTGACAGAAGCATTTCATATTGACCAATTAATGATATCTTGTCAGTGACCAGACTTTGCTACATTTTGGAATGGAGTCTTTATTCATCTATTGATTTTATGGCAGATTATCCATGAGCTTTGTCACACTGAATGAACTGTTTGGTCTTGTAGAGGCCTCATCTTACAGCCAATAAGCCAATGATTAAGTTATCTGGATGCTTTCATGCTATCTAGAAGAAGCTGACCTTTGAGACTGACCACTTCCCACCCTGTCACTTCCACCATCATCATCTCTGCCTTTTTATGTTTTATCGTTTTGTTTGGACAGTCCGACCAACCTGACCAACCAGGCGCTGTCTCAGGCTGAGGATGGCGTAACAGTCAAAATAACGTTTTTGAAAAATCATAAGCTGTAAGCTGAGCAGCCGAGTTTCTAGAATGTTCTCTCTGTGGCTCATTCAGCAGGGCATGCGTTCATGTGTGGACGTCGGATGAGGGGAGCACGAAGCCACGTGTTCAATGTGTTTTCTTCTCTCTACTGTTTCAGGCTTGGCGCCATCTTGTTGTGTCCTCTTCTTCTGCAACGGCTGAACCCAGTGGGGGATTTGCCGCCACCTACTGACGCTTATCTCTATGAACCAGCGTAATGATTGCATACGTTCAGTAAACGCAGATAAGCCAGATTCGCGTTTTTGTTTTCTTTATGGGTTTTCTTGCAGCTCAGTTAAAATAGACGAAAACCTGCTCGCGGCTCTCGTGCGGGATCTGATGCAGCTCCACCTCAAATCGCTGAGAGTCTGTGGCTCTGATTGCTGCAGGGGGGCGCTGTCCTCTGACCACAGCTTCCCCCAAAAAGAAGGTGGCGAAGCAGAGGTTTCCACATCTGCAACAAACAGTATTTTTGATGCTGCAGATTCTCAACTTTGAGTTCAGCTCGACAGGAAACCATCTAAAAACAATAATAACAGTTTAACTAACAGTTTTTATCCAAATTTATCAGACTGTCATCCCGTGCGTGTATAATTAATCAATACCTAATGAAACATTAGAATTATATGCTATATACTGGAGCAGGGGGTTGAGGTTGGGTCACTTTGGGGTTGGTTGGGTTTGTTTCTTTATACCTTTTGACAATTTTTTGGCTTTAGAGTGACAAAACAGGCGAAATCAAAGGTCGGAGCTCTGCAACGACTGTAAAATTAGTTCTGAGTCCATGAGTTAAAGTAGAACATCTAATCTAAGTCCCGCGTTTCACTACACAACAGTGTTGAGAGAGCGTGGCCGGACTGGAAATACCCAGAGAGTACAGTACGGGTCATTGTTTGGAGGAGGACAGCCAGTGGATCAACGGGACAGTGCTGGAAACAGCGCCCGCACGTCTGCTGCTCTGGGTTGGTCTGGTCTACGCTCAGGAGAGGCGAGACGCTCAAACAGACAGATTTCACAACCGTGCCCTCCGATCACACGCAGCCCTGGACGCAGCAGCAGTGAGGATGTTCCTCACAGCTATACCCTGCTGCAAGGCCTGAAAACTCTGAGCTAACAGGACATGAGTGAACACACACACTCTCTCACACACACACACACGCACACAGGCCTAATAGAATCAAAGGCATTTCTCCTGTGCAGCAGCCGACCCAGTGGGTTTGTTTAAGGCTCTCTGTCACAGCAAGCTGTCAGCTCTACTGGAGTCAGCCTTGCTGACAGAGCTGGGAGTACACCAACACATACACACATACACATACACACACACACACACACACACACACACACACACACAGACTACACATATATATATATATGTATATACAACAGCAAGCTATGACATGTGCCATTTTAAGTGCTGAGAAAAACAGTCCTGCCCTCTTATGTCTGGCTGATGATGAAAATAGTCATTATTTCCTGCAATAGCTGCATTTTCTCAAAACTGAAACTCTTCCTCGCTGGAAATGATAAAACGGCAGCGCGGCAAACGACCAGCGGGTCCAGGTTTTGTTATCTCATCACGCGGGCACGACTGTGATGGCTCTTTATGCGAAGTGAACTCCGTCATCTCGTGGGAAATTACAGTATTTTCTGAAAGCCTTATTTTCTGAACGGGATAAGTCTGAAAAGCAGCCCGTGGGTGCCGTCTCCGTTGCTGTATATTATGATGCTCTCAGCACAGACACTCAGGGTATTTCTGCCCCCCCGCAAAAGATGAATGCAAAGTGTGGACGTGATATTGGTGAACAAGTGGCGATGGTAAGAGTGATAGTGAAGGGTCGGATTAATACACTGTCAAGCCTTAGGTCAAGCCTTCCCTGTTACAAACACGTGCAAACCCAGGCCTTATTGCGGCATGTGTGCGCAGCAGCTTGTAAAAAACGCAAAGAATAAGCTCCTGGATCACAAAAATTGATTGATTGATATAACTATTAACAAAAACAGTCACAACAAACCAAATACATGTTCTTATTTTTGGCAAAAAAGATATTTAAATTTGTTTTTTGCTCATTCATTTTCCACGGACCAGCTATAAAAGCCCCCAAAACTGAAATAATAATCAATAAACTGTAAAACTCTGTTGCCTCTTCATCTCCGGAACCATATTAGTAACTCTGATGATGGCTCCATCATCAGAGTGAGCGTTGTCCCTCACAGATCCCAAACTTGGTCCTGGTGTTTCGCTTCGGAAAGAGCCCGCCTGCCAAGCGATACTTTCAGAGCTTTGAAACAGGAACAAAGTCGGCGAATTCCTAAATTAAGTGTAATTTAACGATGATTACCGCGAGCCAACGGGCACTCTGAATTCCCTTCGCCCCACCAGCATTCGCAGGCATCATCAAGCTTTGACTTCAAGGTTTTGAAATTCACTTTCTTTAATAACTGCCATGAATAAATTAACCAGCTCCAGCCATCCACATGGAGACTAACACCATCCTTCTTCCATCCATTTTCCCCCATTTTCAAGTGTCAGAGTAAAGTGGCCTGGTGTACCGAACACTGTTAAGCATTTGCACTCATCATTTAATCATCGCACCTCGTCCTTTGATTGATGCCTAATGAATGCCCGGGGCCTCGGTTTACAAGACGATCGCTAACAGAGCCTTGCTAATGGGTTTTGCCTGTCTGCCAGACAGCCCGGGCTTCAGGCGGAGAAGTCTGCGCTCACGCTGGAGCTTCAAGAGCATTTATTCTATCATTTCTCACACGGATATGGCACACTCTTAGCGTTTTCAAAAGACAAAAATCAATCTTTAAAAAAAAAAAAAAAAAAAAAAAGACACAGTCTGAGTCAGTCCTTCCTTTTTACGGATATCACTCACACAGTCACATCTGTTCCAGGTTCCAGTGTTGAGCTCTTAATGTCTGCGTTTCAGTAATTACAGTTAGCACCTCTGGTGTTGCAAACAGGCAGACACATCCCCAGGAAGTGGCTCCGCTGGATCGGACTGACCACTGCTTCAACAAAGTGCCGGCTCATCTCAAAGCTAGCGTGGACCAAGCGTCGAGACAGACAGGCCAATCGGTCGGTCTGGGATTTTCTGCACACGACAGCGCCGCAGAGGGTGATCGCACTAAGACCGGAGCAGTCCTCTCCTGCTTACTTGCACTATGCCCAAAAAGACTTGGAGAGACATGCAAACCCTGTTTATCCCACCCCAGCATAACTGTGTGTTAAGTGATCTTCAACTTTTTGTTAAATTTGGGCTTGACATGCCGGAAAGTTCTTTACTAGAGTAATTATGCACCAAATGCATCCACACAGGCCGCTTTAACTTTTTCACTCCTGCATTGTTTAGATCAGCGTTTGCTAGCTTGCTGTCGTCGTGTTTGTTAGCACAGCGCTAAACTTTTTAGCACGTTACCGCCGCCAAGGGTCCCTTCGCCTGTTCCCTTCTTCTGAGCAATGTGTGTGAGAGCTCGGTTCAGAGTCAGATCGCTGACAAGGCAGAGACTAATGATGTGTTAACGCAGCAGCGATGAGCAGCATCCTGCTTTGACCTGTGCCGCTTCCAGCTGAGCTCTTCACATCAGACCTTTGTTTCCCATCATTCCTCCATCTGCTGCAGGCGGGTCAAGCAGTGTTGATGCTGCAGATACTTTTTATTTGTTACACCCTGCACACATCCCAATACACACACACACACACACACACACACACACGTCAGCACACACATTTAATTTAATTAGAGCATGTGCTGCCTCCCTCTCTGCCAGCATTGTCAAGGCGCTCGGGAGCAGCCAACACTATCACTGATTGCTTTTAGATAGGGAGAAATATGATTAGACCACGTGTGTGTGTGTGTGTGTGTGTGCGGGATGTGGGAAGAAATCTGATTGTGGTTTTGTCAGTGGTGAGAGCAGAGGTAAGCTGAAGGGTTGGAAACGATGGGGAGATGATTGGATATAAGAACACAAAAGGAGAGGGACAGATGGGGAGGAGAGAGAGGAGTGAGTGGATGTATCAATTTGATAGATAGTCAATTTTGAAACAGGGATTGGCCAATTTTGAAATCAACTTAAACATATTTAAAAATATGCTTTTTCCCCCCAAGGGTGGGATGGGAAGATTGAGACCTCCTCACGCTTTGTGTTTGTGGATCAAGCGGGGAGCTGCAGCGTGGTTAGCACAGCATAGCGTTGCAGTCATTTCATTGGACTGATCAGAGCGAAGTTCTTCCCCCTGCTTCCAGTCTTGCAGTTAAGCTGGGCAGTCCACGTCCCAACTATCTCCATACTTACAACACATGGACATTAGACTGGTATCAATATGATCAGTTCACAGATAGCAAATAAGTTCAATAATTGGCAATGTGCGAGAAAAGGGTAGGTGGAGAGAGAGGTAAGTAGTTGGATGAAGGATGAAGAGGATAGAAGGGGATGATGGAGGAAGACGGAAGATCCCTAATCTCTCATTATTAGTTTGATTTTCAAATGGGCAGGGGGTAAACGTGAAAGCTTTGATTCTCTGTGTAATGAGATTAGTTGTATGAAAAGGAGAAGGGCAGCGAGGGAGGGAGGGGAGGGAGGGACGGAGGGAAACACGGTGAGAAGAAGGGAAGAATGCAGAAGTGACCTTTGCAGAATGAGGTAAGGAGAGAGGGAGGGACCCCGCTGAGGAGGGGTGAAAAGAAAAAAGGAAGGGAGGTGAGACTGAGAGGGGAGGGAGGGAGGAAGGGAGAGGGGGAGAGAGGGAGGGAGAGGTGGGGCGAGGGAGCCTGGGAGGACCGGGATGGAGTGACCCCGGCGTAAACAGATTAGTCGACCATGAAGAGGATTACCAGCAATGATAGTCCCTCTGCGGGACCAGAGTCAGTCCAGGCCAATGCAAACACACACACACACACACACACTCGCCTTTTGTGGGACTTAACGATCCGACTCCACCCTCTCCCTCATACCTGTTACACTGCTCTGCATGTTCAGTAGAGACATGCTGATATTCCTGCAGAATGGCAGCTGTCTCCCTGCAGATGACACCTGACGCTGTTGCATTAGACTCCAGTCACGTCAGACTGACAACGAGACAAGAGCATTGAACCCGTCAGACTCCGGAGGTGAAGGGAGTTCAGGAAGTTCTGATTCTTGTCCACTTTGACAGAACGGTAACCCTTCTGAAATGACAAGCATTGATATGAAGTCGTTAAAAGCAAATAAAACCAAATAGGGGCTGAGAAATTAACCAAAAAAGGACGTTTAGAGCCTCATGTTGACCTGATCTTACTCACATTAGCTAATTCAGCTTATATTTAATATAATATTATTTCATTTAATATTTTGAACTGAGAAAGCTGCATGGTTCCTCATTTAAAACAGCGCGTAAAGCAGGAAATAAGCAACCCCATGTTTCCCAGCGCCTCTGCCATTGAACTAGACTATAACTGGCTTTTAAGTTAAGTTACTGTGTAAACCAACGGTGGGATTTGCAAGACAGTCACTTAAAATGAGGAGCTCAGAGTGTTTGAGCAGAGATAGTATGCAACAGTGGGTAACGGCAGACAACATCACGTCATTAACACATCATGCATGTGAAAAATCATTAATTAATCATTGGTTCATTTTTTCTGTTTTAGTGGTGTTTGCCTCAGAGGTAGCATGAATGAATACGCACGAACACACACTATTCTTTCAGCTTTGCACAACAGCAGGGAAAACAGCTGACCGACAACAAGAGGGGTTTCAACGCGCTGGGCTAACTAATCCCACCCCCACCCCCACCCACCTCCATCCCCGCTGATTTCAAATGACACGTCTGAAAATGATTCTGTGGGACAGAAGGTTCTATGAGCTGGTGTACACTCATCGAATTGTGAAAATACACACACACACACACACACACACACACACACACACACACACACACACACACAGACCCTCTAACTCACAGTTAAGGTAAAGAGTAGGTTCACAATATCTCAAGTCCATCGTTAACCAAGGGTCAGGTGGCTCCATCAGCAGGGTTTCGCAGGGTAGTAGTGGTGGTACGGCAGCTCACAGAGGACATTTAGCACTGAGGAGACAGTAACTCTGGAAGCTAGCCTCTTGATTTGCCTGAGTCTGGCTGCTGAGGACTAGTAATAGCTTTAGCATATACATTTTTCCAGATGTCACACAGAGTCAATTAGATCTTTATCATAACTATAGATAACATTCATTAATTCATGCAGATGCTAGCCAGCTCCACCAAGTCATAGCTGGTTCCCAGGGCGTTACAAAGCATAGGCCGACATCGTTCATTGAGGGTAGCTAGCTAACATAAGCTTAGTAACATTAAATCAACTACTGTGCATGGTTAGCAAATGTTGGTACACCCTAACCCACTGCCTACATGGCTCTGTGATAATGTAGATTAGCCCAAGCTAGCATAACAGGCAATACTTGAGACACAAGAATGCAGTAGATGCTGTAGACAAAGTACTAGTATTTAACAGTGTTGGGTAGTAAAATCATATTTAATTAGATAATCCTACTTCTTTTTAAATCTACAAGTAAGTAGTAACCAACACTGTAGCAGAAAATGGAAATTCTCAGTGCAGTACTTGACTAAATGTACTTAGTTACACTCCACCACTGCTGAAATTATTCAAAGTGACTTGTGGAGTGTCTCGTGGAACCTGATTTCTTTCCCTGTCCTTCGTCTTCATCATCTTCTTCTTCTTTTTGCTTTTTCTATTGTTTGACAGCGACTGCGTCAAGATCAGAACAGATCGCTCGATTTTGAATTCAGCATCACAAAATGCGGGAAAGGTCAAATGGCTTGATTACGAGCTCGGCCCTCGCAAATCAATATCCAAATACAATGATAAAAGACACTAAACCTTTCCTTCTTGCTGACATTTGTCTCCATCCCGCTGAGGGGAAGTTTTGATATCAGGACCCCCCTCAGAGGAGGATGGGGGTCCTCTCTCTTCCTCTCTCCCCTCCACTCGTCCTAAATGAGGGCTTTTTCCTCATTTTTCTCTGCTGTTGGTGGGGGGTGTCGGGCTCTCGGAAGAATGAGGGCTTCCTGGGGAGGGCCTTTAAATGCAGGGCTGAGGAGCCTCTCCCTCCCTCACTCTCTCTCTTTCTCTCTCAAGGTTCTTCTGGATGTCTCTCACTCATCCTAAATAGGGTCAAGCTCCCAGCCAGGACCTGCTGTTTTCAAAGACCCCAAAGAGCAGCTCTGCTCCACCTGCCCTTTCTTCTCATCCCTCAACAACCTTTCCCTCTTCTTCTTTTCTCTTTTCTTTTCCACCTCTGTTCCTCACTTTACCCTCATGCCATTTTTACCCTTCCCTCTTCCTCTCTACCTTGCACACCGCTCTTGCAGACGTACGCTTCTCATTTGCCTACAGACTGCATCAGTCTTTAATGCACAATCAATACTCGGGCAAGATAGAAGAGCGAGCACTGATTTTGTGATCTGCAGATCATCTAAAAACTAAAAAAAAAAAAGCTACATTTGGTTGAAAACACGAACACTACCTGGCATTTCAACAGCATTTTAGAGACTATAGCGCAGAGAACTACAGTTAGGAGATGCCTCATGATGACATATAGTCTGAAAAGTAGTTTAAACAGTTTCTTTTAGATGGAAAGACCAGTGTTTTCTGACGCTGGGGTCAGGTTCCTCAAGGGGACACGTGATAAATCAGATTGGTCCCAAAACAACAGAGAATATAGGACAAAACCCTCAACACAACACTCAAGAGTTACTCTTGTGGACCCAAAGGTATTAAAATGAAGTGCTCTGACAATTCTAATTAAACTGCTGACAGTTCATAGACAGTTACAACCTGTGACAAAGGGTCACATGGCCTGGCTTTAAAGGGTCACAGGCAAAAAAGGTTGGGAGCAAAGGGCAAATATGCAGTTACGTTAGCTTTACAAAAGCAAAGGCTGATTTTGAGGTAAATGTAAATTTAGGCTGAAACATACAGGTGGAACCTTTGCATTTCCATTTCTCACGTGAAGACCTAAAGATACAAAAACATCTAGAGCTGCTCACGCGTCACTGAACCACCTGTCCAAAACACACCTTCGTCCTCCAGAGGGCCCTCCCTCTTTGATAAGAAGCAACATACCTTCCCTCTTTTTACCAGGCAAACTGCTATCCACAGGAGAAAGTAGCAGATACGCAGGTTGTTGACTTTTCCCCCACATATCCATCAATCTGTCCATCCAGCACGAGGCGAGCTCTGTCATTTCAACATTATGTTCTCTGCTTCCTCTTTGCAGGAGAAAGGAATGGACGCCACAACCTCCAAGTGATGCTCCTCGTGCTCTTCAGAGTTGTTCCCGGATGCTTTTCCCTCTGCTTTTCCACCAGAACGCTCACTGTCTCTGCCTAGGATTGAAAGATGGTCCCATAGCTTCCCACCTTTAGTTCAACTCCTGCAGAACCCAGTGCTTCCAACAGCAGAATCTAAAGCCCGGACTGAATTCTGTCCCTACCCTCGGCATCTATGTCTTTTTCCTTCCACACGGGCCTGTGCACATCCCTCTCTGCCTCCCTCAAGCCTTCTCTGGTTTTTCCTTGTATCTACACCTCAGGTTCTCCCACCTCTCCCTTCCCTCCAGGGCGTTCTTCCCATACCCGACTCTTTCTAACACCACTGCCGCTGGCCAGTGTGGCACTCCGCTCCCCTCCGACCCATACTGGGTTTTATTTAATTTGTCCGTATAATGGACGTGAATGAACCCTGGGGTTTAGGGCTACACAGGCAGAGAAAGTGACAGAGGAGGGAGGGGCAGGCCGCTCAGCAATGGGTGTCAAAAGAGAAACAATAAGTGCCATTATTTTTGATTGGCTTCCCCTTTTTGAAAATTACTTCCAAAGTGTGATGTCCCATTGTGGGAGCAGAATAACGCTGAACAATGCGGGGTGGTGGCGGCGGTGGGGGGGTCTTATATATCCAGGCTAATATTCAAGGGGGCTTTGGCCATTGCTGGCTGGCCCGCACTGGATAACCCTGCAGCGCAGTGACTGGGCCCTGGGTTAGGCTCATAATGGGAGGCCTTTAGTTCCCATTGTGGCGGCTGTGTCAACAAAGAGGCCGCTGGGAGTTGCCTGGCATGTGGAATGGAGAAAAGGCTCTTTATCCCTTCCTTTTCAGAGAGAGAAAGAGAGAGAGGGGGAGAGAGAGCGAGGTTATCACAGCAGCTCGATGCATCACCTCTCTCTCTCTCTCTCTCTCTCCGTCCTGTTTACCCCCGGCAGACTCTTTGATAGATGTCTACAGAGAAGAGAACGTTCCAAAAGCAGTGGTTTCAGTGCTACATGCTAACTCTTCAGCTCGCCTTGTGTGTAAAGACTCTGGATTAAGGGTAATTCCACTTTTTTCCCCAGCTTGGTTGATTCTGATCAGTTCCATCAATAATGATAAAACTGGTTTTATGATTAATATCAGGGTTTTTACCGTGTGCTCTGCCCTGATGTGGTTGTGATAACTGGGAGGATGCTGAGGCCTGGTGCCGTCGTCCACCCGCCCAACTCGGCTCGGCTGTGGTTCTCATTTGCAGAGCCGCTCCCAACCAGCACCGGGTTCCCACACCCTGGCTGATGAGCCTCCACAGCCACTGTGCTTTGTGTCGAGAGCTAAAATCGTGTTTTTGCAAGACACTCACTTGACAATCTCAGATATAAGACACTTACAAAGCAGTTGTCCTGGACAAGTACCGCATGCATCCTGTAATAATCACACTGGAGGAGTGCTTATCCTTACAAACACTATTCAAGATTCAGCAAGAAGAGTTATTATCACTCAAGGCAATAACCTATCATTGACACTGAATACAGGTATGGTCCAAATGAAGATAACCTCATTGTTTTTTGAAGATGTCTTTCTTGACTTTCCTACCTTGAAGGGTCTTTTTCATTTTAGGTACATCATTCTGCCGGCTGCGACACTAACAAAGCCCACGCTGCAAGGATACTGAAACAGCTCCCAGCTTTGATCTAGTAGATGTCTGGTGAGAATAGACTTCTGATGAATAACTGTCACTCCTGGTATTAATGCACATTCAACTCTCAATGGACTCGACCTGGGCTGAACACAGCCTCCGGGACTGAGGGAGGATAGTTTGGACAGAGAATGCAGCGCTGGGGGAATACACAGCAGCTCCGACCTGAGGCGTGCACCACGAAGCAGGTTCAACATACCCTGGACATCTTTTCATGATGCGGCTTCACTCGGCTGAACAGCAGCAATCGTGCCCGGCGGTCAACTCCATCAACCCGGGGGTTTCCTCTTTTTAGTTACGAGCATGTTGACAAAAGAGGGGCGATGTCTGCACAAGCTGTCCAATCGCAACTGTGGTCAGGTGTGGAGTCACAAGAACATGCTATATTCATATATAACTTCATATATAATTGCATATTGATTTAAAAGATAACTGACATTTTTATGTATTTAGTTGCCGATAACGTGTGTGAGCACTCTGAGGGTTGTTTTTCTGTTTTGTGTGTGATAATAACTGAACGCACACGCATTTTATCGGTTTGACTTTTCATTTAGAAGAGGAAAAACATACCACACATACACTTTTTGCTTTTAAAGTGTTTAAAAATGAATTTGGACACGACTCGTTTTGCACTTTTGCCCAAATTCACAACGTCACAATGCTCTGACGATGGTGTTAGTACGTTCTGTAATCAATATCAGTGATTCGACGGCTGCTTGACCAGTTGCTGAAATTTCTGTGTTTAAAACTCACTTCTGATCAACTTTTAAAAAAACAGTCTTTACCCGTTGGACTTTAATGACACAGCTAAAATGTCAGTAATTAGCAGGTTCAGTCAAGAGAAGACAAACAACAGTAATGGCCTTTAAAACTGACAAGTGTCAGCGGTGAAATAAAGAGCGGTGTGTACAAGCTAACAAACTGTCTGTCTGCTAAAGCCTCTCTCTCTCTCTCTCTGTGTCTTCCATGACCGACACACACACACACACACACACACACACACACACACACACACACACACACACTCAGGCAGACACACACAAGTAGTGCTTAGCTTGTCAATAACGCTGTTGGCCCATTCATTCATCAAACTCCACCTGGAAAAGAGACGGACATGTGTATTTACTCTAGATTCTATTCCCCTGGGTATGCACATGCACTTGCACGCACACAAACACACACGCCACTATTATCCTAGTCTCCTGGCTGCTATGAGGCAACCTTGAGAAAGCAGTCCAAGCTGAGCAAATATCAGCATCCAAACACACATGCGTACACATGTATGCAAATACACGCGCAGACACCGGCACCTAAACAAACAAGGCAGCGCACGCCAAGCGGCTCTCATTACCAGCCGGCACAATGGGCCCAAGTTGACACACACAGGAGCTACACGGTCAGAAGCTGGCGAGGGGTTCAGCCCGTGATAAACACACAACACACACACACACACACACAGGCGTACTGTAAGTGTGTTGATTTTAATGTGTGATTGTCATTGCACGGGCTCAAAGATGAAGATGCACAAGCTGCGAGCAGAGGAGAGCGAGGCGAGTGATAAAATTGGGGGCTGGTGGACAGCTCTGGATGCTGTTTGCTTACTGTTACCAGAATGGCATCAGCAGTTTCCTATTGGTGCCTTTTGTTGGGCTGACACAGATAAAGCACGGGGGGGGGGGGGGGGCAACTGGTCAGCATAGAAGGCCACAGAAAGAAGGAAAAGCCTGGCAGTGTGACCCCATGTGTCAGGAAAAAGCCCAAACTATAAATATCCCTGTTTTTACTCTATTTTAAATCCGGGGGGGGGGTGTATAAATTATTCCACTTTTATAGTTACATGCTTATTATTGCTGTCAATAAAACAGTGTGGGCTGTTTCACTGTTGTCTTCCACATTGATTTTGCGTGGGTGAAGTCTGAGTGACGGGGTTGAGATTAAAAGTTACAGTCGTATAAAAACTAATCTGCAATACAAACGATGTTTATAGGAAACTGGGCGTCACCTGGATTATGATTATGACCTTACACACATGCTTCAGTAGCCTAATAATGCTAATAATAAAACTGGTAGAGGAGGGGAGAGATGATGATGATGATGATGAGTTAGTCACATGGATTAACGGGATGAGAATGCGCACAGGTGGAGATGGAGGAGAGAGGAGCTCCATGAGGGGAAGCCACCTGGCAGTCTAGGCCAATGCAACTAAGGGGTGGTTCAGGGCTCACCTGAGGGCTCCCTGCCACTCTATTGCCTGAAGAGAGCATGTGCTATAAGAGGTAAATACAGTTAGAATCCTGTGAAACTCTAACTAACATGTAGAAACAGAGGGTGATGTGATAAATAGGGCTTCAGGCAGCTCACTGCTGTTCCTTAAATCGACGTTCCGGGCTTCGTCACTGGAAACGATCGCGACTGCTGCACTAACGTCGAAGATCAAACACAGATACAGTCCGTTTGATTCGTCCCCGCGCTTGATGTTTATCTTTTAATTCCACTTTCCCTAATGAACTGGCTCCTTTTGGGTTTGTTTAATAAGGTATTTTCCAATATAACAGGGCTTTAACCTCACACTTCACTACTTTAGCTGATAGACGTAGCATTTGGAAAGAGACGCCCATCTTCTGTTCAATACATGCAACACAGACACACGTGCAGTTGACGCAGTCTCATACTTTTTTTGTGTAAGTATAATCTTTCACTTTGCTTAATTTGTCCTGGATTTCAGTCTCCTTGATGTCTATCCTTACATATTCATGCGTTTCCACCTCAAACGCTTTGTTCTCCTACTTTTGCTCTCTGCTACAATTTCGTCACAGCGATCATTAAAGGACCTTATTATCTTGTGTACACATGTACACACTTCACATGTGCGCGCACACTCCCAGCTAATGACAAGCCCTCCAGCTGACCCGCTGACCCTCATCAGAGCGACAAAGAGGCAGATAGCAGCAGCGGGACAATAAGATGGAGAGGTTGCTTAGGGTGACGGGATAAAAGCAGTGACACGGCGGCGATGGAAGGATCAAGAGCATGACAGGAGGGCGGCGGGAGGAGTGAGGGGGCGGGGGTGGGATGGAGGGGACGCTGACGGCTCTAAACTCAGCTTGGCTTGACTCTGGCCAGGTTGAAAGGAAAGGAATGAGCAGCATTAGGTCAGCAGCCTGCCTGAGGTGTTGATGATACACTGGTAAATGTCATTTCTAGTAATCGTCTCTAATTAATGAACGGACGAAAAGACATTTTGTGGAAAAAAAACAGTTTTAATCAACTCTGTACTGTTTTTCAATACGCCGACTCCTAATTAGCAACTGTATGCTGTTCCGTCATCATTCAGTGTTATTATCAGTTGTCACCAAACAACCAAATCTGACTCTGTGCACGCAGCAGATCTAACAAACAGGCTTCATTTTAGGCCGATGTGAATGACTGACAATGTAAGACTCACGGAGTATTCAAAGATTGATTTTCACCTGGTTGGGACAGAATGAGACCACGTCAGGAAGCCAGGGACAAGTCATGTGGACACACTGTCTCCATCTAAGCTTCACCACTGATGCTTTACCAACGTACATCAAAGCGACCGATGGAATGGAAGGTGTGCAAATAGCGTATTGTCTTTATACGCAGACGATGCAGTCCTATATATCACAAAATTAGAAAAACGATTTGATGATTTATTACATAAGCAAATTATCAACACCAGGGCAACAAGCTAATATAATTAAATATTAACAAGCCTTTGGAGGGCGCGTCATCAATGATATTTGTCTTTTAATTCAACAATATTATAACATACTGTAATAACTTGTACTTAATTATAATAGATAAATTGCCATCTGAATGTGCTGTTGGATCATTTATATATATTCAAATCATATAACCGTTACCACAATGTATCAGTGACTTACACACCTACTTATGTATGTCACAAAATATGCCATATGCCTATGTAATTAATAATAATAAAGAGTATTTAATAGAGATAACGTAATAGAGTTCTTGCTTGTGACCATCAACAAATCTGACTTCTTTCTTTCTCTCTTCTAATATGTCATTTTTAGCTGGTGCTATTGTTATTTAGTGACTGTAAGTGTGTGTGTGTGTGTGTGTGTGTGTGTGTGTATACTCTTTTGTCCTTGTCCTTTTGTGCAATAATAATAAGAAATATCCTCACAACTGAGATGCCGGAACTGGAATGTGTGATGTTTTTGAAAAAATGAGTGGCTTAAAGGGTTTAAAGCCATTTTCAGCATAGTTTCTGATCTGCCGATCAAGTCTTCACCGCATTGTTTCAGCTTTATTTACATATCTCCGGAGCTTTTCAGACTTTTTAAAGCTTCTCCCCTCAAGCGCGTTTGTGAACTGCGATTGCTCAGATGATGATCACAGTGCTCAGTTCGCGGCCAGTTTTCCACATCACCCGTCTCTCCCCGTGGGCGTCAGGTAGGCGTTAAGGTTGCCTGGGCGCGCGCGCGCGGGGTGAAGACTGCAGAGCGTCACTGCTCAGTCAGTCGGACTGGACAGATGATCAGGATAAGAGCAGGAAACAGCCGTGTCCATCATTCTGTCTTTCTTCAGCACCGAGAACATACATTATCATCTCATCATTGTGCTGTCAGCAGTCTATTCCTTCTGGGCCACGCACACACACACACACACACACACACACAGAGTTCTATGTAGTAGCACATGCTGTCACTCTGCACTGATAAGATGTCCATTACGCTTCTTTCAGTCTGACAGACAACATGAGCGTATTTTTTAGGAACATAAAACCACACTCACACACTCCTAGTGCTGTGTTGGCAGGCTTGCCTGTTGATTACATATCTGCCCACCAAACAGACTCACACTCACATGTTCACCTCATGGTGCACTCGTCGCTTGTGAGTGTTTTTAACATTTGCTGCATCCAGCCATTCAGATGTGAGGATAATCTGCTGTTCTGTCATATATGATAGGAAACTGAATATCATTAGGTTTTGGACTGCTTTATTAATAACTGATATTGATTCATTATTAAGCTATTTGACAAATAACATGCAGATTACTTGCAAAGAAGTAAACTTTGCATTTGTTGGGGAATCTTTTTGGCGACGGACTAATATGCGTTTTTACTTAATATGCTGCGGGATTGATAATAACAGTGACAGTGTAGAGAAGGAGCATGTCAATGGCTGCAGCGGTGTGGCTCACTGGTGTGTTTCATATTTGTCCAAACTAGAAGCCATGAATGGCGTGCGTGTCCGCGAGACAGCGACACAAACATCAACAGCCTCGCTCTTCGAAGCTCCTCTGCCTGCGTCGAATCCAAGTTCGACAAAACGCGCTGAAATCCCGGCCCGGGTCCGAACGCTGCTGAGAAAAGAACTTATTCATTAGCCGCTGATTTAAGGGGCAGATGGAGGTATTGACCCTTCACCTCCTCCACGCTGCACGCACGCATTCAGGCGCACGGCTTGATGGGAAACTTTTCCTTCACCGAGGGGAAAATAATACAGCCATTGTGGCCGATTGGGCAGGCAGAGAGAAAGAGACAATAAACTCTGACCTTGGTATTAAACATTATAGATTTCCCTCTGTACAGAATCTGTAGCTCAAGTGTTTATCTCACTGAGAGCTGCTTTCACACACACACACACACACACACACACACACACGTACCGGAGTATCAGCCTTGGGTAGGTTGAAAGAGTTGAAATAAAAACTTTTAGTCGAGGGAAGATCTAAGCAATCAGCGATCAGATATAGATGAAATGATTTTTACATTCACGGGTTTAGTTAGATGTATAAATTGGACCTTTTAATTGAATTTATAGCTCCAACGCAGCCCCAATTTGCCCTTAAAGTAAACCAGAAGCTGCCGAGCTACGTGCTAAATGCAGCAAGGAAGCAGGCGCAGCAAACAGAACGCTGCTTTTTGAATGAATCCAGCAAAATAGTCGCTGTTTGCAGCCAAAAGTAGAGAACTCCTGCACTTGTTTACCTCAATGTGCGGCTTCAACCCTCAGATGCATTGCTTACCTTTGGGAGAGCTGGCTGAGTCAGACGCAGGCGCTATCGTTTGCACAGGCTTTGTGCTCCTCTGTTGTTGTTCGGTGGGGGGTGCCATGTGATGTTTCTCCTGGAAAACAGACGGAAGCAGAAAGCCGGGTTAGAGGAACGCACCGAGCGCCACACAGAGGAGCCCAAACTTCAGCAGCGACGGAGCAGTCAGCCACACCGCTTTTTAAGAAATGGTAGATCGGTGCAGCCGCCGGAGCTCCTTGAGCGTAGAAGTGCGCAAAAATACTGGGCTAATGGGGTCAGCAGGATGCTAGATTACATGTGGACACACACACACACTTTTTTTTTTTGATCAGAAGGAGCAGTTCCGTCCTTTGTGTCAGTGGAAGAGTGTCTGAGGCGCCACGGGAATGAAATGGTTCCAATTGCGTGCTCTTCACCCGCCGTCATCTCTCGGCCTTGAACGCAGCCGCGCGCCGCCTTTAATTTAGGCCCCTGCGCTGAAACACATAAAGCTCATTCTCCTCTATTTACCAGTATTAAAGCTTTTTAGCATCACTCTGTAGGAATGAAAACCTTCATACATGCAGCAGCAACACACTCATAAAGGATTAATATTTATCTAACACGGCGTAGCACACGGGAGAAGTGGAGCAGATTCAGGGATTAACTTCTTATTCCAAGGCTGGGATTATGACGGCAGATTCAATTTACTGTAAGTGGAGCTGTCTGGTTCCCTCCCCGACCCGCAGACACTTAGACCGTGTTCCGGCCCTGAACTCTGACCCCCAAGTCCACCCTTCTATTGGTCTCTTTGTTCGCCTGACAATAGGCTCAGACAGGCGAGTCCAGACTGCGGATCTCTCCACTCAGCCTGGATCTGCGTCTCATTAATGCAGATTATTGACTATATGAACGGAACGAGCAGGGCATCGCCATGGTCTTCACAACTGACTCCTCAGTCAAACACAAAGCATCACACACGTCTGCGCAGGAAGACAGAGTTTAACAGACTTCATCTTTATCGGCGTGACCTTGGCGAGGCGCAGATGCGCACGATGGGAGCCAGACGCACGACGCCTCACTTGGCTTCCTTTCTCTTGTGCAGGCGACCTCTCCTCTCCTACCTCTAATTTTTGCCTCCTCTTTTCTCTACTAGCAACACACACACACACACACACAAAGGCTTCATTCACAACCTCCCTATCTGCGTCTTCTCCTTCTCCCCCGCTGTCTCTACCTCCATCCTCTCCTCTCACCCAAGGTCTTAGAGAATAATGGCAAACAGCAGATTAGCATTCGGCTCGTTGCGGTGCGGTGTGACTCCATACACACACACACACACACACGCGGGCTGCTCCAAGGCCGCCTGCCTAGACCTCACAGAGTTAATTAAGGTGAAGCAATTATTACTGTGGGGCCGCCGAACGCGCTTGTGTGACCAGATGCAGCGCGCGCAAACGCCTACGCGAACATTGCACAGTGTGCAACACACACACACACACACACACACAGCTGGAGACTGGTGATCACTAACACATACAGATGCATTGCATTTTGCAACTGAAGTTAGCGGTTACCATATAAATAAGCGCTATACAGGATCCCCATTGGTCCCAGATACAGTTTCCTCAATCTACATCAGTGAGGAGGGACTTAACTGTGTATTCGTATGCAAAGTTGCCTGAAATGTAAAGCTGCTCTTCCCGTGGAGACCAGGAATCCACTTGCTGAAGTGTGAGCGTCGCATTTTAGATCACTTGCGTGAAACTCAACGCATTGCAAACTGACCTGCATCTTTCGAGACATCCTCCTCCTCCTGAGACGTTTGACTGACAGATTGGACGTCCAG
Source organism: Datnioides undecimradiatus (assembly GCA_008933995.1). Taxonomy (NCBI): domain Eukaryota; kingdom Metazoa; phylum Chordata; class Actinopteri; order Lobotiformes; family Datnioididae; genus Datnioides; species Datnioides undecimradiatus. Next base: position 5,336,451 of record WARS01000034.1, read on the forward strand.
TTAGCGTCCTCTATCTGTGACGCGGTGTATTATGTTCTAGCTCTACAGCTGCGACCGTTGCACCAGACCCCGTGTGACCTCCTGCCTCTTCGGCTCTGCTCGGCACCATTTCTCTTAACGTCTCACAGATCATTTCACTTATTAAAGACGTAAGTGGATCGATGGGATGTCAGTGCCTCTCTGACAGTCCGAGTGTGTGTGTGTGTGTGTGTGTGTGTGTGTGTGTGTTGGGCAACAGAGAAGAAAGGCTATTGACTAATACCATCAGTTCTTTCTTGTGCTCTCTCCCTTTCATGCACACACACACACACACACACACACACAGATCTCGGAGCAGTGTGTGGGCCAGCGAGAGGAGGCGATGGTTATCAGTCGCTGTAGGAAATTAAAAGGACGGTCCAGCGCTAATATGCAGATTGGCGATAGAGGCCTCTCACGCCGTCTGTCAGACATGCGCCCCGCACACACACACACACACACACACACACACACACACGTGCACACACACCTAGATGCAGGTACAGGGTGTGATTGTAGTGTGTGTATCAGTGTGTAACAGCGCAGGGATGAGCAGGCTGATTAATCTCTGTGACATGAATACCGAATCAGGCTGTGTGTGTGTTTCTGTGTGTGTGTGTGTGTGTGTGTGTGTGTGAATGCAGGCAGCAGTATTGAGGGATGTGACGATGACGATGGTGTGCGTGTGTGCGCGCACACCTAAATGCTCATACTGTGCTGTCAGAATGTACAGGACAAGTTCTAATAACACCAACTGAGTGTGTGAGAAGCTCTTGAGATGTTCTTCTGTGGACTAATCCTTAAAGTGAGCCAATGAGGTCTCTTCAAAATATCATGTGACTTCTTCTAGGAAAAGCAGAAGCCCTTGTAAAATTGAAATCGTGCTGCCCTTATGCAGCAACGCACTGCTACAGGTGCTCCTGCCGTCCCTGGAAGTCCTGTTAAACAGTTTGTAAAGCACCATGCTGGATCTCCTCCTGATGGAGGCAGAAGAGTGACGGTGGCGAGCAGAGCAGGGGGAAAGGTCAGCAGGAAGTCGTCAGTCTGGTGGCGGTTGGTTAACTAATGCCTGCATGTTTTCATTAAAACACGCAAACCCAGCCTGTACCTGCGCTTCAAGCTCTTCCAGTTCATGCGACCCATCAGTTACCGGCTGGTGTCGGACGCCAGCGGCGGCCGCACACTTCGCGCTGATCAGGTTGTCTTCATGTCAGCTCCCGAACTGTTTTCCAAAAAAAAAAAAAAAACATTCTGCAGATTCTTTTCTTGATCTTGCGCCGCCATCGGTGTGTGCGCGGGGGCCCGGCACAAAGAGCAAATACCGCGTGCTCCATCATGTGCACCGCTTCTCCTGGCTAAGCCTCGCATTACGCACACTCGGCCGGCAGCGGCAAAACACACACCGGATGGGCGGACAAGCACTGACAGAGAGAGAGAGAGAGAGAGAGAGAGGGATCCATCAGTTGGAGAGTTGATCACTCCTAAATGTTAGCGACGTCTGGCTAATGAGAGCTTTGCTTCTTGTTGGTGTGGGGAGCAGAAAGCGATGCGTGATGGCCGCCGCACCCCAGGACTTGTCAGTGAAGACAAAAAGTGAAAACATCACTCGATCACGCACGTAACTGCAGAATTTTGTCAATATATTTTTTTAAAAATTACAATTTTCACTGCTTTTAATCCACTGGAATTTTGGAAAAAGAGTGGAAACCACACTCCGCTGCACAAAATTTGGATTTCGATATTTATTTTGTCCGTGCAGCTTTACCTCCCAGCTCCTGAAGACTCCTCGGTGTCAGTGTGAGCAAAGAAAATCGCTCGTCAGAAAATTAGCTTTCAATTAATGGTCGCGAGTCCAATGGATTAGGATTGACACCGTTTCCATTTATCAGTTAACTTGTAACCTTTTAGCGATTTTGTCCCTTTTGGGTTTCCATAGATCTCGACACCCCTCTGAAGCTGTTGCGGATTTCTCGACGCTTTAGTGACAGCAGAGAGCACAGAAGTGGCATGTGGTGCGCAAACAGTACCCAACAACGCCGCAGCATGTGTCAAACCCAAAGCAGGGCAACGGAGAACGTGTTCACGCGTGGTTTAAAAGGAGAGAATGCTCTTTGACACGTTTCTTTACCGTGCCAGCCTCCATACGTTTCTTTAAAACCAAGCCGGGGCGGGGAGCGCCGGGTAACATGAGTGACGGAGTGAGACAAAGGGAGCGGGAGAGTGAAAATGACTCCGAGGCGCGGCGGTAAGAGGGGGAAGAAAGAAGAAAGCGAGTCCGGGGCCGCCGTGTTGTTATTACAGATTGATAAACTCTTCAGGTCCCTTTTATTCAAACAGCTCACCTCTCAAAATCAGATGCTCAGAGCTCTTTTGATGACTACTTTGAGCTAAACGCGTGTTATTACAGGTATTACATGAAATTGCCCGTGTTAGGTGAAGGGGATTATGGTGCTTTTGGGTCAATACTTCCTCTGAGCTGTTTGGCTGCTGGAGCCGAGGAGCGATTAGGCCTTTGTCTGTCAATCTGACTTCATAGAGGCGGTTATCAGACGCACACACGGGCAGATACACATAACCACCACCTACTGTCTCTCTCACACACACACACACACACACTCTCAGGAGCGGCGGTGATTATGGCCGTAGGTATATGAGGCCCATTCAGTACGCTGAGAGGTGTCAGATCTGGAGGTGCTGGGGCCGTCCCACACACACTTACAGACACAGACACACACACACACACACACACACAGTGAATGCGGAGAACGTCTCAGTTTGTTGACTGTGACAGGTGAGAGATGAGAAAAGCGGCGCTGAGCTCAAACGGATCAGTCCACATGTCAGGAGGACCGCAGCTATTCAGCAGTTTGCTGATAGTTCCCGCCGCGGCTCCCGCTCTCTCCACGCTGAATGGACGCTTCTCGCAAATGATTGAGCGTTGTGATGCCACATGGTGACTTTCGCCATGGCGTGTCGCCAGCTGAATTCAGGAAGTCCCTTTTAACTGAATTCGACTTGAATACAAACAAGATGTTTTTCTGTCGTACGCTCTCGTTCTGAACTCCAGGCCTGCGACGCTGGGGACCCTCGAAACGCTAAGGCGTGACTGGGTGTGATTGGGTTCGGTCATTCACAAGCTATAAGAGGGCGATGCCTTCCGATGCACGGGTGCAAGGAATTCTGGGATTGGGCTGCGGATGCTGAAAAAGCAGCAGGAACCATCAGTTTGATATATCTGAAATCGTAGTATCGTAGTAGTTTTATGCCTTTTTGTGCAGGAAGTTAAAATCATAACAGCAGCATTAAAAGCTAATAAGAGAGGATTTTATAATATTCATATATATAAATATTAACTGCACAGAGCAAAATACTACTGTGCGCTAAAACCCTTGTGCGAGCACGTTAGCGAGTGCAGCCTGCAGGCTCGACCACCAGGTTAACGACCACACGTTTCAGACTCTGCTGGAGCGTACTGAGCAAACTAATCAAACCAAGAGCCTGTGACCCTTCCTGTCAGAGCAGTGACGACCCGTGTGGTCTGCAAAGCCAAATGCTTAAACATCATGTTCATCCTCCCCGGAAAGGCCAAGGACAACAGATTTGCATTAACAGTATCACTGAAATAATACTTTCAGCGACTTCATCTACCGGGGGTCTCACGCGTTCACGGCCGTATTTCAGAAAGAGGTATCGGGATTAACGTGTGGATGAGCTGTTGCTGTTTTAAAATACTTGATTAATGCTATAAATGGACTTTTTTTTTTTTATGCAAGTCCCTCCTGTTTTAATCCAGCACGAGCTCGAGCAGAGCGGTGTTGTTAGGGGACTCACAGTAGGGGCTGAGCTGACTGGGTATGGTGATTTCCACTTTACTTTTGTGTGGGTTAATGAAAAAAAAGCTGAAAAACCCTGAGCCTAATGGGATTTGGTGATAAGAAATTACCAGCACCGGGTCCTTCTCTTTTGTCTCTAGCTGGGAGTTCAGTGGCTGAGCCAATAAGAGAGCTCAGGGCCTCGGTTACCGTAGAGACGGGAGAACACAGGCCACGGCGTCGCCATGGTAAACAGGGGAGCTGTTTGTTAAAGTTCTTTTGACACACATGCACGTGTCTGCACGCACGCACGCACACACACACACACACACACACACACACACACACACAACTGTAAATACACAAGTGCAGCCTGTGTCCAATGCTGCTTTTTTCCCCCAGAAAACAATTACAATCCAGACTGAAGAGTTTTATTCAGGGACCAGTGTTCAAAGCATATGAGGAGGGAGGGAACCGTATGCCATGACAGATGGGGGATTTCCCACAATGCTCCAGGGCAAAGGAGAGAAAATAATGTATATAATATATATTAAAAAGTCATGATTGATCCGAAGGGGCCGAAGGAGCGGGCTCGTACCAAACTCTGTTCATTTTAATGAGAATTTAAATGTTACACTTGCACAGACATGCACTGATGTGTATGCTATTTAGAGAATTTCACTACTAATAATTAATTATTAATAATATCAATTTCAGAAATGAACGGCAGCCGGTTCAGGTGTCGGAGCATGTCAGAGAACCTGCGTTAATAATGTTTTTGTGGCGTTTGTATTCAGATTCAGCTCAGGGAAGCGAGCCCTGCTCACGTGGCGGGCAGCAGGAGTCACACACGGTGCTCGGGGCCGGCAGAGGAGCGAATGCCGTGCTACGCAGGAGGAACGGAGGAGTGAGTTTGCACCAAACTCCGGCCATTTATTTGGATTTTTAAATCCATTTCAATCAGCGCCTGATTCCAAATGTCAGGATTGTTGATTGAGGGATTCGCGTTCATTATACGTGTGGTTGCCGTTTCACGCCGCTGTCAGAGGATTGTGTTTTCACTCCTACTGTAGATTTCATCACTGCCACAGATTAGGCTCTGATTTCTGCGCTGGCTGCAGCCTGTATTTTTCTTTTTAACTCGGAGGCCGCGGAGCTGAGCTGAATAACACAATGACAACAATGGGCGAGAGCGTACCGGAGCAAATGGGCGAGTGAGCGGGAGAAAGGGATAGATAGATAGAAAGAGAGAGAGAGAGAGAGAGAGAGAGAGAGAGAGAGGGAGAACTGCTCCTTGGCTCGCCCCGCTCCTGCAGTGCGTCAGCTCCATGGCGCGGTGGAAAACAAGCAAATTACAGAGCACTGCCACAAAGACAGTGGCCTTGTCATCTCAAGCTGCCAGTAAGGATTTCCTAAATTACCAGTAGTGCACTGGGAGGGCTGCCCTATAGCTTATCTGCCACTCCAACAAAGAGGCAGAGGCAGCACGCTCCCCGCGAACGCCGGCCCGCGACGGCGTCAGCTCGTCTTTAGAATGCAGCTATCACGCGGTCGCTGTCCGTCCTACAGAGCCGGACTGCGGCCAATCACGTCACAGCATGTAATCTATGACACGCACTGCATAAACTGTGGTTACAGTAAGAAAGTAATCAAGACACATTAATGTTGTTAATGCCATTTTTAACCATTCAGTGACCACAGTGATACATGTTTACTCAGTAAATGAAACCACTGGGTGAAATGCATAATGATCCAATTATACTAACTGCTGTTCTGCACAATGCACAATAAGTGTCCTTCATGCAAGTGATAGATCAGATCAGCAGAGGTGTCCATGTGCACTGCCCGCAAAACTGCATAATTCTAATGCAACTCTGGATGGTTTATATGATTAGAACTGCTCTTACTGTGCTAATAAACGTATTAAAAGTTTAGATGCTTCTTGTTTGTGCGGGAAAATATCAGTTTTTAACAGAAAAGCGTGGGGCCTGACAAATCTGAGCACGCTTCATATTCTGCATCACAGCCGCTGTTATCCGTGTAACACACGTCCGAACGGGCCGGTCGCCCATCCTCTGGCTTTGTCGTCATCAATCTTTGTGCCGGGGGAAAACACTGAGGTGAGCCACCGAAGCATGGATCATCTCTAACTTGTCCAGCTTTTATTGAATAATGTCTCCGGTGCGACGGGCCTGTTGCTCGAACAGTAAACAACGGACGGAAAGCTCGGATCTGCGTCGACCGAGCGGTGACTAGTAAGAATCTGAATATCGTTAGCGTCGCAGCTCCGAGGAGGAGCGAATGCCGGTAATTTGTCATTGCGGGGGGGGGAATGACGAGACATGAATGGGTCTCGTAAATGTAATGATCGCACGCACACGCGTGCACACACACACACACACCCCGTGTACCGTAATGACATTTAAATGGCTCATTTGAAGATAAAAGGCCTGCTGACATCAAATGGATCCTTGTTATCATAATAGCAAACAACTAACAAGAAATGAAGCGGCAGAGAAAGGCATGCCTCGCATTTGTCTCGGCGAATACAATAACTAAGCAAACAAATACTGTTAACAAACAGCGATCTAAACTGTCTGTTCACATGAGCGCATTATGCCCGCGTTTGCCAATTTACGCTTCGCCAATAGCTGAAGGAAATTAGCGCGCCTTACAAGCGGCTGAGGCTCGGGTTTCCAATTAATTTCCTTAAACAAGCGTGACAAAACACGGCGTCGGTGTCATAAAGGCGGAATTCTGTTTGCAAGCAGCATCCAGATTTGAAAAGGAGATTTGCGGAGGCCCGTACTTTGTTTAGAATGGGATCGGCATTAACCACAACATCGTGAATGGCACTCTGCAACTGTTTAATTAACACTTAAGAGGCGTTTATGGGACTCCCATTCAGAGTGTTATGATCGACGGACCCTCCTTTGGTTCGCTTCTCTGATATTCTGAGGAGCGGGACGTGAAGGTCGAGGGCGACACAATGAGGTCCGGGACTTCCCTCCACAATGGTCAGTGAGTGATCGCAGACAGGGCAGATGCCGGCGCTGATATTAAACCTCATCGTGCACGGCCACGCTCGCTTTAGTCTGCTGGGCACAAGATTCTGAGATACCCCGGGGCTCTGGTCTTCTAAACCCTGCAGGATCTTTCAGCGGCGACCGCCCGAGCTGCAGGAACTGCCACTTGCTGACACGCGCGCCACTTGCTCTTGGGTTAACGCGCAGCACAGCCCTGACTCACTTCGGCTTTTGTCGCACATGCATGCCCTGCAGCTCTCCTGCCTCTCACTCAAGGTCTCTCTCGGTACAGAATAAGTTTTATTCCTCTTCCTGGAACATGACCTCTGGAGATCAAGCTCGCCAGAGCAAGAACAAACGTCCTGACAAAGGAATTCAATGGCGTGTGTCTCACCAGGTGTATCAGTGGTATCAGCGCAGCACAGAGGCTGTTCTGGAGATGCTCTGCACATCCTGAACTGAGATCTGCACAGCTGCAGCTAACTACACACGTCACGCTGCAAACACGCGACCCGGCGCAAAGGTTGAAGGAATCACGTGCACTGCAACTTATGTGAACTTGCCAGTTTGGTGACAGCACACGTGCACGTTAGGCACATGGAGAAAACTATTATCTTCTGTGCTAGCAGAGTTAGCATGCGGTGAAACTGGTGACTGGAGATTGGCTGATAAACTAAAAAGTGGATGATCCCGCCATGATTCCTCCGCGGGTACGACACGGGAGAAGAAGCCGCTGCGCAGTGCTTCAGTGAGCCACGCAACAGCAATGAGAACCTAAACGTGATGACGAAGCAGCGCCTGAGTACACCTGCGACGTGCTGCTTTCCTTATATATAATCTACAGGATGGAATAAAGTTAATGCATGTGAAAAGTGGAAGTACGGGTACTTGAGCACTCTACAATCATTTATTCTGAGTCTTTAAATATGAAAACTGAAAATTCCCATTAACTTTCGACTTGTGTACTCGGAGTTCATGCGGGTAAACTCCCAAACCCTCCTCGTATTTGGAAATTGGGTGGAGCGAGAACACCCCGTGTTATCTTGTAATCCTGTAAAACCAATAAACCAGAAACTTTTCCTTCCCATCTTCCCTCTCACCCCCTCGATCCTCCTTCTCATCCCCCCCCCCCCGGAGGGTCTAGGCTGTAATAGGCGAGTAATTTCCCCCAATTACAAGACAGTACATTAGTCTCTGCCTGCACTATTTACACAAGTTAGCGGTCCAACCAAGCCATTTACAGAGGATCATTATAGCATGTGGTGTCCCAATACGCTTGGGAATACTGAGATGAAATGGCTTGAATGTATTACCCTGTGTGTGTGTGTGTGTGTGTGTGTGAGTGAGTGAGAGAGAGAGAGAGAGAGAGAGATCAAGGCAAGATCTCACAATAGATCCTCTTAAAAGCCCGGCTCAGGATATATGATACTATTAAGATTTTTTTTTTTTTTTTTTTTTGAGCACCAATTACACCACCACTACTTTAAGTGGCATTCCAGCCATTCAATTTTGATACATTATGAAGATGGTTACATATATTATACCAGGATCTCCTTTAAGATGTTCCGCCGCTGACAGCGAGACCTCAAAGTGCTGCAGGCAATTTGACAAAATTATCAATCCCGCTGCATTCGGCTGCTGCCCCGCTTTCCGCCAGCGATAGCGCCTCAGATGAGTGCATTCCACCTTTCCACCCGACACTATCTTAACACCATTTACTGGTGTCAGCGTAACATCAGGCTATCTAATAAGATACGGGACGACGTCTCGCCTAACGCGGTGTGCGTGAAGTGCCGGTCTGTTACACTGCTGAGCCTGACCCGTCGACTCTCCGGCTCTCCCGCTGCATGATACGGTACACGCGCTGCGGCTCCAGCCTCCGCAGGAATCGAATAAAGCCCACTTGTCGGATCAGAGGAGCGGCGCTCGTGCGTCCTGACAGCCGGGCGACGCTGCATGCGTGCTTTACTTTTTTTTTTTTTTTTAACTGTAAAAGTTAAAAAAAGAAAAAGAAAATTGAAAAACACAAATCCAAACTCAAGGTCCATTTAATGGTACTTTCTGGAGCTTTCAACCACATTTCCCAGGCTTCCCTTTCAGGTGGTATTAAAGTTTGAAAGCTGAGGACGTGTGAAAGTTCTGGACAACAGCAGCCCAGTGTTTGTGGCGGTACTGCGGCTGTCTGTACGTCACATGTCCTCAAGTGGCTGCAGGGCAAATCTTCAATGCCATCTTGTTCCACTGTATACAGCGCGTGATGGTGTGCGCGTTGGTTTAGCGAGCGTGCGTGTGTGTGTGTGTGATTCTCTCAGGGAGCAGCTCTGATGGCAATAATGTTCCCGTAATAATGACTTCACTCAGGGGTTCCCTGCCTTAAAGGGGTGGGATAGACCTAACACACACAGACACACGGTCTCACACTGAATGGTCTCCCATGGCAGTATCAGTAGGACATTGTCAAGCCAAACAAAAGGCCTTATCTTCCTTTCCCCCTTTCAATCTGGGTGATTGGCCGGGCGAAATGAGGAGAAAAGGCCATGTCCTCACCCGAGGCACCACAAATGTCAGCCACCTTCCTATCTCCATACAGCCCCTGTGTGTGCGTGTGTGCGCGCGCAAGCATGTGCGCGTGTGTGCACATGACGGGAGATGTACAACGTTGATCAGTCTGACGAGGCTGCAGAGGGCAGGGAAATCTTGCTGTCACTGTGTCGGAGTCATGTGACGCGGGGAAAGCGAACACACGTGGACGCGTTCAATGCAGCCGCAGCATGCACGTGGTGACGCTGGAGCTGCTACAGAACTGCTGTAATGATGGTCCTACAGACAAGCTGATGGGATCAGTTCTCAGCAACAGGTGGCTTCACGTCGGCGTGCGTACCTACTGACCCGCACTGTGCACTCAGCGACATGGGACAGCTTCTTTGCTAACCGTTTCCCGCCGGCAACACGCCGTTGACGATCCCGTTAGCTCAGTTCAGGACTTTCACCGGGCCCGTGTTCGCTAAACCGGAGAGATCGCTCCCAACTTTCCTTTCTTTACCCTCGTTCGGCTGAAGTAACTGCAAATCTCATTCCTGCTGCTGTCCACCATGTGACCTCTCATCCGCCGACGCCCTCTCTCTTCATGAGCTTTCCATCACTAATTGAAGGATCATTTTAGCCACAGGATATGGCTGAAGACGCTAATCAAGCCCTCGTTAAGGGTCGTTAAGGGACAATTGCCCATAATTCTGCTAATCCACTGGATATTTAATTAATTAACCAGCAATTAGAGACCAACAACTGTACAGCTGGCATGTTCAAACCAGACAGCCAATTTTAGATTGGCTCTGCTGTGCCATTAATTAGTATTTGAAGTAATTTTCAATTATAAATCTGTCTGAGTGATGAATCCTGCTGCGTCTAAGACCAGGAGGACAATAGTTTAAGTTCCGGGGTCTGATCAGCGGAATCACTTTGCAACTTCAAAAGCGGGGGCCAGCTCAGGTGTTGGCCGCCGCCTACGCGCCGCCGCCGAAGTTGAAGAACGTCCAAACTTCGCCCGCGAGTCGCCGTCGACTTTTCAAAGCGTCAGGTTTAGTAAAGGAAAATTAAAGTTTTGGCCCAGCGTGAGTTTAATTCTCCATTTTTGGGGTTTTAAGAGCGGCAGAATAGCTCGGTGGGTCAGTCAGTTCGGTGAGAGACACAGTTAAAAACAGAACCGCGCTGACTTCTGTGACACCGGCGGCAGATGTCGCTCCAAATGAATGGGAAAACTTCTGCAAAGCTAACGACCTTTGTTTGTGCTGGCAATTACTGTGGCGCGTGTTAGCATGCTAACACCTCGCAACAACAATAACTGTGATCTCAATGCTAGATCACATGACTGAATACACACACGTGACACAGTCATAAACAGACTTTATGCCAGGGCAGTTTGAACTGAACTGGACTATAGAGGAAGTAGTGAAGATTAGAGAATTGAATCTATGAGAATGAAGGAATCAAACAAACTAAGATGAGTTTTAGGAATTGAAACCCTCCTTATAAAACACGTGAGCGTGTTTCTAATTGATTATATTCCATACGGTCCAACAGAAGCGATGAAGACTGAGCAGAGTGACACCTTTTAATATGCAGCCTGGCTGAGAACCAGAGGGGATCGGTACACCTGGGTCGCCGGCTGAAAGGACGAGTGGTAAACAATGAGTAGACGGCAGCGGGGAGAGCGGGCCGAGAGAGAGGCAAACAAGTCGTTTGAGTGTGTTACTAATGTGTCTCTGCAGCAGGTGGGAAATCTATTACTGCTGTTTTCTGGATGCCTCTCAGCGCTGACAATGAGAGGCAGAGAGCGGAGGGGGGAAAACAGCGCGCGGGAGTGTGTGCGAGGGGCAAGACGGGGAGGATAAAGAGAGGCTACAGAATCAATTAGTCTTGTTAGGAGTGAGTTCAGCTCGCGCGCGCACACACACACACGCGCGCACGCATTTACACGCACCTGCCCTCCACCTTGTTCCTCCCATGCAGAGAGGGCCACCCGCGGACCACACGCCATCACAAAAGAGCGAGGAGGGGGCGGCGGTTTACCCCCTCCACCCACTCTCCACTCTCCGTCTACCTCGCTCGCTCGCTCGCTCTCTCTGCCTGCTTCTTGAAAGCGTGGGCTCCACCAGCCCCCCTGCAGGGATCATTCATCCACACGTTACCGCGCACACACACACACACAGTGGGCTTTTTTTTTTTTTTTTTTGAACGCTAATTAGTGCTCAGACCGCCTGCCCAATTATTACCAGCCGTGCTCTAATTAGGACTTATTTAAAGTGCTCGTCAATTAGTCTTTAACATCATTGTCTGCCTGAGGGAGCTGGACCGGTTAACACTTCCTGAACCGGAGGCAGAGCGAGGGGGTTCAGACGCATCAACAGTTTGGGTCCAGCTCAGCGGGCTCAGAGGGCTGCTCCACCAGTTTTTACGAATAAAGATTGTGTGAGGGTTAAAAACGCACTCCGCTGACGCTACAGGGCATTAAAGGGCTGTTAAATCTGGTTTAAACACGCTGACCGACACTGTTTTGCTTGTATCCTTTCCAGGCAACGCAGATGTTACTTAAACTAATAACCAGGACAAGCGGTATGACGGGAATGCGTCATAAAAGTCTGCTGCGTCATGGACACACAGACAGAGCTCTGATGCCGCCTTAACAGGCGACGCTTTCATGGCCGGCTGGTTCTGGGCCTGCAGACCTGCAGCCAAGTCCAGAGAGGGTCTCTGTTTGCAATGAACTGAGGCCTGATCATAGAAGCTCAGACGCTCTTTGCTTAAAATGCTGTTTGGCGGGTGCACAGGTGGGGCCTGGGATCACCTGGCTCCATTTAGCTGGAGAACTAATACTAATCTGGGGTGTTACTTCCTGTTAGCGAGCTCCAACAGCGGGTGAGCAGTGAGACGATTCCTGGTGTTGCTAGCTTTGCTCGGAGCAGCCACGCCAACACGCACCACCTCCAGCGACTTAGCAGCAGATGAGAGGCGCCCTCAGCGGTCTGAGGGCTTCGACGCGTGCGGGCAGCAGCTCGGCTTCTGCGGCTTCTGAGGGCCCTGCCGCAGACGCCTGGGCTGCGTGGAATGGTAGTGCTTCGGTGAATGCGTGACACGCCAGAAAGGAATATTTGAGACGCATTGAGGTAGGAAATCACTCACGGAGGCTGACATGTGGTCGCTCTTGAAGAATTCTTTCAATACCATGACTTGTCATAATTGATGCGCCCGTTGTTTTGTCCATGAATATACAGCGCGTCTTATTTCTCTGGGCCTTTTGTGTTGGGCACATTCCCCCGGGGGCCGGTAGGCAATCGTTGCCTGATGCGCTCAGTTTCCAGCTGTCGCACACACACGAATCAAATACTTCCGTTCAGTTCCTTGGCGTTTACGGTTTAACGGGCCGCATTGTGACGCCTTCCCCGTACTGGAACCTGATGAATTCCCCGCTGCTTCTCAGGGTTTCTTTCTCAGCAACTATTTTTTAATTTAAAAGGTGCGATTCTTTTTATTGCTGTTTGTTTGTCTGTTTGTTTCCTGGAGCATGATGCATTTAGGGAAAAAAAAACTGCTTCCTGCTTCGTGCATCACTTCCACGCCGACACTGCAGGCGAGACCGACTCTGCAGGCGAGACCGACTCGGAGATCCCACCAATGACGGGGCGAGGGGGGTTCACTGTAATCCATGACATGCAGGGTCGCAGGAAGTGCATCAGATAGTTGCGAACTCTCTCCTCCCTCCCTCCCTCCCTCGCCTGCACAGAGCAGTAATCTGTCTGTCAGTGTGTTGCCAGTGGCTCCCTGTGGGCGGCTGTCTGTTTGAGGCTGTTTTAATTAATTTCCAATCAGAGCAAAGTAAATTCATTAAGCACTCACAGCTCTGTTTGAAGACACACACGCGCGCGCGCACACACACACGCTGGTGAGCACCGAGCCCACGAATGTGATACGCGCTAATAACACAGTGTCAGCTCCTGCACGTACGTGTGTTTGGGCGGCGTGGCTGCACTCTGAGTAAATAAAATAAAAGGCTGTTTAACAGAAGAAGAAGAAGAAGAAGCAGCCAAGCAGACCACCTGCGTAACCGTGACGCCAGCCGGGAACGTAAAGCACGAGCAAATGCCGAGAAGAGAGACGGTGGGAAATAACGTGAAAATATTAATTATATATTTTTATAAATGCTTTTTGAAAATACCCCGCTTAGAAATTCAATTTTAGTTTTTAACGTTGTTGCAAAGTTCCTCATTTTAACATCTTTTGACATAAAAATAAAGCCATAAAGTAAAAATAAGGTTGCGCTGGCCCTTTAAGATGACACTAGACTGTGGTTGTTTTTCATGACCAATACCCATAATGCCCTCATATCATATTATCATTAATAAAGTTTGCTGTTGGCTCTATTACACTGCGGTATTTCAGTTCAGAGTATCAGAGAGGCGTGACACTGTACTGGATGAAGTTTGGACAAAAGGTCAAAGGTCATTGTATTATTATCAGGGAACCTGTTAAAGTGAATGGAGATCTGGGTGTGAGCTGTTTAGATATGAATGTGTCAAACTGTTGGACGGAGCCAAACAGTTCCCAAATGTGAGCTATGAGGGGCTTTGGGCCGGAACTCGGGTTCTGCTCTGGGGTGACGTGTGACGGGGATCAACCTGCAGACCTGGAGGAATGCTCTCACACACACACACACACACACACACACACGGATGCAGAGCAGAGGTGGGAGGGTTTGGTTTAAAGGGAGGATTTATCAGGTCTAATCTCTGAGCAAACCAAACAGATCAATCTACTCTTAACACACACACACACACACAGTATATTTAGCTCAGTGACTCTCTCCCTCTCTCGCTCTCTCCATCTTTAGCCTTGTCCTTGTCAGTAAAAGTGGCAGAGCGGGAGAGCGGGAAACAATGTTGTCAGGCGAAAGAAGAAGAAAGAGGGAGGCAGAGAGTCAAAGAAGAAGAATGATTGAGGAAGCGAGCCTGGAAGAGAAAGAAGAAGAGGAGGAGGAGGAGGAGGAGGAGGAGAGTCTTCTTAGAAGGCTAAAAGGATTAGTCCTCTCATCTCTCCTGGATCACAATGTTTCCTGGGCTATGTTTGATCAGCGATTGTGTGCGCGCGCGAGTGAAAGGGAGAGAGATGTTTGCTCTGATATTGACGCCGCTTCATTCTGATCCTATTACACGGCAATAAACATCAGCTACCAACACGGGGATTACGGAGTGTGTGAGTGCGCGCGGAGATGTGTGCGGCGCTCGTGGTTTTTGGCTGGACCTTTTATCCTCCCTGCAGAATAACAGTCTCCCCCTCTCTCTCACACACACACACTCACACACACACACACACACACACACACACACTGTATATACACTCTTCTGTCTGCATTAGCACGAGCGGCATTAGGGGCATGACATAATGCACCACGACATAAAAACGTTGCAGGGAAAGCAGATTCTGACAAACTCACGGGCGAGAAATGACCTGTATGTCATTTATATTAACAGATACAGTCTACAGGACAACACACTTCCTGTCATTTCCTGTCTTACACTCATTCTGATGGCACGTGGTGTTTGGCGTTGCCACAGCGACGGAACACCTGCACTAATATTACTCAGGCGATAACAAGGTCTGACTCGTCACTAAAGCTTAAACAAAGGTTGTTCTGAGCATTTCGACACGTGGCTGCTGCTGCTCTCCCGGTGAGGACGCAGATCGGGTACAAACTCTAGAGTGCAGGAAATTGAAAGTGTGAGAGTGGTCTTTGCAGCGTGGACTGAACGCTCTGTGACCACAGTGGCTTTACATTGCCACGTAGTACATGTCTCGCTGTCTCAAGATCAGGTTTTGAGAGCCTGGGCTTGCTGTTGCACTCCGCTCTTCCACCGTCATGTCCACATTTGTGGAGACGCTTCTGAAATAACGTTTAGACATAAAAATAAAAATGAAATCACGCTGGAACGAGCTCTCGGCTCACTTTAAGAAACAGAGTAATGGACACAAAATACATGAGAGGGGCTTTTTAATATTGGCTGCAGTGGGGATAATGATTTTCTACCCTCATCAAAAGAGAAATGGCTCCTTAAACCAATCTGTCCATCGCCACACTCACTCCGATCCCTGCCTCCTTTCTTTCTTTCTACCTCTCCTTCTCTCTACTCCTTCACACCATCCCTCCCTCCCTGCACCCCCATCCCTCCTATTGCCTTTCTTTCTTACAGAAAATCTAAAAGGCTGACATGCAAATGGGGCTTATTAAATCCTATTAGGCCGTCTGTCACAAGCCAGCAAAGAGAGGGAGAGCGAAAGGGAGGGCGAAAGAAAGGGGGAGGGTGGGGGGCGGCAGGAGAGAGAGACATTATGATTTGAGTGAGGGAGAAACAGAGTGAGATAAACTGAGGGAAAGAAGGTCTGGAGGAACGAGCTCCACGCTGCCATGCACAGTGAACACGGAGTGAAATCCACAAGACCACAAAGGTCACTCTCAGCGGCTAATTGGGACCTCCAAGTCCGCCTTTCTCCCGAAAAACCCCTGCGATTGTGTACTATGTTACGACTTTATCGAGTGACTTATCACGCGAAAACCAAATTTGAGACGTAATTGACGGAGGGTGAAAAATATGTTATATTCCAAATGAAAAGAAGCAGCTCTCCAGTTCAGTTTGAGTTCTCTCTCTGTGGAGAAACGAGGGAGAGCAGGTACCGCAGCGTCTTTGTGGCCGTATCATCCGGAATCATCTGCGGTTTGTTGGAAAGAGAGAATTCAAACCTTCTCGTGCTCGAATCAACCCTCTCGCCGCCGGTTTGATACATGAAAGCGGTTCTCGAGGAGGAGGCGCTAATTGGAAGTGCGAGGTCAGCTCGCATTGGTCTTTGTCTTCAATCGCGTCGGGAGAAGATTCCTAATCTAATTCCAGATAACTGTGCTAGCTTCCGGTTCATTTTGCGCACTATAAAACTAGTTTGATCACTTTTTGTTTGAAATTCCAACTTTTTTGCCCCACTGAACGAATGCGCATTGCTTTTGTTGGTTAATTGCTGTAAAATTGCAAAAGCCCGTTCAAATTCAAGTTCCACGGGGCGGACAGTCGATTTGAAGCTGAAATTGATTTCCGTGCGGAACAAAAAACGAGCCAGTGGCTGCCTGGAACCGCAGCAGCGAAGCGGCCAAGAAGGGCTCTACTCGAGAAAGGTGGTACTTTAAGCTAAACATAATGGTAGCGTAGCAACATGTTCACAGGGACAATGCCAACATGGTGGTGTAAAGCATGACCGATGTTCGCTCTGCTCTATATGTTAGGCTATATACTGATACTAGATTCCAACGGCCAGAGGAAAAGGAAGGCAATCACCAATTCATCATCCGGGAATGTCTGGAATTCTCCTGTGTTAAAGGCTGATGGGAGAGCCGCTACGTTGGATTAATCACTGCTGCATCGCTGAAAAACCGCTTTATTGCTCCAACACCAGGAGGACGAGGCAGATTGTGCTGTAGATTATTTAGATAACAAGTCCTTATTGGTACACCTCTCTCGGAGACATGCGAAAGGTAGCTGGACGTGTTAAACTCTTTAAGTTAAATTACCCCTAATTAGATACACTCTGAGGTAATTAATGTGTGAGTGGACTTGTGACAGGTTAATGATGGAGGATGAAGATACTGAAAGTTGCGGTGAAATAAGCGCCCCGTCACTTGTGGGAACGCTTTGCCCACTTCTCACAAATGTTAAATCAACCAATAATCATCAGCTTCAGAGCGTCCTCTTTGGTCCAGGTCATGGCTCTCGTTGTCTTTTCGTAGCGCTACTGAGCCAAAGTTGCTCCAGGCAACGTATCACAGGTTATTACTCCTCTTCTCCCTCTCATCCCTCACTTCTCCTCCTCTCTGTTGCTCCCTCTCTTTGATTTTCCTTTTCAGCGATGGAACAGAGAGGAAGAAGGCAGCCTTTTCTCCTGCCTGTCAATTATCCCCCCTGTCCGTCTCTCCGTCCGGCTTAATTGGCGTTTGGGAGACGCTAGTGTCGTCCCAGCGGGCTCAGCCAGAACAATGGAGGCCCATATAGCTGACCGGCCCTCGGCTCAGCCCAAATTGAATTGGAAATCTTCCATCTTCTCTTTAGCATAACAAAAGGGGTGCAGGGTTTTTAGACAAAGGGCCCGTTTTAATGGAGAAAATCAATCTCTGGGAGGAAGCGGCGGCATTGTCTCCCATCAGCTGTACAGGTGTGTCTCGCCCACGCCGGCCTTAATCAGAGGTGGCAGGGGACAGATCTGGAAGCTACATCTCTGTCACTGTGTGGAAGACTGGCAGTTGGGGCGGAGGGAGGAAGAGGAGCACGGGCTCGTGTAGCCTGTGATTCTGGCGTGGCGCTATGAAAGTTGGATCTGAACCTCGGCACAAAGAACTCTTCTTGCTGGAATCCCAAAGGTCATGAGGCTCCAAGATGTGTGGTGAACACATGTTGATACCGAGCAGACAGACTGTGCTACACGATACTGAAAAGTCACAGATGAGTCAGACCTTTAAACCTTTCCCCCTAGAATCCAAACCTTCCAGTCTTAACGGAAAACACTTGATCGTCAGCAAAGGTTATACAAACCCTCGTCTTCAGGAAAACACATTTCACGACTGAGTCAAGTCAGAGATCCCAGATATTTTCAGTTCAGAGGGGCAGCCTTGATACTCATCGTCATGAAGACTTGACTCCTTGATTGATATCTTTCAACACGATTTGGTTCAAAGACTGAGCACAGACAGACCTGAGACTGGACGTGCATCAAATGACATGAGACGTGATTTTAGCTTCTCCCCAAAATGCGTGTCACCTCACACAGAACTGGAATCTACATGTACAGGCTTAACTGCTCCTTTATCGGAACGCCGGAGTCCTCACGGTGCGATTCAGGGAAGAAGAACGGGGTTGAAAGCGGGATATAAAAATCCCCAGAGCTCAGCTTCTTCCCCGTCTTCTCGTGAAGGAGCCAAGAAACAAACCTGGCGCCAAGAGAGAAGATTTGGAGAGACATGGATTTGGTGGCTGAGATTGTTGTCTGACTGCTATGTTGAGAAGGCGCGAGTGAACAAAGTGGATCGCCTGGAGCTGAGAGGATACCGTGGATTACGGTGGCACGGAGCTCGCTGTCCTCTCCGCTCTGCCTTTCTCATGTTGGCAGCTTTATTATCAGTGGAGATGAGAAACCAATGGCTCATACACAGGATAAACAGGTAAAGGATGGATGGATTGGACATTTATACATGGATTACATATCTAAAAATGATAGAAATTACTCGTCCATGTCAAGTTTTAACACAATCAGCTGAGGTCCGGGTGAAAAGTTTTTCTTTTTCTTGCACGAACTTGGACAATACCTTTGGCATTTACGCGTGAGGGGCGTATCCTTGAGCGATTTCATTGTCCAAACCTTATTTTCGAACGAGGCCATAATCTGCCACCGCTAACTGACATCTTTCTCTCTCCCCGTCTGCTTCCTGTTTTCCGTCAGTGTCTCGCAGCCAGTCTGCCGGTGCTGTTAAGGAGTAGTCTTTCAGGTCTGGGTGTTTTGATAAGGTGAGTGTTTGTGTTTATCTGCGCGCTCCCAGCTCCGCACATTACCATGAGAATGGTTTAAGCCCTCTGCTAATCCTCTGTGTCTCTGTTGTAATAAATGTCTTCATTCACACACTCTGCAGCAGAGAGGGGACAGGAGTACACGGCGAACAGCAAACATATCGCCTTCCCAGGGATGATGCAGTCAAACATGTCACCTTGCGTTGACCTGGAATTGTAGCATCAGCCTTGGAATGATCAACACCGTCTCAAGACATACTCAGATTTGGGTGAGACATCAGATGAAAAGCGATGGCATGTTCCTCCAAGGTTCTATTTTATTATTATTAATTTTTTTTTAAAAAATCTCAAAATCATCGCTGGGTTACATATAAATGATTAAGTCTTCACACATGAAACAACCACCAGCAGTGACCCATGTCCACCATGCCCCGTGCAAGATGATCACACCTGACTAAAGTAAGTGTTTGAGGCTTCTCACTGATTTCAAGCAAAGTAAGCGCGCTACAATGTAAGTTGTTTCTACTCCGCTAACACAAGCTGTGAGATGATGCCTCTGATCAAACAGCTCAGCTCAGCACTCAAGGCGACCACGTGGCCTAATGGACAAGGCGTCTGACTTCGGATCAGAAGATTGAGGGCTCGAGTCCCCTCGTGGTTGGAACCCGTGTTGGCCACTGGCTAAAGCACAATGCAAACAGCAGGGCTGTCACTGTGCACAGGGTGTTTCATGGTGTTGGAAAAAGGAGTTTTGCTTTTAAAAGATATATTATATGGAGACTGTGTGGAGTATTTCCACTAACTTTTACTTTTCCACCAGTCGACAAACTAAAGCGGGCCGGTTGGCTCGGATGGTCAGAGCATTGTAGCACACGTGGCGGAGCCCGACATGAACTACATTATGTGATTTTTACTCGTGGCGTAAATTTATACTGGATTCAAATACGGTGCTCAGGGATCAGCAGCGGAGCAAACACCGCTCAGATTCTCCACTCAGTTGGTTTTTCAACCTCCCTGATTCTCTCTCTCTCCCATCCCCCAGTGCTCCCCTGTGACTCACCCCTGTCACCCGGAGTTTTCCCCACACAAAGCAGTCTATTAAAAAGCCTTTAGCAAGGCCATTCACCCAGAGGCTGCTTTAGCAGAGATGAGGAATGGGTTTAGGGTAAAGGTTGGAGTGTGTGCGTGTCTGGGGTGGGGTTGGGGTGTCGATGTTTAGCATGTAAGGTCTAGGGCCTTTGGGCTTTCTGGAAAACCAGACCACAGATGTCAAATGTCTCATAATTCCATATAATCCTGTACACATACATATCTAAACGTGTTAATAATGCGACACACACTGTTTTATTCCCTATCCTTCCAACTGTAATTCATACCTGACATATCATCTCTCAGATGACACAGAAATACAAGGTATGTATCACAAATGACAGGAAAATGTCTCTGTACCATTCACACTGCCTGACTGACAGCTGATCTCCCGGAGAGCCAGTGAGCTCTTAGCACCACAGAGCTTAGCATCTTTAGCATTAAATGACCTAAAATGATCATTTAGGTGAAATGATGATAATTCATTTACTAAACTCCATATAAACTCATAAAACACAACACCTCTCACTCCGGCAAGCTGAGATCTGAGGGCCAAGGTCACGCGAGGCTCAATCTGAAGATCAGCTGTTTCTATAACCAGGGAGCATCTCTGCCGAGATACTTTGCTAATAGCAGAGGCCGGGGCAGAGGAGGAGAGCCACAGAGCCAAAAGACAGAGCAAATAGAACAGAAGATGCCTGAAACCCACAGTTAGCCTTTGCACCTTCCTGTTTGAAGAAGATGAAGGGATCTGCGGGGAGGCAGGCGAGATGGCGAACCTCTTCAGCACCTTTGATGCTCAGACGGCAGCAGGAGATCAGAGACAGCCAGATGGAGAAAGGGGACGGCGGGAAGAGCGACAACATATTGTGAAGAGAGAGACAGAGAAAGGAACCGCAGATGGGAGGATGAGAGTAAGTGTCCCAGCGGCCGAGAGACAGAGATGGAGACCCACGGCAGCAATAACGTCAACGCCCGCGCGTATCTCTCCCTTCCTGCGTTAAGTGCGCTGCTGTTGGAGCAAGTGAAAGCAGAGCATTTGGAGGGTCTGGTGCCGTCCTATATGCTCACACACAAACACAAGAAGGCCACATAATAACGAGGATCACCACTCCGTGTGTGTGTGTTACCAATGAACCCCCAACTGACATTATTAGTATCTGACAGCAATTCACAAATAAGTACATACCCCAGATTTATTTATTATAATAACAAATGTCCAATTCCTGTTGATTATTAATATACACATGGTTTCTGAACTGAAGTCTTTATTCAGGCTGTACCACACTCAAGCTTCTGCCTGATCCAATAAACCAGTGGATGAAGGATAAATATGGCTTTCTGCAATTGTTTATCGTCGACAAATATCATAAAAACGCCAGAACTCAACACTTTCTGACCTGCTGGCTCTTCCATAACACACTGACCCTGGATCTGATCTTTAGAAAATCTAAAAACTTATTTTTGCAAGATTTGAAAGGTTTAATTTGCTGTGACAGACAACTTCAAGTCCTTAAAAAACAAGATTTATTCATGTTCAGTTCGGTACAAGATAAAATACAACACACACACGCGCGCTGTTTACTGCAAACACACACGCTGGTGGTTTGCAGCGGGACGAGAGATGGATGGGCAAATATTGAGCTGTGACAGAGTAAACAATGCCCTGGTAACCAGATGGCTGGACTGACACACACACACACGCACGCACGCACGCACGCACGCACACACACACACACGTGCACACACGCACTTGACAATGTCTATCAAATCTCAATAGCTGGTGGCTCAAAAGAAAAACACTGTAGGGGGAGACAGAATGAGAGGCTTGTTTAACAGCTGAGATATCCTCAAGCCATTTATCATTGTCTCCTTCCATCCCTCTCCACCTCCAGATGTTCACTCTCTTCTTCCTTCCCCTCATTCCTTTATCGCCTTCACTTCCCTCCTGCTCCTCCTGACCGATGAAACAGAAATGATGAAGTTGTATTAATAAACCGTGAGAATTCAATTAACCATCCACACCCAGGGGAACTGATTCCAGGGGAGGGGTCAGGTTTCTGAGTTTAAAAGCAACAGAAAAGTTTAGAAAACTATAAACCAGCGAGCTGCAGCCCCTGAAAAGATGGCGGTTTCTACGGTAACAAAGCAAACTGGGCAGTTGCAGGTATGCGAGGGCATGCGAATACGCTGCAGGAGCACGGAGAAGTGATCCACACAGGGTCGCTTTCAGGACTGTGGACAGCTCCTCCACTGCGGACAGCGTCGGGCTTCAGCACCGCGGTCAGCGACACATGCGTGCATGATGGATCAAACTGTCCCATGATGCTTAATCCAGGCTTTGAGCGTCCAATAGGAAAGCACTTTGGTGATCATTACTGGTGATGTCCAGTACATCAGAGGTGGATTTAACTGACTGAGCTGCGGCTGACGGTTAAAGGGCGATGTCGGCCGCTTTATTGGTGCGCGCACACACACACACACACACACACCTGTGAGCCATTAAATATGCTGTTCATCTATGGTCCATAGGGCAGTGCTCCAGCCCTGTCATAGCTGTATAGAGAGCAGGCTAATAGACCCATGATTACAGAGCACATCGCCCCCTGCTCTCCTCCAATCAAGTCTTCCTCCTGTCTCTCTCCTCACGCCTTCATCAGGACGTTATGAATCATCTATTAATGAATTGTGTTATGATAAAACTGGAAAAACGTCACGCAAAAGGATTTTTTTTTTTTTTTTACACAACCCGGAAACCGAAAAACACATCTCACCTGTTGTAAACCAGCGTACCAGTCCCACTCAAGCGCAGCTCAGTGGGTTCTTGGGACGAGTGACGTGTAGCGGGCTGCGCTCAGCCGCGTGCGACGCCGGCTGAGTCGGGGCAGCTCCTTTTGATGCCAACGCGTTTGCCAGGCGGACTCGCACGTGCACGCGCGCGCGCTTACAATTACCATACGCTGCCGCGGCGTCTTTGTGTTTGAGGCCTAACCTGTATAATAGGTGTCACATTAGCAAGACAACAAATCAAACCGTCCTTCATTTCCCAGGCCTCTCGGCGGCTCCACAGCTGTAGGCCTCTCTTTGTTGTCAGGGGAGTTTCTAATTAATATGATAAATAAGATGGCGGGTTCGACTCCCCGATGCTTTTTAATTGGAGGAAGCCTTGAATGGCACGCGGGCAGAGGCAGAGATTAGCGGGTTATTTGTGAGTGTTTTGTGCGAGGGGAGAGAGAGAGCGGCAGAGTTTTTACCCATGCAGTGATTTCCTGTCTCATTGTGCCGCTCAATGCTCGCAACACAAGCGCGCGCGCGCGCACGGGGTGAGATGTGAAAGGCAGCTGACGGTCTGGTTCCGCGCGCCGCCGCGTTAGCGCTTCCTGACAGTCAAAACCGCATTCACGCCGTTCCGTTTCCCCGTCGGCTTCAATGACACGCACGCCCGTTGCTCAAACCCGGCCAGCTCCACGCCATCCGTGAGCACGCAGGCGCCACAGAGTGCGCGTTGTCACATTTGGGTAAAATTGGATGTTTGCAACTTTAATGTTGTTTTTCGCCTTGTTTTGCAGCGCTCGATGGAGTTCACGCTCTGTGCGTGTGCGTGTGCGTGCAACCTTCATGGTATACTACGCGCCACCTACGGAACACAGGAAAATCGGTCGAATATCTGACAGTTTTGCCTCGAGCGCCGACGTATCACCAGCCCACTTCTCTTCAACACACACACACACACACACACACACACACACACACACACACTACTCTGATCTCCTCATCCTCAGCTAATCCTGCTCCATCTAAATCAGAGCAAACAGCCCCGAGGGGACAAACCGCCGTTGTTTTGCGCCCATCTAATCCTTCTCTCCATCATTCTCATCTCCTTCTTATGTCTGACAAGGCTCCTCAACATCAGTGGAGATCAACAAAACCACAACACTGTGTGTGTGTGTGTGTGTGTGTGTGTGTGAGAGAGAGAGAGTGTGAGAGAGAGAGAGAGAGAGAATGGTGAAACAACCAGAGCAATCTAAAGGGGGATTTAACTCCAGTTTCTCCAGGCCTATTTTAGTGTCGCGTGTCAAGACTCAACAACTAAGAAAATCCTGTCTGGCTGGACAGTCAAAAAACCTCTCTCTGTGCCTTTCTGAGAAATTAAGAGCGTGGATCTCCAAAATAAATTCCTCTTCCTGGCACTAGCAGCGGTGTCAGAAAAGGAGGAAGGAGAAGAAGGGAAGAGACAAAGGATGCAGAGGAGCGGGAAGGAGGAGATAGGAGATGAAGAGAGATTAGGGGATGAGAGAGGAGATGTTAGGAAGGCAGGGGAGGCAGAGGAGAGGGGCGAGCACGTTAGGAAAAGGAGGAGATGACGAGAGATTACTGGATGAAAGGGGAGATGTGAGAGAGGAGGTGATGGAAGGAGTGGATGAGAGGGAGGAAGAGATGAGGAACAGGGATAAATCAGGAAGAGAGGAGACAAAGAAGTGCTCAAGGAGGGTAAAGATGGGTGTTGAATGAAGGAGAAAGGAAGGAGGTGAGGAGACGAGAGGACAGAGGAGGTGATGGGACTGACAGGCAGACGGTGAGACTTTTAAAGACTTTTAAACTATGAAGAAACTGAAACTGAACAAGGAACTGAAAGATCTCATTGGACAAATAAAGGAAACGAGCAAAACAAGAAAGTCCTGGCTCCAGATGCTCAGTTTTGTCTGAACAATTAGAAAATGAAATACACAAAAACGCCTGAGTGAACATGGTCGAGACGCTCCTGGCTACCTTGAGAACAGCCACAGACTGTCTGCTCAGAACTTTCAGAGCTTTCTTTGATAGTCTGAAAAGTCTGGAGTGTTTGGTGTATGGAAAGAAAGAGGAGAGGAGAGGAGAGGAGAGGAGTGGCAAGGAGAGGAAGAGGAGAGGAGAGGCAGGGAGGAGGAGAGGAGGAGAGGAGAATGAGATGAGAGATATTAGGTGAAGGGAGAAGAGAGGTGAAAAAGGAGAAAAGAAATGAGGAGAGGAGAGAAAGGAGGAGAAGTAAAGCAGAGGGGGGAGGAGATGTAGAGAGGAGCGAGGAGATGCTGTCTACAGAGGAGAGGAGACACAAGGAAAGGAGGCAAGAGAGGAGACGAGACGAGAAGCAAGAGGAGGAGAAATAAGGAAAGGAGACGGAGTAGAAGAGAGGAGGTTAAAAAAGGAGGAGAGGAAACACATACACACTCTCTCTCTCTCTCTCTCTCTCTCTCTCACACACACACACACACACACACACACACACACACACACTGACATACACACAGATAGTTGCCACTTTGCTACAGCAGCATTTAAAGCCGTAATGACAGGCCAGAGAGTGATAAGAGACTCTGAGTGGAGAGGCCACTATAGCTGCTCTCCTCTCCCTGCTAACAACTGTAATTATCCAAACTCCACACTCACTACTATTGATCTCTCCCCCCCCCCCCTTTGCCTCCCCCGGACTGAGTGCGTGCGTGTGTGTCTATGTCTCTCTCCCCCTCTCTCTCTCTCTCTCTGACAGGGTGGCGGCGGAGTGCGTCCCTCTCAGCACAAGAGTTGTTCACACCTGCTGCCGGTAGATGTGGAGAGCAGCGACAAGGGCCTGGACAAATACGTGACAGCGGCAAAACACAAATATTGGTGCAGCCCCGTTCCCCCCTTCGCAGTGTGTGTTAAGTATGAGTAGTGTGTGCGCTCGCTCTCATGCCTCTAACACCTGGTTTTGGAGAACACGGCTACAATCTAGCAACAGCGGTGTCGTCACAGACAGCGTTATGTGTGGTGATGTGGGTGTTTTCTGTCAAACGTCCTCGCAGGGATGCTAAATTGATCCAAGCTGAAGCGGCTGGCCTTTGAGCCTTACTCATTGAGCGCTGAAGGTTCCCAAAGATTAAAATAGCTCCTTTACTTTTAGATGTTGTAGATGTTCCTCCTGCTCTCCGTCGCTGACGTGATCTGGACCCTGAACTACACTCGTACTCCACAATCTGAGCCTCAGCAGCGGGTCTGATCCTCCCCACAGCACATTTAGGACCTCCTGTCTGCTAACGTGTGCTCGTGAACACAACGCCAGACGCTGCACTTTGACACAACAAGCCGCTGCTTCTTCACCAAAGTTAGCATCGGTTACTTGAAACTAAGACCCTGATCATACTCAAACCAAAACATTCAGTCATTTTAATCCAAACCATGCTGTTATCCCAACACTAACCAACTTATATTGGGACTTTAATATAACTCAGCTTTACCCACAGTGTTACCAGAGCAGAGAACGTCTATTTGCATTGGTCTTCGAAGGCGCTAACGCATGACATCCGGCTAAAACCATATGCAGGTGTAATAAGGGGACGACATTAAACGCGTCCCTGCAGCGGGCGCAGATAAGAGGCGCCAGACAGCCGAGTTCCCGGCGGTATTCAGCTGCACGGCCTCATCACGCTAAAGCTCTAAAAAAAAAAAAAAAAAAAAAAAAATCAGTGAAATCAGGAGATAACGACCTCCCTGACACTGACCAAAGATAAAGACGGTTATTTTTATTGGCACTTAAGAGGCGACACAAAGGGAAATTAAGCCCGAAGAAAGCTGTCAAACTACTAACCTTGTCAAATGTTTCACGCGAGCTAAAGCATAATCTGTTCCCCAGATTTGTGAAGTGGTCTGACCACCTACTGCGCTCCTCTTTGGGTCCTCTCTTTAAAAAAAAAAAAAAAAAAAGGGCGCTTTCAAATCGAGCGAAGCATTCACTTCAGCTTTTTGAATTCTTCCTTTCAAGCACGCGGAGAATAAGTTTAGCGCTACTCATTAAGGTTTACGTATGGAAACATACTTCGTCGCTCCTCACTTGACCACAAAAAAGGTGGAACTAACAAAGCTTTCATGGTGGTTTTTAATGAGGCGCACTAACAACGCTAATAAGTCATTATTAGAAGAGATAAAGGTGTGCGAAATGTATTTCTTGCCGTGGCAAAGACCTGAAGGAGAAAAATAACGGTGAAATTGAAAATGTCAGGGCTTTAAGTGTTGAAACTAATCAGGCGAGCTGTCATTATAAAGGCAAGGTTAATAGCTGCTGACAGAATCACCTTCAGCAGACACCAAGATAAGAAAAGGTCTTTTTATTAGCACCGCCGCGCTCGCATGTGGTTGTGTATCCGGGCATAAATACTCCACGCGCTCGCAGAGGATCGATGTGTGTGTGTGTGTGTGTGTGTGTGTGTGTGTGTGTTGGGGGGGGGGGGATCCCAGTCGCCGTGCATCTCCTGCCGGAGCCGTACTCGGGGCCATCAGATAGCGCCATTCAGCGAGGGGGAAGGATTTACAGGTCGCGCCGCGGCCCCGACACCCGCACAAAACCCCTCTTTTGTCCCTCCACCACGTCACCTGTTCCAGATTTATGACGTCCAATTACAAAACGCGGATGCTAACAGTATTCCCCATTAGCCTATCAAATGCTTTAGTGGTTGTTCCCTCGGAAAAGGGTTATCTGGCCTTTCAGCAGTGGCGCGACCAATTTATGGCCCCCCCAGGAAGATCTGAACAAAGACCTCCCTGGCTCTGCTTTTTGTTTTCCCGCGCCGCTCCCCAAGACAGGTAATTAACAGGGAAGGAGTTTGTGGTTAATTTGCGAGATAATTATCTAAATTAAACTGCCTTTCGTCACACGGGGGCTCTATCTCTCTCTCTTGCTTGCCTGCATGCCCGCAATCTCTCTCTATCACTTGATGAGGGTGGTCAGGGTATTGTGCGGCTGTAGAAACAAAACCAGTAATGACACGTTCTTCTTTCTTTCCCTTTGTTTCCTCCCGCTTTGTTTTGCCTCTCCTTTTGTTTTTTAGTCAGTGGAGAAGTAAATGAAGAGGCTAAAGGAGCAGGGAGAGAGAGATTAAGGAACACAGACGGAGAGAGAGATAACGGCGAGAATCGGTTTACTTACAGACTTTACCAGACGACAAAAGAGAACAGTGCCATTAACACACGCTCTATAATCTGATCTGCGCCGGCTGCTATTTATCAGGTGGCTCTGAATAGCAGCGGTGACGATCCGCGTCGCGCCACGCCGCGAGCCTCTCAGAAAGAGCTGGCTCAGGAGATCAGATTACTGAGGCACGATCTGGAGTGGGGAATCCAAATTCAAGGATTCAAGGCGAGCTCGGGAGGCGAAGAGTCCAAGCAAACTCCCTGCAACTGACTACAGTCCTGTCACAAAGCATGCACGTCTATATGTTTGGGCTCAGCATAGCATATACGGACACGTAAAGTGATGATCTCAGCAGAAAACACATGCTTTTAGACTTTCTGTCTGTGTCTCATTAATAAATTCCCTCATCCTCCATTTTTGTAGTCCAGAAATGCCATAGGACTACAGAAAACACATATGATCACATGTCATGCGCAACTGCAGACACGGTGCTTGCCATATTGAACTGAAGCTTTCGATGCAAACGGCTCTTTAATCATATCTATAGTTCACGATGTGTAATCTCAAGTTGCACCACATTAAATGACGGGCAGCTTGAGGTGACCAATCGCAGTCTGCGCTGTCTCTGCACATAACAGAGCCACACACAGGGCTTGAGCTTATGGAGCAGTGGGTCTGTCACCTGTAACACACACACACACACACACACACACACACACGCATAACGAGAGCAATCAGAGGTCGACTTTGAAAGACTCCCAAATGAAGATGTCACTATCTAAAGACATCACTAGGCAGGGCTTTTAACGAGCCAGTCAATGGGTCACTGTAACGGAGGCCCATGGGAGGCCATCGCTGCTGGGGGGGTGGGGGGTGGACAGCTCGCGTCGGCGCGTGACAAAGTGAATTTCAATCACGACTTCCCAAACCTGAACTTCCAGCTCCGCGCGTTAAACTTGTGTGCAGTTTCATTAGAATTAGCCCTTTCCACGCCGCTTTTCACATCCGACGCGTCGCACATTTGCATAAAAATGCCTGGATGGAAAACGCAGCCGGCGCGCGCCTGTGCGGCCGTCCCACTCCCGCCGCCCCCCATCCGTCCCTCCTCGCTTCCTCCCTCTCTCTCCCCCTCTCTCTCTTTCTGTACTGTATGAAGGAGGGATGATCGCTCCCTGTCACATCTGTTGGCACGTTGCCATCAAGCCCTGACAGGAAAATAACACTCTTCAGAGAAAATAATACACTCGTTCTGCCGTCGGCGCTCCCAGACATATGCCTCGGCGTGTGCGCGCGCGCGCCTGCGTGTGTGTGTGTGTGTGTGCGTGCGTGCGCCTAAAAGCCCTCGTCGCTGCTGTCAACCTGAGTACAAAGGATCACTTTATATGATTAGTATGCATCTCTGAAAAACATATTGAACAAAAAGCCCTGCCCCGAATGCCGCTCCACGCCAATTAATGGATTAAGAAATTATTTTGAGGCGAGGCTTGTTGTGAGACAGCTATGATACGCGGCTGGAGAGGCATTTCTGTTGTGCTTATTGCCAGCTATAAGGCCGGAATGCGTTTTGATCACACAACAGCGACGTATACAAGCGGATGTTTGTTTGTGCCGAGTGACGGAGGGCCTATGAAACGCCGCAGCCTGCTCCTTCTGAAGCGGTGAAAGAGAACTTTGCCGGTCTGAAAAGGCTGATCTGAGACCGGCTGGCAGCCACATCGTGGGGAGGTGGTGGTGGTGGAGGGGCTCCCAAGTTGACTGCAGATTCAAACCAGCGCTGTCTGCCACGCTCCATCATCCCGCCGCTGTTTAGAGGACAAAAACCATTTTGACACGGCAGTTAACCCGAGGCCCCCCCTCCCCACCGGACCCCCCGTTCACCCTGCGCTCACCCAGCCCTCGGCCCGGTGTTAAGAGCTGTGTTTATAGATTTTGGAAAAAGCTGAAAATAGAGATT
Source organism: Datnioides undecimradiatus (assembly GCA_008933995.1). Taxonomy (NCBI): domain Eukaryota; kingdom Metazoa; phylum Chordata; class Actinopteri; order Lobotiformes; family Datnioididae; genus Datnioides; species Datnioides undecimradiatus. The sequence goes on from WARS01000034.1 coordinate 5,366,363, forward strand.
GAAATCGACTTGGCCCCAACAATGATATTTGATTTCTTGTTGGAGGTGCTCCGCTTTGGGCGCGCACGTGAGGGTGTCTGCCAGTGTGTGTGTGTGTGTGTGTGTGTGTGTGCTGACATTTGTTGTCTACTATTTTACATGTGGGAACGTAATCAGAAGCTAACTGGCTGCAGACCTACAAAAAAAAACAACAAAAAAACAACTTCTCCACGCTGCTGGCGGGTAATTTCAGAGTGGATTCATCAGTCAGTGTTTTCTGTTTTTATGTATATTAAATTATTTATGTATAGTAAATTCACCAAGAGCTTGCAGTGATGTCTTTCAATGCACTGTAACGTCAAGAACACAGTCCGAAGCCAGAAGATGTAGAAACCTGCATGCAAGGCCGGTGCTGCAGGAGTGGTGTGATGTAAATCCCCTGACGTTAGCACTGAGGAAGAGTCTAAATACACATAACAGACAACCTCATGGCCTCCACTCTACGTGTTAGGTTACAACCTACTGAACCTTCGCTTTGGCATCGCAGACGATGCTGAGAAGCTGCAACAGTCTTCACACAGGCGGCGCAGTGCTGCCATGAACTGCAATACAGACAGAAGCTGCACTCCTGCTGATTATTTTAATAAGTTTGCATTTCAAAACAGCTTTTATGACGATATCAGCCACGCTGCTTCCGCCTCTAACTCAGGCCAAGCAATCCATGTCTCCATTTGTCCATCTGAATGAATCCAGACACGCTGGGCCCTTGCTTCTTATTCTGAACTTAGGCTGTCAGCGCTCTCTGCAGACCACGAGTCTTGGTTTAACTGCCGCTGAGCTCAAGTGTCAGATATCCATCAATGAGCGTCTGTTTAGAAGAGTAGCAGCATGTGTGACGTAAGGGGGCCTTGATGAAGCCACATACAAACTTCACATTACTATATTATATGTATGTCTGAAGGGCACAATGAGCCCAGTGCGTTCGTCGCAGGACTGAGAGTGTGTCCGCTCCTGTAACTGGAAATGCACTGAAGAGACCGTCCAATGGTACGGGTGACACGCCGTCTAATGCAGAGTGTGTAGCGTTACATCAGCCGGCTGATCCATTATAGCCCCCGACGAGAGCTCAATTCTCTATTTCCATCCAACAACACGGAAAATGGCAGTCCATTTGCCTCCGCTAATGCAAACAACATAGCTGCTCTAAAATCAATGTAATTGGCCGGACCATTTAGCGGGGCTGAGTATCTTGCGTGATGCTTGCAGTGCTGCGATGATGGCAGCGCAGCTCCTTCGTATTGACGGGGCCTGAGTGATGGGAGGAGCGCTGACGTGGGGCCGGGTGGTGGTGGTGGTGGTGGTGTTGGTGGTGGGGTGGTCTCTTTGAATACACGCAGATATTTGCATTCGTTTGTTTGTTTGTTTTTACAGTGCGGCTCCTTTATGAACAAACATCCTGTGTCCCGCGGCTGCTGGGGAATAAACCGGAGCTGGTTCCCACGCTGCAGGTCAGGTTTCAGGATTTAAAGGCACATTCCGCCGACTTTTCACAAGAGCCTTTAATTCTATCATTTACTGTTCTATTATTTAATTACGAGCTCTTGAATTCTGAGAGATGCATGGGTTCGGATGGTTACAGACTGGAATATGTTAAGTCGCTATTAAGTTGCATTATGGGAAATGAAGGATTAAGCGCTTTCAGACCTTGATCCACTAAAAACTATGATATCTCGGCCTCAGCTGCCCGATTCGACTATACCTGTATTCTCATCTGTGTCACAGAAGCCTCCCACTTTCATGGTGGTGCAACATGAAATCGTTTAACACTAAATTACACTTATATTCTATTATATTCATTATATTCTACAGTTACACATGAAAGAAAGATGTGTTTTTCAACATATTTTTATTTTATTATCTTAAATTCGACAGTTGTGCTGCGCCTCTATTCCCCCAAAAACTAAATGTACTTTTTGTGTTGCAAACCATTAAAAATGCGTAAAATAATAATTAAAAATGTTTCTTTCTGGTGCATCAGACCAGTCGGATAGACCAATCAGAACTGGATCCGTCCCAGCAGCTAGCTGGTTGTGCTATGTGCCACAACAAAGTAAGAAAAAGCTTAAAATGACGTGCTCCACTCCAAAGAACAGACGCCTGCCTGCTCTGCCTGTCAGAACAGCAGAAGCAGAAGACGCCTGAGCCGCGCGCTCTTAAGAAATTGCAAAAACTAGGCTGGGGAGAAGTGTGTCGACTTGTGTGCCTTTTTAACATAAAGCGCACTTGAGCCCGGGCTATATTTGTCTGCGCGCTGGAGGCGGCGAGCGGCTGCTCGGCGCTGGAGGCCCCTCTCACCAGGATCTGTTTGTCAGCTCCCACATTTACCGCGTGGAGAATGAATGCAGAATGCCGGATATCCATCACATTAATGCGGTTTGATAGCAGCCTGGCACTTTGAGGCAATTCAGTCCACGGGAAGGCTCTCGTATCCCACTGGTCCCCGCTTTTTGTGCAAATGGTCGGGAGCGCCGCGTGTCACTCGTGTTTGCAGCCGTATTTTTTTAAAAAACAATTTCAGCGTAGTTGTGTTGCCGGTAGTAGATTTTTTTTTTTGCTGTTTTATTGAACTCTACAGTAGAGCTGTTTGTTTTGGCTTTGTTGCTCTTACCTCTTTTAGTAAAATACGGGCTCGGGCTTAGTGAGCACTCTTTAACCGGTGTTTAAAATCGTTAGGTGAACCGGATCCTGCGGGGGATTCAAATGTCTTCTCTCCCGTGCAAATCCCCAAACTGACTGAAAATCATTGTATTCCACAGGTGCAACAAATCACTGTGATCATAGACTAACAAGTGATAATTAATCAATTAAAACTGGGGATCTGGGTTTGCGAAGGCCTGATGGTACGCTCTGGACCGGTCTACATACTGGATGACCTGAAGTTTTAAATCTGGGGTCAGCGGCGTTGCAGAGACCAGCGTCCCCACTCGGGGCCTCCGTCCAAGAGCCGTGTGCGACAAAACACCCGATGCTATCACAGGGAATGTATTTTGTATTTTTTATCGAGATGAAGGCCAAGAGATGTGAGAAATCTAATCAGTGGACTTTGAGTTAAACTGATTTACCTAGAAATCACTTTAAAATGCTTTTATCAAACACTGCAAGGATTTGTCAACATGTGTAGAGACAGAGAGATATGTTCATAACTTTCTGACAGATTTATGGTAAAACTAATAAATAAAAACGTAAACACTCACTTGTGTTTGTTTACAACAGCATGGTAGTGCTTTATTAACAATTTAAGATATTCATTTCCTGCTAATAATAATATGTTTGAGTAGATTTGGACTTTTTGACGTTCATCAGCTGATTCCAGAAATGCTACATTTTGAGTTTTGTGTCTGATCTGCTGTGTCTGAGGAGTGAAGCATTAAAATGAAGCGGACGGCCGCGCTGCTCCTGCACGATATTGTGCAATTCGCAGTCACGAAGCGTCTTTTTCCCCCCTTTCAAAACAAAAACAACTTCCCTGTATCCACGTGAAACACGCGGCGGTGTTCCCGTGCGAGCGTCTCGGGCCGCTGTCGCCAGCCTCCGCCTCGTTCCTCTCCTCCTGTCTTTACACCCAGTTAACCTTAATCTCTGCAGAGTGTGAAAAGCTGCCGTCGAACAATCCAGTCACATTTGAGGACTGAAGGTAATGGCGCATCAACAGGTCGAGGCTGAGCTCACATAATGGTAGTCTTTATTCCACTCAAGCTTGTTTGGCCATTATGGTACAGTTAGTCTAAATAACAGCTGAAGAAATGGCATAATGCCCGCACAGTGAGAGGAAGTGATATTTCCTACCTATTCATATTTTAATCTCTCCGCCTCTGGAAAGAAAAACACCCATGCAGTCTGTTGTGAGGGCTATTTCTGCGTTTGCGGCGCGCGGCCAGGATCCGCCGGTGCGCACGGTTAATACGGCAACAGCGATTCGGGCAGCTGGCAAACCGCGGAATTAGAGAAGGAGACGTAACGTTCTCCCAGCGGGGTCAAGCTCCGGTGCCTTCCACCCTGCGGGTTCGGGTACTGGTCCGGGTTGATGCAGAGCTCAGTTTAAAAAAAACAACATATTTTGATGTAAAATGAGGGAAAATCATATAAAACTGCTCAATTTTAATTTCCTGCGTATTTACGTGACAGGGTTTTAGTTGTTATTCTCCTCACAGATGAAATCAGGGATCAAAATGACACATTTACAGCTTAAAGTATGAAGTTTCTTTACAAAAAACTTTTTGCACTTTTTGCTGCAAATGTACACTTTTTTTTTTTTTAGGCTTTTGAAAAATTAAAAAACTCTCCCCTCAAATTAACGACTGCACTGAACTAAGGAGCTCTGCGCATCACTAGTTTTCACTCGGCCCCTTCTCAAACCGCAGCCTTTAAGACATCCCCCCGCAGCCGCGCAACAAGCTGGGACTCAGCAGGCTGTGATCCTCCTGCACGCGGTCAGACAGTGTTAGGAAAGCAGCTGTTTGCAGGTCAGACACACAGAGTTCACACACTTGCTGGGGGGGGGGGCTGCGGCCCTCAGTGTCCTCTCTGAGGCTCGGAGGTGTTTTACGGTGGGTATCAGGCTCCCTCTGCTGGAGACAGTCTAAACTGTTCACGTGCTGTCCATCACCACCCCAAGGAAAGGTGACAGGCAGGAGTGGAGCTTTTGCAGGGCCTCACAATCAGGCCATACCATAGTGGGGCTGTCTTCAGCCCTGTGTAGTGTAGTGAGGGTATTAAACCACACAGTTTATATATAAATAGACTCTTTAGTATGATTGATGTCACCGGATCTTCTCTGAGGAGGATTCCTCATCTCTGTGTTTCTATTTGTGTCTATGGAACCTGGAACATCTGTGCACTGATGCTCACTTCCACACAGTTTAGGCAATCACTCTGACTAAACCGGAGTTACTGCTGTGGCCGAGGCGACGCGATCCTGGCTGAAAAGCGTTCCAGAGGCGTAATCTACTGACGGAGGCTAAGGACACGGCCTCACGAAGAACACGATAACTACAACACGCTGAATTAAATTAAAATGCATCAGGTTGAATTCAATAAAGATCCTGTGGGATAACCTGTGGGCTTACTTTTGTATTTACATGTAAGACAGGTGAGCAGGTGAGAGATCAAATGGGACTTCCGTGGCGGCTCAACGTCAGAGTTGCTGTTTGTTAGACTGTGCTTCCATCTAGTGGCTACACGAGGTATTACAGTGTCCTCAGTCTGCATCCACAGCAGTTTCTAACGTTAACCTGTCAATCCAGGAGGATGAATCGAGTCAAGTTCTATCCATGTGTTCTAATCTAGGATTGCATTTACCGTCCATATATAGATATGTGTAATTAAAGAATATACTAAAATGTGTTTACTTTGCTTAGTGGGTCAAACTGGGCAGCTGCAGAATGACTGAGGATGTCATGGATGACTCATGAAAAGCATCTGAAGTGACAAGGAGTGTTGCTAAGGAAACCAAACTTAACTTAAGAGCTTCGTATGGACGGCCACTGCCTGTGTTACTGCCTCCGTGATGATGTCAACACATTCAGAGCAGCCTCAGACTGAAAAGCGTCTGCCGCTGATAACCAAACTGATGCTGTTTGATGCCAAAGCCGACGGCAGCCAAACGGCCACAGCCCGCGTGCCGGCTGTGGTCGCCACGTGCCCAAAGCCGTGCGTCAACTAAGCCCTAGCACTTCATCTCCGTCGGTGGCGGCTTATTTATTATTTTGCGTGCACGCACTGCTCCGAATAATGGCAGTGAGTTGCTATGGTAACAGGGATGCTCTGTCTCAGTCAACTTTAAAACTTTCTCACGACTCTGTATGGATTGTCTGTGTCAAACCATACTGTTCCTTAATGCTGTAACCTGCTAATATAGAAGATTACACAGGGAAGCTAACAGGCTAGGTCCCCTCAGCTATACTCATTCACTGCACAGAGATGAATGTTATGCGTTAAGTAAGAGCATTATATATAACAGTCACTCAACATAAGAGTGGCCCTCTGTAACCTGATGACAGCCTCCCGGCGGCTCCACCACCAGCTGATCCTGCCATTGGCCGGATCCTGATGCAGGACTTGTCGGACACATTTCGATTCTAGCAGTGCAACAGTTAATTATGAAATGCAATCAATCCACTGATTAACCCCATTGTGTGCTGTACATTGCAGCTTCAATGCTACGGTTGCTTGCGTTGTCATGACTACAGCCAGCTCAGTCTCCTACATAAGGATAACACAAGGAAGGGGGCAAACACAGCGCTTTGTGGAGGCAGCAGAGGATCTGTATTAACAGACTCACCCACAGACACGACCACACAGCGTCACGTCACGTGACTATGTGCGAATAGCTGCACAGAGACCTGTTCGCTGGGATGCTGCAAGAAGCTGCAGGAACGTGACTCCTCCCACATTTACCTGCCTGTACCGCTTTGACCAAGTATTCAAGGGGAGAAGGGAACGCAGCACTTCCTGGACTGGCTCTGGACTTCCTCTTTTTCAAGCTTACATCTCTAGATGCTGGATAATAGAAGAGAGTCTCAGTGTCCCAAGAGGGTCCAACTCTCCAACCCCCACAGCAACTATAAAACCTGCAAAGAACTGAAACCTGTGCGGAGCAAACAATCCCAAATGTGCAAGATGCAGCACGTACTCACAGAGGCCCAATCCAAATCCAGTTGATGCAAACATCCCCATGCCCTTGCATTTCAAATATGCAGTACTCATCCACAGAGATTGTGAAGTTTGGACCAAAGCGTGCAGACTCTTACATTACAGGAGCGTCTTCCTGCTGAGCCTCCGTCAGGCTGATTCCCAGCCAGCAAGGGAGGATGTTAGGAGCTGCCACTATCACAACGGCCTCATTCAGGTGCAAATATTAGTTTACAGTCTTAAATGCGTTGTAAATTGCCCCATTTGAGGAAACAGTCGCCCATAAATCCCAGTTAAGCCCATGCTGTGGTCCTGTGAGTGCACCGTGCACTACTTTATGATTTTTAATAAGAAAGAGACTTTGGTGTCATCCCATATTTCTGCTTCACTTGTCGTCCTCTGCGCCTTCTGGCACTTGTCACCCTCCCATATGAAGTCAAGTAGATCAAAACGCAGAGGCGGCATGAAGAAAAACGGTAAGAGTAATCCGTGACCGTCCGAACGGGATGGCGAACGCGCAGCAGTCCGAGGAGAAGTCCAAGAAAAGTGATCCGTCCACACCTGCTGGCCGGCCCCGTCAAAGTTTGACTGTTGTGAAAGAGCAGCAGACGGAGAGGTGTGAGAGGAAGAGGCTGGTGGGGAGAACAGAGGGAGAGGTGAAGGATGGAGGAGTTGAGGAGTGGAGCATCCTGCTGTCTCTCAGCCAGCGGGATGAATGGAGAGCCTGCCTCTCTGCCTCCTTTTATATTCTCTCTTCCCCTGCTGCCTCGCTTTGGCTTTTACCCTGGCTTCAATGTGCGTGCGTGTGTGTGTGCGTGCGTCTGAGTGTGTGTGTGTGAGAGAGAGAGAGAGAGAGAGAGAGAGAGAGAGAGAGAGAGAGAGAGAGAGACCTCTTTCAGAGCAGCAGGAATATATTATAACCCAAACAAAAGGAGCCGGCGTATTGTTTATGAATTACTAGCCTTCCAAAGGCAACAAAGGCCCCTATTTTCATAGAAAACTCCATTTTCATTTCAGCTCCATTTGATTACCAGAGCAAAGACAATAAAAAAAAGGCCTCTCCGGTCGCGGCGTCCCAAAGGGATTCATTCCTCCTTCGCTCGCTCATTCAGCGCCACTGAAAAGGTTTCTTTATTGCTTTCTTTTCAGGACCGACGTCAGATGGGCTTTTAGGAGTAAACCAATGACAAAAAATTATTACTTGGCTATTTTGTACAATAACGGGGGCTGGGGGGGGGAAAGAGAGGAGCCCTCTGTTGTCTTTGTCATCTTTCTTCCCCTTTTCTTTCTGCTCCTTTCTGCCACTGGAGAGGAAAATTGCAGAGGCTGGAAATTAATGGCACGGCTTTGAAGGCGCAGAGAGAGAGAGAGAGGAGAGGGATACACAATGCAACAATACAAGTCAAATCTAAATCATCACTAGCTGCTGAGCACGGTGAAGAGGCACAGAGGTACTGTACAAGGCACTATCTGTGTGTGTGTGTGTGTGTGTGTTGTGGGAGTACCTTTCACTAAACAAGAGACACCTGTTGGCTCCACGGCCTGAAACAAAACTACCCCCAGTGACTTGCTGTCATTTTGTCTACAATGGGGGTTTGTCGATCGCGCGCGCGTGTGCGCGTCCGCGTGTTTGCAGGCATGCAGTTGTGCGTAGGGATGCTGAACAGCTCGCGCACAGCTGCAACACAAACCAACATGCTGCAGTCCCCGCGTCCCGGGCTGCTTTGTGCAGCGTTGCGCCTTTACCACTCTCCGATTGCTCCACCCCAAAATGAGACTGCACACGGTTCAGGTCCGTGTGACCCTGCAAAATCCCGGAGGACGCAACCAGCATGTCCTCCTGATCTGAGGCACCGACCTCACTCTGACCCTACAGACCCTTCCACTGATCTCTGGGTTGCAAGCACAGATGTTTTAAGACATGTTGCGTGATGCATGATGACACTGCTCAGCAAGGACACATGCTAACTCGTGCTAACTCTGACAGACATGCTACCTGTTGCATAGACAGCTTACAGGCTTGAACCAGCCATGACGAGATTTTGCAAAAGTGGTTCATTCTCACGCATTTCCCCAAAAACACAGCATCACACCGTGTTGTGTATACGCTCAGTGATAGAACCGTGATAGAAGTCTGATAGAACCGTGTTTTTGCAGTTAAATGTTAGTAAAGGCTTTACCTGCGTGTGCAACGCCGCATGAAAAAACCAGGTTTTAGAGGAAAAAGCGAGCACGGCACACTGGCTGCAGAAGATGCTCTTTCATCTTTTTGCTTTGTCTCCTGTTTTTGTCCTCCTGGATGAATATTTGGCTCGAGACAAAAGGTGAACTAATCAATTATTCCTCTTGCAGGGCCCCGGTGCTGTTGTGAAAAGCGTTGACATTTGAGCTTTCCAGACGACATCTGCAAATTTATATGCCTTCCATTGTGCGCGGCAGCCAGCCCTGTATCAAAGGCTGTAAAAGGCCTTGTCAATTTAGTACGGACAACTCCACAAAGACTCCTTTCTCCTCCGTTGTTACGGGAATAATGCTTTTCACTGGTGTCCTGCCAAAACCTGTTGGCAATTTGGGATTATTGATTGCATTGATAACAGACGCCTAACACAGAGACCATCAGACTGCCGGTCACGCATTGTGAGGCACCAAAAATGCATGTGCGGCCGCGAGATTCCGCAAAAAACGCCCGTGCAGAGGTTTTAACGGCGAATACACTGGCACGGGCGATGCCTCCCCTCGCTGTACAGATAAATGAGCGACTTCCTGTGCGGCGGCACTTCTCAGGGGATCAAAAGTGAGCTACACACACTGAAAACACAGGTGCAGTTAGGCTGTGGCCATACCAGCACGGGGATGAGAGTGGACAGGAAAGAGAGGAGGAGGACGATTCCGAAAATATGAAATACATTAAATAGGTTGAATTATTCTTAATGAATCAATCCATCATTTGGAATGTCCTGACGCAGATGTAGGCTACAACGTCCAGTTATTAAAGAGGGCTCTTCCACCAAACTGCAGGGCTGAGTTCACCTGTGTTCCACCCTCTTGACAACTTAAATGAAGGACTACATGTGTGGATCCATTCTCTGTGCACAGGTTTGGAGCCACTTGTGTCAAATGGTATGTGCATATTCACATATATTGATTAAACGGGGCTATGTTTACACTTTTTAGTTGCACCTGCCATTCTTGCAGTCTCCCTAACTCTCTCTGCCTGACAAAGCTTTTGCATCTGTGTTTGAATCTCTTTCCTTTAAAATGTTCAGTTTAATGCTGGAACTTGGCACAGTGGACGACTTCCACAGGGCACGGCTGGAGCAAGCTGCACGGAGCAGATGAGCAGGGCAGTACTGTCAGTAAGTGATACATAGGAATGGTGTGGAGTATCTGCTCAGTCTCCAAACTGAAACACCCTCTGCAGACTCTTGATCATTTAAACAGACAAGAAAACAAAACCATTGACTTACTTGTCCTCCCTATCCACAGGAAGCACAAGCATCAGGGAGAAATTACAAAATCAACAGCACCTGTGCAGGTAAACAACCTCTGAAATGCAAAGTGCTTTGCTTCCGAAACACTGTGTGGTATTAAGCTGCAGGGGAGGACAGAACGAAACCCTGTGGCAGACAGAATAGAACTGTAAACTATAGACAGGCTCATTTTGCTGTTTACTCAGTTCCACACGATGCTACTTTATCACTTTGCTAACAAGCTGAGTGATAAGATTAGGCTGTGTGTATGATCAGAACAGTCTTCCCTGAGAACTTTCTTGACATGGTTTCATGACCTGGTGACCAGTGACCAATTAGAACACATTGTGAGCTTTTGCAATGTCCCTGCTTCTCTGCAAGTTAAACTGAATGAGAGGCAATAAACTCAGGGGTTGGTCTGGCCCACTTAAATAACAAGGACTAGACTGGGGCCAGTATATAATCCAAGTGGAGTGCACTAGAAGGCTCAGTGCATCACTTTAAGCATAGACACAAACAATCAGCAGGAGACTGACAACAAAGTTTGAGATGTTGCTAAATATTCAGCAAATAAACGCTAAAACACTTCAACATGGCGTTTTCAGTATCCAAACAAACAAACAGCACGGTACTTTCAAACAGCAACACAGCAAGCAGTTAAATACGGGCAGACATGGCGGGAGATTTAAACATCAGGAAAGAAACCCGGAAGCGCACAGACAGACAGTGTATCTGACTTACATTTGCAGTTGAATTCCACTTGCTTTCGTGAAGATGCAGTATCCACGTTGTTGTTTTGTTTGTGTGTTGACACGGGTTTTCGTCCCCTCTCGCCACAGCAGGAGCTAGCTAACAGCCTTGTCATTAGCGTTTTAGCTGACAGCGTTAGCAACACTGGCAAACTAGGTTAATGCTAGCAAACAACGGGCTGGTTGTTTTAATTTATCTTTTCTTCATATTTGTGCTGTCGCCAGAGTGTGACAGGCTTCATGGTTCATTTCAGGTTTTCTTTAACAGCGACAGGTTTATCCACAGTACCTGCGTTTCACTGTTGCGTAACAAACTTTTAAACCACCGGAAGCCGCCTTCCACCTGGGGTCCCTTTGATTGATTTGACGAGGGTGCAATACCTTTTTTGACCACACCCACTGGCTGACATTCATACACGTTATAACCGGGGGGGCGCTGTTTCACCGACTTAAAGAGGTTCAGTAAAACATTAGTTTGGACCCTGAAGAAGAACAAAACCCGTCGTTTAATGTACATTTTGCTGTTTTGTTTGTTGGTATTCTTAATGCAGATCTACCAGAGACTCGGTGTTTGATTGAACATTTTATTCACAGACAAATGGGTGAAATAAATAGAGGGGGGATGATTCTTGTCATAGTAACTACTGTAATCACCGTCATCACCATAACATTTAAACACACATCACACTTACATCAGTCACCTTCAGATAAATATATAAGTTAGTCAGTGATTGACATATTAAATGGCTTACATCACCGTGTGTGTCTAATTTCAGTAGGGAAAGTTTCTCTTGTTTGCGAAGGCACGTCCGCTGACGCTCATGAGAAATACACTGCCTCTCTGTACAAACCGCCTCCAGTGTGATCGACTAGGTCGGGTAAAAAAAAAAGTAGAGTTACAAATCAAAAGCAGGTTTTTAAAGAGTTAAAAAACACAATTGCAAATATAAAAATAAGAAATCATTGTACAACACGTTGCATATTGACATAGTAAAAATCATCCCAAAACTCCCAGTGTTGTATTGCTTGGACTTTGGTATTGGAACAGAAAAAGCAGCGAGCGAGCGGACTCGCTGTGAATATTAGGTTTGGCTCCTGACAGACTGAAGTCGAGACAAACTAAGAAAGTGTTTCATGAACTAAAGTGGCTTCTGATGACCAACGTGTGTTGCTGTTTGCTACAGTGAGCTGCTCTTAACCATTTCCTTCATTTTAGGCTCCAATAGCAGGTTTTGGTACTGATGTGTTAGTTTGCTTATATCTTATAATGCGCGGCTGTTTAATGCATCTGACTGTATCTCAGCTCCAAAGAAAGCATTTGTGGGCGGTGTGAACTTCAGCAGAACAGCAAAAGGACCAAACTAGCAGCCATGTTCATTCATATTAATGGCGACTGCCCTGCATGACAGTGTTTATTTGTAGATAAACAGCAATACTCTGTGTGTTAAATACACATAGTTTAGTGTTACAATCAGAGCTCGGGGCAGTTGTGTACAATGTTTAAACTACTTACTGTCTTCTCTCTTAGTTCACATGTTGATAACATATATGATTTGATTTGGCTGTAGTGTCAGTCTGCAATTTAAAATAGAAGTTAGTCTGGGGCTGAACTCCCTGAGAGATTCTCCCTCCTCGTTAACAACAAGATGAATTCTGAGAAGTCCTGGTTCTGGTTTGGTAAGCTCACATTCTGTCATCTACCCTTCACATACCTGAGGCAGACTATTAACAAATGATTTATGTTTAGCTTTAACCTCCAGACCATGATCATTTATATGTGGAAGTAGAAGGACAGTCTCAGTAGCGCGATGGATTCACGTGTTTATCTGTATGGGTTTAAAAACAAACGCAAAATGGTTCTATTCTTCTAAATAATCCAAATAATCACTGGCCAGAGATTATATATCCCATGATGCCATGCAGTGGACCCATCAAGTAACATGTCGGTCTGTTGCAAAATGTTGAAGTCACTTTGACACACTTGTAGTGTTCATAAAACACATGAGGTCACTGATAAGTGCTGGTAAATGGGAAGCTCCGGTTTAAAATGCAGCGCCTGAATTCCATACTACGCTCTGAATTCGATATATATGTGTGAATTAATGACGTGTATCATAAAATAGAATTTTAAAAAGGTCCCGTAATAATATAATGACTCCGCATCTGACACTGATGAAAGCGATTTCAAGTTTCAATGAGGACTTTCACTCACAGACAGTCCACTCCTCTGAGGCCAGTCAATACTGTCCGTGCATGGGTGACAGCTTATACTTAATGTGAATGAGCACAAAGGACGACTGGAAGTTAAATACACATGTATATGAGAAAAGGTCATTAGTTTGTCGCTGCTCCGGAGAAGGCAAAAAAGTTCAAACAAACAACAGGAAGTGATGTCATCAGGCCTACCATCTACTTTGGCGTCACAGCTTTACGGTCAGTGGGATGGCTTGGCTGATGGCTGGCAGGCTTTTACTCTCGGTCCACAGTTTGGTACAGAGGTCACTGTGAAGGTCGAGCCGGGTGAGAACAGCGGAGTTGAACGGCGGCGTGAAGTTTTGGCAGCTTTCCGTCCACGCGGGTTGAACAACGGTCATTTGGTCATTTGGTCACTGGGTGCATATTGATCTCAGAGGTTCGTCTCGTCCCAGGTTGGGTCGTTCATGTTCTTAAGAACCCTCCTGATGATTCTCTCCAGCTCTTTCCTCGCCCGCTGCTCCTCCTCCAGCGTCCTCCTCATCCTCTTGTTGTCCTGAGTGAGAGACAGGAAGAAGAGAGAGGATATAAGGATGGGAAGGGAAGAGAGAAAACAAGGGGGTAGTTGTGTTTGCAGCTATTTTAAAAGGGGAAAAGGGGGAAATGTCAACAGGAAACTGAGAATAGTAAGAAATCCGTGTCAGCGGTATGTTTTAAAAGCTGCAGACTCACCTGTTTGAGTTCCTGCACCTCGTCTTTCAGGCTGTACACGGTGTCCACCAGGCTCCTGCAGCAACAGAACAGCTCTTTGACACATACAACCTGCAGCCTGGCACAGACACTCAAGCAGTTCTTGTATTTCTTGTCAGATCCTTCGATCTAGTCTAAGACTCTGACGTGGGATGTGACCTCTGACTTCCTCCTCCTCTCCAACATTTCCTATGTTTTTCACATTTCCATCCTTTCAATCCCTGCGGGGACTCACTCTGTGTTAGCACACTTCAGTTATACCGTGCATCACAAACAAAAACACACCTTCAACCTTCCCCTCTCACCTCTCCTCCACTACAGTTTGTCCATTGCTCCGGGTCTCCTCCACAATGATCTTCTCCTCTTCTGGGAACAACATGTGTACGTCCTTCCTGCTGGAGCCTGATTGAACAGCGACAACAGAATAACTTGACACTTGCATTTAGTTACTGAACTACGGGGTACACTAATGGGAATGCACACAGACACAGACAGACTGAGTCAAAGTCTAATATTTAAATATAAAATAGAGCAGACACTTACACACAGACACACAAGCAGCAGATAAGATGTTTGGGATGATTTATAGATAGATGCATCTATACAGAGTTGGAAGCTACCCGGTTGGCTAGCACTTCAACACCGGTATCTTACGAGAGAATGAGGCGGTCCTGTAACTAGTGGCGGTCCAGACACTGTCATAATCCGAGTCCTCTGACTGGTCAGAACACGGCAGGTTGCCGGGCAAACCGGCGACGGTGAGGCTGGTGTCAGCGAGCACATGGTTGTGCATGAGGTCAGTCCCTTGCCAGGCTGTACCGTAAAGTGACCGGCAACAGACGGGGGTTGGAACAAACCAAATTGAATGTGGAGGGGGACGAGGGGAGAAGTTCAAACCATATTGGACAGAGGGTGGGAGTTTGGAACAAACCATATTGTAGAGGTGGACAGTTTCAACACAAATGAGAGATTTAAACCAAATGCAACCAGAAATAAAAGGAAAAGGGTTTGTGTGGAACAACAGGTGTTGGGGTGAGGCGGAATAAAGAGGGGATGAACGTATGAATGAAGCGGTTAATGATGCAAACAGTGGAGGAAAGCAGGAGGACGCAGGGAAGACATGACAAGAGGAGAGAGAAAAACAGTGTTAGAACTGAGAGCAGAGAGCAAGCAGTGGTTAGCAGTCAGACAGCTGCCACGGTGTGAGTATACGTATGTACCGATACCAGCGTGTGTGTGTGTGTGTGTGTGTGTACTCACTGGAGTTGAGAGTTTGCCGGGTCTTGGCGCTGGTACAGTAGGCCTCGATCACTTTCAGTATCTGAGCATCCTCCTCTAGAGCGGCCGTACCTGAGGGACAGGGACGGGGCAGAGCGACAGGTGAGATGATGGAGGGAGATCCAGAGAGACCATACATATATGTGTATATAGTATACATGAGATGTGACTACAATGAAAGTGAAGTCTGTGTTATTCTTGGAGTTTGTTTTGTGGAAATGGTAAATTAGATGAAATGGGTTTAATCAGGCAGGTTGCCTGGTAACCGGTGAGGACCAGCAGCCTTTTGTGAGATGACTCCTCAGTCAGCTGAGGGAGCAGCTGGGCCAAGACTGAGTATGGGTCACTGTAATGAGACGCGGCTTTCCAAACAGGTGCGTCAGTGTTTGCTCAAGAGCAGTGACGCTGTCCACTTCCTGTGCCGTATGCCTACTTTTTCTGACAGTGAAGTCCTCCTCTGAAGGTTTCCTCTCTGGCTTCCTCTTAGGGAGCAGCTTCTTCATGTTCTTCGGACTCCTACTCAAATCCTGCAAAGACACAACAATATGTACAACAGGAATGTGGGTCAAGTATGGATGTAGTGTTAATGTTCTGTCTCAGAGGACATAAGTCTCATTATCACATTGTGTGGTGGAGGAAAGTAAAGTATGGTCTTTTAGTGCGTCATGGAAAGCACCTCCTTCTGGCAGAGAGCAGCTGAGGGCCGAAGTGGAGGCGCAGGGCGAAGGCAGCTCAGGCTCCAGGGTTTGGGAGTACTTGGCGGCTCCAGGGGCCCCCACATCGGGCTGCCACTGAGGGCGGAGGAGTGGGGAAGGGTATGGTAGGTGTGTCCAATGCTTCCTCCGCGAGACTCTGAGTGTCTGGAGGGAGTGCCGGGGTGAGAGGGCAGCTGGGAGGAGCAGAGGAGAGGTTGAAGGGGGGGGTGCAGCAGAAAGAGATCGATGCTGTGTGTAAACAGGAAACAGATCAGTTGACAAACTGGTTAATCAAACATTTGCTTAGGGAACCTGTAGACTTACTGTGTGACAGACAGACAGGGGCTTGTGTGAGTGTGCGTGCGCCGCCGGAGTGTGCGTGTGTTTGGTCAGGAGGTCCAGCCAGTCCTGCAGCTCTTTCTGACTGTTGCACGCCACCTGCATCCGCTCACACTGTCCGCCTGCGTGACAACACACAAACAAAGCCAACAACATAAATGCACTGACTTTACATTTCGCTGTGAATTCCACCTGTTGCCTTTCAGGTTTTAAAATCCCACTGGTGTCGTTTCAAACGATGGGATTCATAAATGAGCTAACTTTAAATGAAAACTGACTCTACGGGCTGAATAAGAGCGAGGCCTGACCGGATATTTCAAAAGCATTCCTCAGGTTCTCTCCGTCTTCTATCCTGGAGATGAGCATTCCTGACAGTGGCATCCTCCCCTATTAAAAACATGGAAAGTGTTGGAATCTCTGAGGTCAAAGAGCTGGCGATGCACATGCAGGTTTCACCTCGTGCACTGTGCACCTACCTGGTAGATGAATCCGCTCATCCTCAGGCTGGCAGAGAGCATGACCAGAGTGTGAGGGAAGAGGACGAGGTAGCGTTCATTCAGCTCCTGGAAAATAAGATAAATGTTATGTATTGTTTTGTGATCACTCAACATTATTGGCAGATCAGGCGACCGTTCTGCAGGAGATGCCACTCATTTGTACTGAGAGAGAAATGTATCTGTGCATTTGCTGAAGACGCTTGCACGGAGGTTCTGCTGAGCACCTGACAGTTCTGTGTGTGGACCGTAGCTTGGGACATGTGGAGAACGGGGCCGAGGGTTCTGATGTCATCCCCCTCCCAGTTTCTGATTGGCTCTGTTAAAATCTGCAGCTCCAGGTCCTTCTTCTTCCTCACCTCCTGACACTCAGTCTGGACAAAGATGCGTTCAGAGGCACACAATTACTCCACGAGTACAAACATCTCTTTCACGCTACTAAAGAGCCGTTCTATTCAGGTCTAAATGGTGCTCTGGTGCTTTATATGTGTTAAACACCTGGCAGGTGGTAGTGTGGCACTTGTGGAACTTACTGCAAAGTTTTTAAAGGCCAGTATGCAAGCATGGAGATCAGCTCTGTCAGGATGTTGGTCCTAGGTCGAACACAAAGACAGTGGACACATTCAGATTCAGATCAGATGCATCTCTACAGACAAAGACAAACAGATTGAAGCTTACTTCCATGTGTCTGTCCAGTTCTTTGAGCAGCGTCGGGTATCTCTCCAGTCTGGTAAAGGGTTTACTCAGACTAGTAGTCAGAGTCAGGATCCCGGGAGCGGACGCCCCCTTTGACTCCATGTACTCCCCCAGTTCCTCACTGTGACGCACACATGCAAACACATTTAATATATTCACAAACCTTTGGAACAAACGCACACACACTGTCTGTTTTCTCCTTTATGCAGATTTGGTTTTGTGATTTCAATACAGCCCCGCAAACGCAGGACCACCTGTACCTGTGCTGTGTGAGTATATTGACTGCAGACGGGTGGTTGGAGCAATAGGCCACGTAGATGGTCTTGATCTGCGGCATCAGATTCAGGAAAAACCCTCCGATCCTCTGCTGGGCCTCTGGGAGTCTGCACACACAAGTGTTGCACATCACCCATACAGACAGTGAACTGAAGGGATGAATATTATGGGGTGTCAGCAAGCCCTCAGAAGAGTCAAAACAGGTGTAAAACAGTTTGATCAGCTGTTTGTTTATAAGGGTTTTTTTATGATTTTCATTACAAAGCTTCAGCTGCCTCTTCCCAACAGATCTTTACCTCAGTCTAACACTAGATGTCTCTGTTGCGTTAAAAACTGCCCACACAGGCCAATCAGGTCCGAGCTGCGGCCTGCCTGCGCCCCCTCAGCTCAGTGAAGCTGGGTGACGTTGAACAGGATGTTAGCATGAGCGGTTCATCGTGGTTTGGTAGGTTTCACAGAGCCAAATTTAAGACTCTGAGAGCTTTTATTCCCACTGGGCATATGTACCAGTTTCATTCTCTGTTATCTTTTAAATAATTCATTCCTTGACCTGGGACATGTAAGATAAAAATGAAATCTTGAAATGTTAACTGAACGTGGAAGACTGTAAGACTGAGATTCATATACAGGCATATTTGATCACAGGGATGCAGGATAAGTCGGGCTTTTTAGCAGCTACTGGTGTGACGTCATCATTTGATCATTTGACTTGCATGTGTAGCAGGCAGAAAGAGGCTGGAGCACTGACTTTGTGTGCTCCTCCAAGGACTGAACCAACATCTGCTGGAAGGTTGAGATCTCCTCCAGATTTCCCTGAATGTGACTGATGTCAGCACTGCTGAGCCTGCAAAACAGGGAGAGGAGAGGAGAGGAGAGGAGAGGAGAGGAGAAGAGGAAAGAGGAGAGGAGAGGAGAGGAGAGGAGAGGAGGGAAGAGGAGAAGAGAAGAGGAGAGGAGAAGAGAAGAGGAAAGAGGAGAGGAGAGGAGAGGAGAGGAAAAGAGAAGAGAGGAGAGGAGAAGAGGAGAGGAGAAGAGGAAAGAGGAGAGGAGAAGAGAGGAGAAGGAGGAGAGGAGAGGAGGAAAGAGGAGAGGAGAGATTCATAATTAATTAATGTATGTAATTAGAAGCTGACAGACAGTTGACAG